>CM069151.1:17637015-17902282 GCA_035221665.1 Okamejei kenojei
TGGGATATTCCTGCCAGTAGTCCCACTGGGGGCCATTGCACAATTAGTTTTACTCTCCAACATCCTACCCTTCATACCCGATCAGCTCCTGCTCCACCTATCATTGCCCTCTGGGCGGGGTGCAGTCAGATCTTACCCCTAACTTCTATACTCCCAACTTCTATACTCAATACTCTGACTAATGAAGGTCAATGTGCAAAAAGGCCTTATTACCACCCTATTTACCTATGACTAATTTCAAGGAACTATGTACCTGCACCCCTAGATCCCTCATCTACACCACTCCCCCAGAACCCTCTGCAATGACTTGTTTAAACCAATTCAGCTGATCACTGTTAAGGGTTAATTGAAACACCGACCACAAATGTGTTATGCAGCCCTTTTGATGATCAATAAATCGTTGTGACATATCTCAATTAAATTTTGAGCCACTGTTGCCGGTATGCAATTTGCCACTTCACCAGGTGCTAGTATTAAATGAAGGGGAAACCAGCATTACAACTTGAGACTCTATTTTAGTCAACTCTTTAGAACTATTGCAAAAAAATCATCCTGATGAGATGTAGGGTGCCCATGAAAGCCACTAAAGGAGTAAACTGCATCAGGTTTGTTGTGTTCATTATCTCCATTCTGTCTTCATGGACACAGTACTAAACATGTTGAATCTCCACCTTTGCAGAGAATATTTGGAATATAAAGGGAATAACAAAAATATTGAGTAAAGTTAATTTTACATTTACCATATATCTTTCAAGCAGAACATATTTGTTAATGTGGAAAGTATTACTCTGGTTATTGTTTGTGTCAGCAATTATTTAATCTCTCATGTGAAACAGTACTTAATGATTTGAATGAGAAGCAATACTTACCACTAAATTTTACTTACTATTACTTAATACTTACTAAACTGAGCTGGGACAACTCCCTTCACACATGTACAGTTCAATGTTTGCTGTACAGGTTGTATTCTGGACTTCTTTTGTGACATTGGTCTTTCTGGATTTCAACTTGCATAAATTTATGCCTATTGAAATAAATAATTGAACAATTGTAAACCTCATCTGTAATTGAATAAACAATATGTTTATGACTTGCATCACGGTGAACATAGTTCAAACATCAGGTGATTTTGACTTTTGGAAGATTTATTTACACTTGGCTATTCTTAGCTATTTGCAGTTTTCTCCCAAAATGCTCTTGGTTACATGAAAACTAATACTGTGAAATACCTGCAGGTGAAACATAAGAATCAGGGAATAATATATTTTACAATTCTGCTATTGAAAATGAAAACTGAAAATATCCACATAATTCAGCAGAACGTGAATTCAAAAGTGATTAATTTGTTTTGAGGTAGGAATTGTTAGTGTTGGGCATGTCCAAGCTCCAATATAACATAACTGAAAGAGAATGGAGAGGTATACTCTTATACCCCTAATATCTTGCTCCAATTATGACCCTCTACTCTTGTTCAGAATACTGCCCAATAAACAAGTGTGGTCTTTTCCAAATGTATCTAACTACAAATGCAGCATCTGATAATTGTGGAACCACCATGCTGAATTTGATTGATATTTATGTTATAAGCTCATAACCTCAAATGTTAAATTGACAATCCAAACTAATTTTGGAATTGATGCTTATAGTTGTTAAAAATCTTCTGGCACTTCTTAAAGTGTAGGGGAGTTAACTTGGTGTTTGCTCAACTTTTAACCAGAACAAATTTCCATAACAACCTGTCAAAATAGATGATATTTATTGGGCATTAAATGGCCGTGGCTTCATTTGCCAACAATTACAAAATAGCAAAAGCACTTCCATGGCTGTTTTGTTAATTAAATCATCCTAAGAACTGCCAAGGTATCTGTAGGAATAGAGGGTTCTACTTTTTATTTTATCCTTCGATGTGAAAATTGAATGCAACTTGCTGATATTTGTTAAAGTTTTAAGGGCCTGTCCCACATTGGCAATTTTTTTCGGTGACTGCAGGCATCATTGACTAATGTATCAAGGTCGCTGAAAGATTTTGAACATTTCAAAATTCAGCAGCGACAATAAAATGTTGCAAACACCGCGCATCAATACATCATCACGCATGTCACGGCTGCGTCACTCCGCATCACGCCATGACTTTTTCAGTGACCTGATACAATAATGCCGGCAATAGCCGAAAAAAAAATCGCCAAGTGTGACTAGCCCTTTAAATAACACCCATATTTAACAATTTAGTACTCATAGGGTTACTCAGTGAAATGTTTTGAGTGTGGGAAAGTATATCATTAGAATCCAGCAAATCACATATCTCTGATAATGATTAGTTTATGAGGGAATTGGTAATAATTTAAGGCCAGCAACCATTATCACATAAATAATAGATTATTTTTTTCAAATGTTAAAACATTTTTGAAACATTGTAGTAACCTAGCAACATGGTCAGATAACAATTAGTAATGTTAAGCACGAACAAATAAACAACTGTCACTGAAGAAAAATTCTGCGATGTTAATTGATTCACAATTGGACCTAGTCAGGAATATTGAATTTGGCTGATAATTCATAGCAATCATCTGCAATGTTCTATAAAATTAAAGCATTTATTAAGAAATAAACATTTACCTTGAGTGTCACAAGTGTAGCAGCAGTGTTCTGCATCCCATTTTCTGTCAGACTGAACAAATAGATTTAACAGTCAGATTCAATACTGTGCATGATCCAGGCATACATTGTTTTGTTTTAATTTAGTTCAGAGATACAACATGTAAATAGGCCCTTCGACCCAGGACTGAAAAGGAAGGGAAGCAGAACATAGAAAGTTCATGTTTGTGAGTTTAAGATTTTTATTCTCTGCTTTATTGTAGAGGAATACCTACAATATTTAGCATTCTCTGTTTAATATTTTACAATATTTTAAAGTGCTTAAATTAGGAAAGGTCACTGGGGTTCATTTAACAGCAAGAGCAAGGACATTTCACCTAACCTGGACAATGTGCGGAGAAAATTCGTTAGTTTGGGTCTGAGCATGAAGAACTTCAATTACTTGCCAAGATTGGTTGTTTGAAAGCAGAGGGTCTTAAGAGGCCTTTTTAGAGGCATTCAAAATAAAGTGTCTAAACAGAGTGACTATATACATTTATGAAAAGATCAAGACCAGAGGATGTAGATTTAAAATGATTGCAAAAGAATTACTGGAGCCATGAGCGGAAATTTAAAAAAAAGTAGTTTTTGAAATTCTGGCATATAAACAGAATATGCTGGAAACATTCATCACATCAGACTGCATCTGGGGAAGGAGAAGCAGAGCTAACATTTCTGTAGAATACACCTTGTCAATATTGGGAATGGGAGGAAAAAAGTTGGTATTAAGCCTCAGGGAAGGTGTTGGATTGACGGCAAAGGGTATCCTATGGAAAGGAAAAAAGAAATGCCTGTGATAGGGTGAGACCAGTATCGAGTGGGAATCAATTGTAAATAAAGTCTTAAAGAAGGAACTGCAGATGCTGGAAAATCGAGGGTACACAAAAGGCTGGAGAAACTCAGCGGGTGCAGCAGCTTCTAAGGAGCGAAGGAGATGGGCAACGTTTCGGGCCGAAACCCTTCTTCAGACTGATGGAGGGGTGGGGGGGGGGGGGGGGGGCGAAGAAAGGTAAAAGGAGGAGGAGGAGCCCGAGGGCTGAGGTGGGAAGGGGAGGAGACAGCAAGGGTTAACAGAATTGAGAAAATTCAATGTTCAAGCCCACAGGATGCAGACTCCCCAAGTGGAATATGAGGTGCTGTTCCTCCAATTTGCAGTGCTGCTCACTCTGGCCGTGGAGGAGGCCCAGGACACAGAGGTCGGATACGGAATGGGAGGGGGAGTTGAAGTGCTGAGCCACCGGCAGGTCGGGTAGGTTATTGCGGACCGAGCGAAGGTGTTCGGCGAAACGATCGCTAAGCCTCCGCTTGGTCTCACCGATATAGATCAGCTGGCATCTAGAGAAGCGGATGCAGTAGATGAGGTTGGAGGAGGTGCAGGTGAACCTCTGTCAGACCTGGAAGGACTGCTTGGGTACCTGAAAGGAGTGGAGGGGGGAGGTAAAGGGACAAGTGTAGCATCTCTTGCGGTTGCAAGGGAAAGTGACCGGGGAAGGGGTGGAGCGGGAGGGAAGGGAAGAATTGACAAGGGAGTTGCGGAGGGAGCGGTCTTTGTGGAAGGCAGAAGGGGACGATGTGGCGAGTGGAGGGGTCACGTTGGAGGTGGTGAAACTGGCAGAGTTTCATGTGCCGGATGGTGAGGTCAGGACCAGGGGAACTCTGTCCTTGTTGCGAGTGGGGGAATGGGGAGAGAGGGCAGTGTTGCGGGGTATGAGGAGACCCTGGTGCGAACGTCATCTATAGTGGGGGAGGGGAATCCCCGTTCTCTGAAGAATGAGGACATTTGTGATGACATGCTGTGGAACACCACATCCTGGGAGCAGATGCGGTGTAGACGGAGGAATAGCTGATGGAGTCCTTACAGGAAGCAGGGTGGGAGGGAAATAAAGTCAACTGGTCAGTGGGCTAATGAGGATGGTTACTGGAAGAGAACATGGTCACTCGTTAATGCAGTGTGTGAAATGAGACAGATAAAGGGTGAGAACACATACAAATGAATGTAAAAGCTGCTAAGTGCAAAGACTCTAATGGATACCCAGCATTGTCAAGCTGTGCTAATGGAGAAACTTAATGCAATAACAATTATAAATGGAGGACCTGGCCAATTCTCATATAGTCAGAGAAAATGGGTTACTTAAATTGTAGATTTCAATATTGAGTCTGGAGGAGTGCACTTTTGTCCAACATGGAGATTGTGGTATTGTTCCTCCAGCTCTGTTGAATCTCATTACAACAGTGCAGGAGGCCAAAATAGTTAGATTGAAATAAGAGTCAGATAGTAACTTAGTGCCAGCCAAGAGGGTAGCCCCTCCAGACTGAACACAAGGCTTCTGAAAGAGGTCACCTATCTTTGTTTCCATCCTCCAATACAAAGGAGATAATTGTAAGCACCAAATGCCGCTTTGAATTGTTGCTTCAGCTGGAAGAAATGTTTAGGTCTATAGGTACTGGGAAGATAAGAGGTGAGAGGTCAAGTGTTGCTTCTCGCTACATTGAACAGTCTGTTGGTGTAAAAGGGAATAGTTTGAAAGGAAATAGTTGGTGGAGATGGAAGAGCAGAACAAAGAGTCACAAAGAGAACAGTACTTTCAAAAGAGTAAAAGGGAGATGTTAGAAACTAATTGAAGGTGACAGAAATTGTGAAAATAACCTGGTTAAAGCGGTCGGATGCGGTAATCTGGTCAGATGGATGGTAAGGACCAGGGGTGATCTATCTTTCCTCTGATTGGGCGGAGAGAGGTTGAGAGAAACTTTTTTTAGTTTGAGAGTAATCGGGTTAAGATTTCATTGTCTGTGCCAGTAATGAAATTAGTTTCAATTGTCACTTTCAAGAAAGGACTAAATGCCTACCTGAAGGAGAAACAAATCAGCTATGAAAAAATAATGTGAGTGACAAACTTGTTCATAGAGAACCATTGTAGGAATAAAGGGCCTATTGACTTTCTTGCGTGGAATAACAATTCTGTGATTCTATTCTATTCCAATATTCAGTTGATATATCAGATTATTGTTACCAGTGTTCATCTGATTTATATTGGATTTGAACAGAGTAGAAAAGATAGTATTTTTGATTTTTATGAATTTACCTAAACTTCAATTCTGCATCCTAAAATGATATGTGCTCAGAAATTACAACAGGTGTAATAGAAAGGCTAATAGCATTATAAAGACGGAGAAGATTGGATTTTATTATCTTCCATCACAGTGAGGAATGTGGGGAGCTGCTGTGGTGGATATTTATGTTAAATATTATTTTATGTGGTTGTGAGTCTTTTGCTTTTCACTTCGTATGGCTGTATGGTAACTCAAATTTCACAGTACCTGAATTGGTACATGTGACAATAAACTGACCATGAAACCTTGAAATCGTAAGCATATTACTATTTTGATGTGAAAAAATGAAAAAGGCACCTGTGTTCCTTTTATTGTGCATTTAAGATTCTTGTGCTATTTTATATTTTTAATTTAATGATTTTTCATCAAATTATTCATTTTATAATAACTGTTAATTTCATTTAAGCAACTCCATCTTTCATCTAACCACATCACTATCGAATTAAGGTCACCAATATTAAAACTAAATGTATCTTGCAACTTATTTATTATACAAACCTCTTTGCAATCATTTTGAGCAGCACAAGTCTTTGTATGTGTTACAACCCCATTTCTAGTACATGTGTAAGAAGTACAGGTATTGTTCTGATCCTGCCATATTTCATTTATCTAGGAAAGAAAGAAGCAAAGTAAATACATTCAACTGGCATCACAAAGAAAAACTACAAGCAATTTATGTCAACAATTCTGAACTAAATAGGCAGTGTCAGGAACTCCACAATTAACATTATAATTAAGCATCAATATACTTGTTAAATACGTTGCTAGGATTTCACAACATTCATTCCAATGGGACATGCATTGCTCTTGCCACTGGAAATAAAATGTGGGTGGCCAAATAGTGTGATGGCTAGAAAGATGAAAGGTTAAAATAAAATTGTGCTAAAAATTGTCCAGGATCATGTTTGGTTTGCTTGGTCTCAGCTGGTATCCTGACTCTACTGGAGCTTGCACGTATGGGGTTGGAGTTTATTTTTAAATTGTAGGCCACCCAATAGATAGCTGGGAGATAGAAAATGCTAGATGTAGACAGATTACAGAAGGATGCAAGAACCACAGGGTTGTTGCAGTGGGTGACTTTAACTTCCCCAATATTGACCGGGACTTGCTCAGAGGAAGAGGATAAGACGGGAAATAATTTGTTTGGTACATTATCCAAGAAGGTTTAATTAACCCATATGTGGATACTCTGACTTGAGGAGGGACCATATGGATGTTGTATTGGGAATTGAGCCTGGCCAGGTGACTGGTGCTCCTACGGAAGAAGAACTTGTAGATAGTGATCACAACTCCAAATGTTTTAGATTTGATTTGAACAGGAACCAGTCTGGATGTTGGGGGAAGGTACTCAATTGGGACAAGGCTGATTACAATGTAATTGGGCAGGAGCTAAGGAGGGTAGATTGGGAGCAGTTGTTATTGGATTACAGAGGACACATGGGAGTCATTTGAAGGCCAGTCGATCAGCGTGTTCCAGTAAGGAGGAGGGATTAGGATGGCAGAGTAAGGGAACCGTGAGTGACCAAGGAAGTCGTAAACTTGGACAGGAAGAAAAAGGAAGAGTATGTCAAGTTTAAGAAGGTGGTATTAGATGGGACTTGTGTGGAATGTAAAGCCAGTAGGAAACAATCAAGCAGGCAATTAGAAGGGTCAAAAGGGGCCATGAAATGTCACTGGTAAGGTAGATTAAGGAAAGTCCTAAGGTATTTTACATGTTTTCTCAAAATATAAGGGGAACCAGAGAGAAGATAGGATCACTCAAAGATAAAGGAGAGGATCAATGCTTGGAGTACGAGAATATGTGAGGTACTTTGCATCTGTATTCACCGAGAAATAGTCTTGGAGGACAGTGAGATCAATGTGGATAATACAAATATACTGGGGCCGTTTAGCTTGAGAAAGAGCTGGTGCTGCGGTTCTTATGGAACATTAAGGTGGACAACTCCCCAGGGCCTGATGGGATCTATCCCAGGTTCATTGTGGGGTGCAAAAGATGAGATTGCGGGGGCCCTGAGGAGGATCTTTGCCTCCCCTCTAGTGACACACATGGTGTTAGAGGACTGGAAAGTAGCCAGTGTCAATTCTTTGTTTAAGAAAGGAAGCAGAGATTATCCAGAGAAGTATTGGCCAGAGAGCTTCACGTCAGTGGTAGGGAACCCTTTGGGGAGAATTCTTTGCCATAGGATTTACTCCCATTTGGAAGAGAATGGGCTAATTAGGGACAGCCAACATGGCTGGTTGACTCTCACTAATGATTGAGTGTTTTGAGGAGGTGACAAAGGAGATTGATGAAGGTAGGCTGGTGGATGTTGTATACATGGATTTTAATAAGGCTTTTCATAAAGGTCCCTCATGGTAGGCTTATCTAGAGGAGTAAGATGTATATGAGATTCATAATGACTTGGTTGTATGGATTCAGAACTGGCTTATTCATAGAAGACTGAGCGTTACGGTGGAAGGTATATATTCGGCTGGAGGTCTGTGACCAGTGGAGTATCACAGGGACCTGTGATAGAACCTCTGCTGTTTGTGGTATTTTAAAATTACCTAGATGTAAATGTAGATGAAGTGGTAAGTTTGCTGACGACATCAAAATTGGAAGACTTGAAAACAGTGAGGAATGCTGTCAGAAGATACAGCAGGTTATCGATTGGCTGCAAAATACAGAGAAATGGCAGATGGAGATTAACCCAAGCAAGTGCAAGGCGTTGCACTTTGAGAGGTGAATGCAAGGAAAGAGTCTACAGTCAATGGCAAGACTCTTAAAAGCATTGATGTGCAGAGGGATTTTGGAGTCCAAGTTCACAGCTCACCAAAAGATGGCAGCACAGGTAGATAGGGTGGTTAAGGTGGCATATGGTATGCTTGCCTTTATTGCTAGAGATATTGAATATAACAGTCAGGAAGTCATGAAGCACATCTATGGGATTTTAATCAGGCTACGTTTGAAGTATTTCATGCAGCTCTGGTCGCCCCATTACAGGAAGGATGTGGTGGATTGGAGAAGGATTTGAGAAGGGCAAAAGATCATTGGGACACCGCTACCAGCCTTGGAGGGCATCTACCACACATGGTGCCTTAGGAAAGCCGTCAGCATCCATAAAGACTCCTCTCACCCTTGTAATGGGCTCTTCGAACTTCTCCCTTCCGGCAGACGCTACAAGGCCTTCTACGCCCGCACCTCCAGACTCCGGAACAGCTTCATTCCCAGAGCTATGGTGGCTCTGAACCAGCCCTGCTGAGTGCTCCCCACCCCCATGGACTGTCTCCCTCGGATGGTCACGTCGCACAGACGCATCTGCACTTTAGTCTGTTTTGGTTTTGAATGTTTTACTGTTCTAATGTTCTTTTCACAAACCTTGTTCTCGGGATATCTAAACCTAAATTTTATTAGTCGTTTAAGTTACGACATCGGATGGAGTTGCAAACCAAATCTTGTTGCACTTATGTGTAATGACAATAAAATTTAATAATAATAATAATAATAATAATAATAATAATAATAATAATAATAATAATAATAATAATAATAATAATAATAGTGTACAAGAGGTTTGTCAGAATGCTGCCTGGATTAGAGGGTTTCAGCGACAGTGATAGACTTTTATTGTTTTTTCTGGAATATCAGAGATTGAGAGGAGATATGATATAAAATTCTGAGGGGGTAGATAGTCAAAACCTTTCCCCCAGAATGGAAGTGTCCAACAGTAGAAGTTGAATGTAGATGTGCAGGGCAGGTTTTTTTTTACACAGAGTGGTGAGGGCCTGGAATGTATTGCCGGGGTGGTGGTGGTGCAGGCAGACAGTGGTGTTTAAACAATAAAGAGGCTTTTAGATAAGTACATGGAAGTGCAGGGAATGGAGGGATGTGGTTCTTTGTTTAGGCAGATGAGAACAGTATAACCAGGCATTGTGTTCGGCACAAACATTGTGAGCCAAAGGGCCTGTTCATTCGTTATATTGTTCTGTTCTATCTGATCATTAAAATGTTACAACATCTTTTTGCTGGTAAGAAAGTTGGAGTGAAAATCAAAGTGTTTAATTGTGCTTATAAAATATATTTTGCACAAAGGAAATTTCAAAATCCTACCTTTCTTCGGGTTCCATTATTATCCAGGCAACCTGTTTTTTTTTAAAGAAAAAAGTTCATGAGTTCTGTTATTTTAATTGATCCAATGACCAAAATTGTGCATTATTCACTCCAAACTTACATGTTGAAACACATTTTGTCTTGTCTTCAGATTTCATCATTCCAGCTGGGCAGAAACAGCCTTCATGATATTTAAGTAGATTTCCCCCCGTCATCACTGAACTGAAAATTAGAATGCAATTATCATCTTTTAAGAGAAGGTGTTTATTGTCACATTGATTTCAATGTAGTGCCAGCAATTGTGCCAGAAGAATGGCTTCAGGAATCCTCTTGCACCAACTCAGAATAATGGGTTCAGTTGAAGAACAAAGAATGCACATATAGAGCAGGGTTACACAAAGCTGGAGAAACTCAGCGGGTGCAGCAGCATCTAAGGAGCGAAGGAGATAGGTGACGTTTCGGGTCGACCCTTCTTCAGACTGGTCAGGGAAACGAGAGATTTTTGCATATCTTTCATTCATTGTTCTTCATCTCTCCACATCACCGTCTATATCTCTCGTTTCCCTGATCACTGACCAGTCTGAAGAAGGGTCTCGACCCGAAACGTCGCCTATCTCCTTCGCTCCTTAGATGCTACCGCACCCGCTGAGTTTCTCCAGCTTTTTGTGTAACCCTCGATTCTCCAGCATCTGCAGTTCCTTCTTTAACATATATAGAGCAGCTCTGGATCACATAGCTGGAAATGCTGCATCTCACTTTCCATCAGTGGGATCCAGAGATTTCCCAAAGATTGCCCACCAAAATTTCCAGGGTGTAATTCTTTCTCAATCACAATTAAATTAGAAAGGCAAATTCACTTAAAGTCTCTGGACTCTTATTTGGACTCTTCCAGTGGATACCGACCGAGTGAACGGTAGAGGGATCTAGGAGTGCAGGTGCATAGTTCCTTGAAAGTGGCATCACAGATAGATAGGGTGGTTAAGAAGGTTTTCAATACATTGACCTTCATCAGTGAGGGTAGTGAGGACAGAAGTTGGGATGTTCAAGTTTACATTTATTGTCACTGTACCAATTGGTACAGCGAGATTTTGGTTGCCATATAGCCATACAAATAAAAAGAACACAACACACGATAGAATTTAACATGAACATCCCCACACAGCAGAATCAGCGTTTCTCACTGTGAGGGAAGGCAATAAAAGTTCAGTCCACTCTATGTTCCCGTGGTTGAGGCCTATTGAGGCCGTCGCCGCAATGGCAGCCTGATGTTCAGGCCCTCTTGCCGGATGATGGAACTCTGGCGTCGGAACAGAGTTCCAAATAAGCCGCTTCCTACGGAGACCGCGGCTCCCGAAGTCCACAGGCCGAGTTGGGCTGAGCTACACACGGCAATCCTCGGTGAAAGATCCCAGGGCCCCACATTGTTAAAATCAGCGCCGCCTGCGGCTGGAGGCTCCACAGACCACAGCTCCACGGTGTTAAAATCGGCAGTCCCAGCAATCTGGAGCTCCACACGGCGACCCCGGTAAGGCATCATCCACTCCGCGATAGTACTTTAGTGCTGCACCGCTGCTGAAGCTGAACCTCTCGCCGGTCTCCGGCGGGAAAGGCCACGCCAATCTAGATGGTAGGCCGCGAGGAGGAGGCGAAGATGTGGCTCATAGGATAGATGCATCCTCGACCAGGAAGTGACTGAGAAAATGGTTTCCCCCTCCTCCCCCTCCCCCCCTCCCCCCCCCCCCCCCCCCCCCCCCCCACTCCCCACATAAAAAGACTAAAAGACCTCCAAAACAAAACTTTTGACAGACTAAAAATAAATAAAAGATGAAAGGACAAGCAGTTGCAGGTGAGGCAGCCATACTCAATGGCGCCACCTTCCGTTGTTACTGTATGTTAGAGTTGTGCAAGATGTTGGTGAGGCGCATTTGGAGCATTGTGTTCAGTTTTAGTCACTCTGCTTTAGGAAGCAGGTTGTTAAGCTGGAAAGAGTGCAAAGAAGACTTATGAGAATGTTGCCAGGCTTTGAGGACCTGAGCTATAACAAAGGTTGAACAGGCTAGGACTTTATTGCTTGGAGCGCAGGAGGCTGTGGGGTGATCTTATAGAGGTGTATAAGATCATGAAGAGAATAGATAGGGTAAATGCACAGCAGTGACGTGCGGTGAGGTCAATGGCTGGGGAGGCACTGGCTTCTACCCCATCCTAACTTAGTTGTGTGTGTAGTTATCTGTGCGTGATGTGTCTGGGAGGGAGAGGGCCGGCGGCGGGAGTGGTTGCCGGGGTCCCAAACCGAGAGTAGATTACTCCAGCATGGGGCCCAATTGGGAGCTCTCAGCGGTCCAGAGCGTCCGAATCAGCCGCTAAATAATCAACGATTCAACCAAAGATATTAGAGGAGTATCTTTGGAATCAACCTACCGGTCAGCGCCGCCCGTGGCTGGAAATTCAGCGCCGCCGCTGCTGAAGCTAGCAAACATGGGGGGAGAGTGAGGTAGCGTCAATTACGTGGGCTGAGCCTACGTAATTGACATGCACTCTCCCTCCACTGGGCTCAAGACACGCCCCCTTGGGAGGCAGATGTGATCGCTGCCTCCCCTGGTGCTTTTTCATTGCAGTTTTATGTGAGACCAGCGACCACAAATGTAATAACTTAATATGTGAAATAAGTTACCTGGACTATGGAAGGTGAGGACATGTAATGAAGAGGTTTACACACATTACTTTGGTGACATACATAGAGATAGTAACAGGCACACGCTTATTGCCTGTGCATTCAGTTTCTGAGGGGTCGCGCAATCAGAGGGGAGGGGAGGCTCTCCGCTGCTTCAGCTCTCATCTGTCCCTCTCATCTGTATTTGTAGCGGAGCTGTGAAAATTTGGCGATTTTTACTTTAAAAAAAATGATTGGATTGATATAGAAATGACATTAACAACACAGATCAGTGGAAAAATCTTCATATTTATTTTATTATTATTTTTCTTTACTTTTCTTAACAGCTTTGGGAGTATGACAGGTGAGGCTCTGCCTCCCCTGCCTCCCCTGAACGCACGTCCCTGATGCACAGTCATTTACCCAGGGTAGAGGAATCAAGAGCCAGAGGATATAGATTTACAATGAGAGGGGAAACAGTTTACAGCAATCTGAGGTGCAACATTTTCACACAACGGGTGGTGGGTATATGGAACGAGCTGTCAGAAGAGTTGAGCCAGGTTCTAAAGCAATACTTAAAATACATTTGGACAAGTACATGCAAGAGCGAAACTCGCTATCAAAACATGGAGGGGACAGGGGGGACACAATTTTTGGCGGCCGCGCGCGCATGCACACACTCAGACATGTGCAAGGCTTCGGAGGCTCAATCCAGCGCTAAATGCAGCTCAACTCTGCCTGTCTCGCCGGGTTGCCCTACAGCCCTGACTGGACAGATAGGACAGCGCCGGAGACCCGGCCTGGATCGATCCTGGCTGTGGATGAGGTGCAGGTCTATGCCACATCTCCCTCCTCCAATCACCGCACTCTATCTTCAGTCCAACCCCCCCCCCCCCCCGTCCTCCCTCCTCGAATCTTCGCACTTAATCATCATGTCCTGCCCCCACTGCCTGCTGACCGACGTCTCTCTCATCCAATCGGTGCCCTTGATCAGCAGTCCCACCTTCACTGTCTCGTGGAAAGCGGATATTTTAAAATCTGGATTACAAAAATTTGGGGGGGATGTCCACTCTGACCCCCCCCCCCCCCCCCCCGTGTTTTCCGCCCCTGGGTATATGTATGGGAAAGGTTTAGAGGGATATAGGCCAAACGCAAGCAGGTGGCGCCGGTGTAGACAGGGCATCTTGGTCGGCAACGGCAATTTGGGTAGTAGGGCCTATTTCCGTGCTGTATGACTTCATGACAATTTGTAGCCAGTTGACAGCCTCCACAAATTAACTCACTTGGCATACCTGCACTAATGTGTAGGATCATGGCTGAGCATAGGAAACAGCACCAGCATCTCCTGTCTACTAGACCTCTTCAGGCTGTTATTGAAACTTTGGCAAAGTAGTGGTGAATGCTGGACCTCTGGTGGACATGAGTTTTTGAAGTATACCACCCTATCTAATTGTGACGCCATTCTAATGGGAGCATCCTTGTACATGTTCTCTGCACACGTTCCAGTTTGACAACAGCTTTCCTATAACACAGTGACCAAAACTGGACACAATACTCTAGATGTGGCCTCACCAACATCATAGATAACCGCAACATGACCTCCCAACTTCTATATTCTGGGAAAGAGCATAAACCTATGCTCTCTAGCACTTGATTTCCCAACCGTATGTGTATTCACTCTATCTATGCATGGTTTTATACATCTCTGATAAGATCAGCTCTCCTATGCACCAGGGAATAAAGTTCTAACCAGCACAACCTCTCCATTATAACAGACCCACAAATATTGGCAACCTGCTCACAAATCGTTTCTACACGCTTTGAGGCTTAATGTCATCTTTCCTGGGTGATCAAAACTGAACACAATATTCAAAGTGTGGTCTCACCCATTTCTTGTACAGCTACAACCTAACATCCCAACTTCTTTACTCACTACCCTGACACCTGCATCACCTGCAGTGGCAGGAGATAGTTACTGATGAGGGGTCAGTTAGGGTGGCAAGAGATGAGTCACCCAAAGAATTGCAGAGGGAGTGGTCTCTAGTAGAAAGCAGCAAGTGTGGGGAGAGAAGATGTGACACATGGTGAGATCACATTGAAAGGTGATGGAAATTCATGTCAGTGAATGATATGTGTGGTGTGGTGGCTGATGCATTGAAAAGTGAGGATCAAGGCAAATCTATTCTTGTTCCATTTGGGGGAGGGGGAGTTAGAGCACTCCCTCCACATATGCTGCTTAACCTGCTGAGTTCCCCAAACACTTTGTGCGTTGCTCAAGATTCCAGCGGCTGGCGTTCCTTGCATTCTCCAACAACTAATTAAACTGAAACTAAATCAAAATTGCCCCAATACTTACTTGTCCTCGCAGTAATCATCAAGTTGAGTAGCACATGCCTTATAAATAAAGTTTTCTGTACAATTCATTTCTAAACAAACAAAGAATCTGGTTTAAAATGTATAACATTGTGTAAGATTTCACAATAACTATTAGAAGAGAAAAACAATCAAGCATTAATTGTAAAAGAGTCGAAGGCAACAATGCCAATATTTTGATACAAACATGAATGCAAATCCTTACATTGAAATTCCAAATGTTACATTTAAACCTATTCATATTGCTTGGTCTTGTAATTTTCCCACACTTTCTTTTCTTGCCTGGTATTGAAGTGGAGTTAAATAGCAGAGAAACCAGTTCCCTTAAAAAGTTCCTATCATGCTGTGCCTGTAAGTGTCCATGCTGACAAACTATATCATCATCATGGAGATGAATCCTGATCCAGAAAATGGCAGAAAGACAGAGGAGATTAAAAAAGTAACTTCTGATGCCAGGGTGGGCAGAGAAGCAAATAGAGAGTAGCATACATGCCATATTTAGCCAATTTTATGAATAATGCATGTAAAAGACAAACAGCATGGATCATTAGAAACTAAATAGACAGTTGTGGCAACAGTCAAGAGGTAAACCTTTTCTGGCTTTTGGTGACTCTCAATCACCTTAAAGGGCCTGTCCCACTGTACGAAGTAATTCAAGAGCTCTCCCGAGTTTAAAAATAATCAAACTCGTGGTATGTACGTAGCGGCTACGTCGGAGCTCGTGGATGTCTCGTAGTAGCTCGTAATGCTAATGGCAGGTACTCGGGAAACGCGGTAACTCGTGAAGTTTTTTCAGCACTGTGAAAAGTGTCCACGAGAGTCCCGAGTACCTACAAACAGCTATTACCGTAATTCACCAAGTTCGAATCAGGGGAAACTCGGGAGAACTCTTGAATTACCTCATACAGTGGGACAGGCCCTTAACTATAGGGTAAGGTGCATGGTACTATCCACAAACTGGCAGCATTAAAAGATCATAATCTTTGTTCAATTTGTAACAAAACAACACAATGTGATGTTGGAAGAAGATTAACTAAACAGAGGAAAGAACTTTTCAAATTGAATGGAAAGGACATGCCCAGTAAGCCACATAAAACTATAAACTACTTGCACATTGAGAAAGACAGTCCAGCTACAAAATTTGATTACCCAGTCTTTTAAGAACATAGAACACGCAGCACAGGAACTGGCCCTCCCGGCCCACGATGTCTGCACTGAACATGATGCCAAAACCAATTCTTACTTGCCTGCAGATAATCCATATCCCTCCATTTCCTGTCCTGAATAATCAGTTATCATCCTCAAGATATTCTCAAATATACCTTTCCCTGTAAATAGCCCACTTGTCGGCATGTCTTCCCAACGTGTATCGTCTGGCCACCTGAACTTTACTCTGTTGCTGGCTAGTTGCCACTTTCTACTTAATTTGGGTAGATCTTCTGTTGCACACAGATTGAGCCATGGTATTAAAATATTCCAGATGTCTATGGCAGCATTCTGCCCCTTCTCTACTTCTGCCTGATGCCCAAAGTTAGCCTATTATCTGCCCATTTAAAATTGATGATACAATGAATCAAAGTCAACAAATTAAAACACTTACAGTATAAGAACTGTGTTACAAAGTGCGATTGGATGATTTCCTAGATTCAAAGTACTTACTGCATTCACCAGCAGGGGATCTCCAGTCAACACATGTGTCACTGTCACAATTGTCAGCAGCAGATTTAACGATGGAACAGGCAAGTACTGTAGAATTTGTCATAGCACAGTCAAATAAACAATTTTCATAATAAGTAGTAAGAAAATTATGTGTGCAGTTTTCAAATGGTCTGTAGGGAAAATCACAAATAAAGGAAAATATAACAAAGCATTTATTTTCATATGTCATTTTACATTTTAAACAATACGTTTGGTAACTTATAAGTACCATCAATATAAAGCTAAAACAAGACTTTCTGCCTAAATTCCACTGAGAAATAAATTATTCTTCTGACATTCAAGATCAAAATGATGTTGGAGTGGAAATCACCGGTATATTTTGAACGATGGTAAAGAATTTGAAATAGACTTCCACAGAACATGCTCTGCCACTGGCCTTGCCCCACTTAGTTCCTTCGGAGGGAATTTGGTTTCCAGAAATAGGTCAATTTCTCATTGAGAGTTCCAAGCAGCAAAATCTTTACAAAATCCTTACAGATTGTGAGGACAATTAATTAAATTTAAAAAAACCCTGTGTGCAATGAAATAAAAATAATTTCTGTCAGCCAGTTAAGCATGTCCCAGGTTTAGCTAGTCAATAAGACTCACAATGCATTTTCAGATCTGAATATTCTCATTGCTGTTCAAACTGGAATTTCTGCTTCTGTTTACAAAAAAGGCTGCTTCGAAATTGGAGGTAGACAAAAATGCTGAAGAAACTCAGCGTGTGAGGCAGCATCTAGGGAGTAAAGGAATAGGTGACGTTTCAAGTCATGACCCTTCTTAAAACTCTTGTGGAGGTGGGGGGTCAGTAGGCTGTGGGATAGCTGGAAAGGGAAGGGGAAAGAGTGAGAAAGCAAGAACTACCTGAAATTGGAGGTCAATTTTCATACCGCTGGGGTGTAAATTGCCCAAGCGAAATATGAGGTGCTGCTCCTCCAATTTGCGGTGGGACTAGCTATGGCCATGGAGGAGGCCCAGGACAGAAAGGTCAGATTTGGAATGGGAGGAGGAGTTGAAGTCCTGGTCCACCGGGAGATCGGGTTAGTTACTGCGAACCGAGCGGAGATGTTGGGTGAAGCGATCGTCAAGCCTACGTTTGGTCTCACCGATGTAGAAAGGCTGATAGCTAGAGAAGTGGGTGCAATAGATGAGGTTGGAGGAGGTGCAGGTGAACCTTTGCCTCACCTAGGAAGACTGCTTGGGTCTTTGGATGGTGTCAAGGGGGGAGGTAAAGCAACAAGTGCAGCATTTCCTGCTGTTGCAAGGGAAAGTACCAGTGGAGGAGGTGGTTTGGGTGAGAAATGACAAATTGACCAGGGAGTTACGGAGGGAGCTGTATCTGCGGAAAGCTGAAAGGGGAGGAGATGGGAAGATGTGGCCCATGGTGGCGGAAAATGTCAGAGGATTATCTGTTGTATGTGATGGCTGGTAGAGTGGAAGGTGAAGACAAGGGGGATTGTCCTTGTTCCGAGTTGGGGGGGGGGGGGAGATGGGAAGTGGGAGCGGAGTTATGGGATGTAGAGCACCTCATATATCTGGTGAGAGCGTCATCTATAGTCGAAGAGGGGAACTCCCGATCCCTATAGAATGAGAACATCTCCGATGCCCTGGTTTGGAACACCTCATCCTGGGTGCAGATGAAGCGTAGATGGAGGAATTGGGAGTAGGGGATAATCCTTTCAGGAAGCAAGATGGGAAGAAGTGTAGTCCAGATAGCCATGGGAGTCAGTGGGTTTGTAGTAGATGTCGATCAGTAGTCTATTACCTGCGATGGAGATAGTGAGATCTAGAAACGGTAGGGAGATGTCGGAAATGGTCCTGGTGAATTTGAGTGCTGGCTGGAAGTTAGTGGTGAAATGGATGAAGTCAGTGAGTCCTGCACAGGTGCAGGAGGTAGCACCAATGCAGCCGTCAATGTAGCGGAGGTAGAGTTCTGGGATAGGGCCACGGTACACCTCGAACAAGGATTGTTTGACGTACCCTACAAAGAGGCAGGCATAGCTGGGGCCCATGAGCGTGCCCATAGCCACGTCTTGGATTTGCAGGAATGGGAGGATTCAAACGAAAAGTTGTTGATGGTAAGAACCAACTTCGCTAGGTGGAGGAGAGTATCAGTAGAGGGGGATTGGTTGGTTCTGTGGTCAAGGAAGAAACGGAGGGCTTTGAGACACACCTGGTGGGGGCTGGAGGAGTGACTGGACATCCATGGTGAAGATGAGGGAGTGGGTGCCTGGAAAACGGAAGTCATGGAGGAGACTAAGAGCGTGTGAGGTGTCTTGGACATAAGTAGGGAGGGATTTGACCAGGGTGGATAGGATGGAGTCGATGTATGTGGATATAAGTTTGGTGGGACAAGAACAAGCAGAAACAATGGGTGGAGGGGGGGCTGTGTGGGGGGGAGGGACTCCACTCAGCGGCTTCCCCCCGACTCCACTCTTGTGGGCTCACTCAGCACGGCTTGTGTACTCAATCAACACGGCTTGTGGACTCAATCAGCACGGCTTGTGGACTCAATCAGAACGGCTTGTGGACTCAGTCCCGCCTCCGGGGCTTTATTCTCCTTGCCCCGGTGATTGATAGCGGGTGCTCGGAAGGGGCGTTACCTTCATGGTGAATAAGAGGCAAGAAGACAAATTTGCTGATCGCACGATTTTTTAAACCTTCATAACTATTGTAATATTCCACCGATCGGAATAAAACTTGGTGCGTTGGAGCAGAGGAGAACGGTGAGTAAGATGGCAAAAACATACTCCTAGCGGTGCAGTGTACAGTTTTTGAGCAAATTTAAAAGCAACGCAAACTGGAAGAGGACAAGATGAGAGTTTTGGTAATAGTATGGAGTATAGAAGATAGGTATAGAAGAAGATAGAAGATGGTAGAAGATTAAATTAATAGCTTAAAACCGTACATACGTTTCTAATATTTTCTTGCATATCGTGCAATTTTTGATAATGGGAGGAGTAGGAGTTGGAGGGGGCGGAGAACAAGATTCTGGAGGTGTTTCTACACAATATGGCTTGTTAGGGTCATTATATATCCAATCTCGTGCTGTTGTGGGGCAGCAATCAGGGTCCTCTATTGTTCCATTTGGTCTAATGCAGTCATCATCGTGAAATGTTGTACAAGTTCCTAAAAGATAAAAGAAACACCAATTCATGCAAATGCAGTGCAGAGAACATTAAAACACCAGCAATTTTAATTCATGAATAAAGTGGAAATGATCAAACAACACATTAAGAAAAAAAATCACATACCACACTGTCCTTGGGTATTATTCAAGAAGAAATGTTCGGCCACACGTAACTTGAAATTAAACCGGGAGGCAACAATTGTTGTTTTAATATCAGTGAAGTAAATATTTACAGCTCCATCGGGCAGTTCAGTTATCCATATTCCATTTGTAATGTAGGGCACCTTTTGTTGAGTTCCATTAATTGTCAACTGTAAAATTATAAAATAGTTGCATTAAACCATCAGCTGCAAAGCAACAAAACCTGATGGATATTGCATATTGCTTACCAGGAGGTGTTTTACCTGTTCATAGTATTAATTAAAGAAATGTATAGTGGTCCAAAAGAAATCTATTTAAATAAGTTCAGTGTTCTCTCTTACCCATTCTAAAGGCACCAAATTCAGAAATAGTTATGCAATTCCATTAATGACAGTAACCACCTTCTAGAAAGATTAGAATATTTGTCAGTTTAGTTTAGTTTAGAGATACAACGTGCAAATGAGTCAACCACTCAGCCTCTGTTGCAATCGCAGCAGCTTGGTCACTGCTGCCATTTTACAAATGCAAGCTCCAGCTCCCCCCCCACCCTACCATCTCCCACCCCGGCCAGTGATGTGATGGACACGGGGGTCTGGACCAATCGCTGACCTATGTCAATGACTGACAAGGTGTCGGACCAATCCCCTCTCTGGAGACATCATGTCCGTTCGGCGGCTTTTCAATGTCATGTCTGTTCTGCGTCTTGTCTCTGCGGCGTGCTGCCCATTTGGGTTTGTATCTTTTCGACGTGATGCACTTTCGGCTTTGTGTCCTTTCGGTATCTTGGCTTCCAATTGTTGGCTTTGGCTTCTCGTCCTTCGACGTAATGCACTTTCGGCTACGTGTCCTTTCGGCGTGGTGTACTTTCAGTATCGTGGCTTTTCAGCGTGATGTACTTTCAGTAACTTGCCTTTTCGATGTGATGTACTTTCAGTAACTTGCCTTTTCGATGTGATGTACTTTCAGTAACTTGCCTTTTCGGTGTTATGTACTTTCGGTATCATGGCTTTTCGGCGTGATGTACTTTCGGTATCTTGGCTTCCACTTCTTGGTTTTGGCTTCTCATCCTTCGGCGTCCCGTCCGCACATGTGGTTAAACAAGCATTTGGATGGGCAAAGGCTGAATAGGGATAGGCAGCATGGGTTTGTACATGGAAGGGCGTGTCTCAAAAATCTGATTGATTTTTTTGAAGACGTAACCAAAAAGGTTGATGAGGGCAGAGCTGCAGATGTTGTGTACATGGACTTCAGTAAGGCATTCAACAAGATTCCGCATGGTAGGTTGCTCTGGAAGGTTAGATCACATGGGATCCAAGGAGAGATAGCTGAATGGATAGCAAATTGGCTCCATGGAAGGAAGCAGAGGGTGATGGTGGAATTTGCTTCTCAGACTGGAGGCCTGTGACTAGTGGTGTGCCTTAGGGTTCAGTGTTGGTCCCGTTACTGCTTGTCATCTACATCATTGATTTGGATGAGAACATACAGGGCAAGACCAGCAGGTTTGCTGATGATATAACAGTCAGCGGTTTTGCAGATAGTGAAGATGGTTGTGAAAGATTGCAGCAGGAGCTGAATCAATTGGCCAGGTGGGCGGAGGAATGGTTGATGGAATTTAATCCAGAGAAGTGTGGGATGTTGAACAAGAGCAGGGCCTACACAGTAAATGTTAGGCCTCTGGGTAGTGTTGTAGAGCAAAGGGATCTAGGAATACAGGTGCATGGTTCCTTGAAGTTCGAGTCGCAGGTAGATAAGGTGGTCAAAAAGGCTTTTGGCACTTTGGCCTTCATCAGTCAGAGTAATAGAGGTTGGGAGGTCATGTTGTAGTTGTATAAGACGTTGGTGAGGCTGCATTTAGAATATTGTGTTCAGTTCTGGGCACCATGTTATAGGAAAGATATTGTCAAGCTTGAAAGGGTTCAGAAAAAAAGTATATTTACAAGGCTGTAAAAACCATTAAACTAGCATCTGCAGTTACTTGCTACAAGGATGTTGCCAGGACTAGAGGATGTGAGCTTCAGGGAGAGGTTGAGTAAGCTGGGTCTTCCATGGAGTGCAGGAGGATGAGGGGAGATCTTATAGAGGTATACAAAATCATAAGAGGAATAGATAACATAGATGCACAGAGTATTTTGCCCAGAGTTGGGGAATTGAGGACCGGAGGACATAGGTTCAAGATGAAGGGGAAAAGAATTACTAAAAATCCGAGAGATAACTTTTTCCCACAAACGGTGGTGGGAGTATGGAACAACCTGCCAAAGGAGGTAGTTGAGTCTGGGACTACCCCATCGTTTAAGAAACAGTTAGACAGGTACATGGATAGGATTGGTTTGGAGGGATATTGGCCAAATGCAGGCAAGAGGGACTAGTGTAGCTGGGACATTGTTGGCAATGTGGGCGAGTTGGGCCGAAGGGCCTGTTTGCACGTTGTATCACTCTATGACTCTATGACCGACGATCACCCATGCACACTATTTCTATCCTACACACTAGGAACAATTAACTGAGACCGATTAATCTACAAACCTACACGTCTTTGGAATGTGGGGGGACACCAGAGCACCAGAGTCAACCCACGCAGTAACAGCGAGAATGTACAAACTCCGTACAGACAGCACCCATAGTCAGGATTGAACCAGGATCTCTGGTGCTGTAAGGCAGCAATGCTGATCTTGCCAATTCAATTGAACTAAGGAGGTCTGGGGCAGTAATATTGCAAATAACAAGCAGAATACTTACCATATTGACATTATCAGTTGTGATGACGATATTAACATTTCCATAAAAAATGATTAAGCCTTTTGGGCATGAAAAAGGCACAAATGATATGCAGTAGTAATTGTCCACTAGAACGCGTAAATTGTATTTTGGATTCTGTTCTTCCATAAGCACGTAAGTGCAACGCTCATAAAAATTATATGACAGCTGATTGAAGGTTTTATAATGTGGATCACCATATACTTCACATTCACCTGGAAGAGTAAGCATTTGTTTGTTTTGTGAAAAGGCAAACAAAACAGAGAATGTTAATGCATTAATAATTCACCATTTGTTAGTAATTAGTAAAATAGAAATGATACTAACATCCACATTCCCAGTCTGGACAGCCACATTCATTTATTACTTCAATGGGCTTTAAATTGTTGGCACATGTAGGCTTTTTGGGCACACATTTGTTTTCAATTGTCCATGTTCCATTGCACTAGAATGATAGAATTGATTAATTGCATTTGGATTAGTAGCATATTTGGATAGAAAGATTTTAAAGGGCTCGGGACCAAATGAAGGCGAATGGAAGAAGCCCAGTATGGCAACTTGGTCAGCACGGACAAGGTGGGGCAAAGGGCCTGTTTCCATGATGTATAGCTCAATCACTGAATAGGTGGATTTCATTAACCATGTGCATCCAGCACATACCAATTCAGTAATGTCTTAGAACAAGTGAAAATATCACAATGTTTGAAGTCCACCTTTTACATTGATCTCTGGGTTTTTCATCCACTTCACAAGATGTTGTGAAAATATGGCATGAACCCCAACATTCACTTCCAATCAAGAGGCCCGCATGGCAATCAGAAGTGGTAGGATCACTGAACTTACATACTCTTAAACCTCTCTATAACAGCTTATAAATAATAAAACACTACCAAAAGGCAGAACACTTTCAACAATGCAACATCATGTATACATTGGCAATAAATAGACAATAGACAATAGGTGCAGGGGGAGGCCATTCAGCCCTTCGAGCCAGAACCATCATTCAATGTGATCATGGCTGATCATCTCCAATCAGTACCCCATTGCTGCCTTCTCCCCATATCCCCTGACTCCGCTATCTTTAAGAGCCCTATCTAGCTCTCTCTTGAAAGTATCCAGAGAACTGGCCTCCACCGTCCTCTGAGGCAGAGAATTCCACAGACACACAACTCTCTGTGATAAAAAGTGTTTCCTCGTCTCTGTTCTAAATGGCTTACCCCTTATTCTTACACTGTGGCCCCTGGTTCTGGACTGCCCCAACATCGGGAACATGTTTCCTGCCTCTAGCGTGTCCAAACCCTTAACAATCTTCTATGTTTCAATAAGATCCCCTCTCATTCTTCTAAACTCCAGAATGTACAAGCCCAGCCGCTCCATTCTCTCAGCATATGACAGTCCCGCCATCCCAGGAATAAACCTTGTAAACCAACACTACACTCCCTCAATAGCAAGACTGTCCTTCCTCAAATTAGGGGACCAAAACTGCACACAATACTCCAGGTGTGTCCTCATTTGGGCCCTGTACAACTGCAGAAGGACCTCTTTGCTCCTATACTCGACTCCTCTTGTTATAAAGGCCAACATGCCATTCGCTTTCTTCACTGCCTGCTGTACCTGCATGCTTACTTTCATAAACTGATGAACAAGGACACCCAGATCCCGTTGTACTTCACCTTTTCCCAACATGACGCCATTTAGCTAGTAATCAGCCTTCCTGTTTTTGATACCAAAGTGGATAACCTCACATTTATCCACATTAAACATCATCTGCCACACATCTACCCACTCCCCCAACCTGTCCAAGTCATTCTGCATTCTCATTGCATCCTTCTCACAGTTCACACTGTCACCCAGCTTTGTGTCATCTGCAAATTTGCTAATGTTACTTTGAATCCCTTCAAACAAATCATTGATATATATTGTAAATAGCTGCGGTCCCAGCACCAAGCCTTGAGATACCCCACTAGACACTGCCTGCCATTCTGAAAGGGACCCGTTAAATCTACTCTTTGTTTCCAGTCTGCCAACCAATTTTCCATCCATGTCAGCACTCTACCCCCAATACCATGTGCCCTAATTTTGCCCACTAATCTCCTATGTGGGATCTTATCAAATGCTTTCTGAAAGTCCAGGTCAAACACCGGGACCAGATGGTATTGGCTCAGAATTCTATAAAACATTTTATGATCAGATTGTACCACGTCTGAAATCATTATATGAATATATATATACACAGCAGAAGTTACCAGAAACGTTAAATTAATCTATTATAACACTTATACCTAAAATAAACAAAGATCTGGATGAACCAGGATCATTTAGAGCTATAGCTCTTTTAAATACTGATCAAAAGATATTAACTAAAATATTAGCACAAAGGCTAAGCACAGTTATTAATGAATTGATTCACCCCGATCAAACAGGATTTATACCAAAACGATATTCCTCATATAACTTGAGACGGTTATTCAATATTATATATTCGAAAAGAGGTATTAAAAAAGATCTAGTAGTTATCTTGTTAGATGCAGAGAAAGCCTTCGATCAGGTGGAATGTTCCTATTTGTTTTCGGTTATGGAAACTTTTAAATTGGGAGAGAAGTTCATTACTTCGATCAAATTATTATTTACTAACCCAACAGCTAGAATAATAATAAATCAAATGTTATCAACTAAATTTAATTTATCTCGAGGCTGTAGGCAAGGTTGCCCTTTATCCCCCCTACTGTTTGCACTTGCAATAGAACCGTTAGCTCAGAGGGTGAGATCACATCCTGAAATATATGGGTATGATACTAGAGATACTAAAAATAAAATCTCCTTATACGCGGATGATGTATTACTTTATATCACAAAACCAGAAATTAGTATCCAAAATTTGTTAAAATTAATAATTGAATTCGGATCTTTTTCAGGATATAGTATCAATTGGAATAAAAGTGAACTTATGCCAATAACGGTAAATAACTTACACATATTACGACAATTTCCTTTTAAGATAACAAATGAAAAAAATTAAATATCTTGGAATTTATGTAACAAAAAGATTTGATTCTTTATTTAAATCTAACTTCCCACTACTATTGAATAAATTAAATAAGAATATTTTATATTGGAAAACTCTACCTATTTCAATGTTAGGTAAAATTAATATAATAAAAATGATTTTTCTTCCACAATTATTATATCTTTTCCAATTAATTCCGATATATCTTCTTAAAAATTTATTTAAGAAGGTGGACTCCCTAGTTACTAACTTTATTTGGGATTATAAGAGCCATAGAATAAATAAAAAACATTTATGTAAATTAAAAATAAATGGAGGTTTAGCACTACCAAACTTTATGTTTTATTACTGGGCAGTTAATATTAAAAATATGAATTTTTGGTTAGAAGAGACAGATAACCAACCAATTTGGTTAAATATGGAAAAAGAAGATTGTTCTCCTTTTGAAATCAGTTCAATAATATTCGCTAATATTAATTTAGGTAAGAAAATCTATAGTGAAAACCCGATAATAGAATACGTATTTGGAAACAAATAAAGAAAACATTAAAACTGAAATCTATACCACTAGCCCTTACCATTGTAAATAATGTTACATTTAAACCTTCAATGATGGATAAAGGCTTTTTACAATGGTAAAACAAGGGAATTATTAAGATGGGTGATCTCTACAAGGAAAACTCTTTCCTTTCATTTCAAGAATGACAACAAATTTATGGACTACATTCTAAAGATTATTTTAGATACTTACAAATCAGAGACTATGTAAAAGCAAACACACAGGAACTTAGAAATAGAAAGACAGAAATTTTAGATGAATGTCTAAATAAACATCCAACCACAGAAAAAATGATTTCATATATATATAATATCCTATTGGAAAATGATGTCCCATCAACAGAAATAAATAGACAATCTTGGGAAAACGAATTAGGTCAAATTATAAGACCAGAAGTATGGGACGAAAGTTTACAACATATACACCATTGTTTGTTAAATGCTAGACACTCTCTTATGCAGTTTAAAATACTACATAGACTTATTATTCAAAATCCAAACTACATAACATCTTTCCAAAAGTATCTCCCATATGTGATAAATGTCAACATTTAGAAGCTAATCTGACACACTCATTTACAAATTGTGTAAAAATTACAAAATCTTGGATAGAAATATTTAGGATAATTTCGAATGTTGTTAATATGAATCTGACCCCTGACGCAAAGTTAATAATACTAGGTATACTGGACACAGACCAATTAATAACAACGAATCAAAGAATCTTTATTGATTATGGTTTAATAATTGGGAAAAAAGTAATACTAAAATTCTGGAAAGGTCCTACATCCCCCACAATCAAAATGTGGAATACAGAAATTTCGGAGACACTCCATCTGGAAAGATTGAGGCTGGTCCTAATGGACAGGCTGGATCTCTTCAGAGGGATATGGTCTCCATATATTGAATATTTACAGGGTCAAAGTGGCTCGGTGCTAGGGCTTGACTGAGACCTGAATAATAGAATGGATGAAGAATTACGCATAATAAATCATGCTTATATCTCCAATGACGGATTATTGATTAATACTCCATTCACTTCCCTATTCTTTATATTATTTTTCTCTATCTCTTCCTACTTTATAAAAAAAAAGTATAGAAACATAAAGTCTTAAATGTTAATATTAATATTAATAAAATTATGAATGTATCTAATAATGTATTTTTTATTAATATGTTTCTACAATAAAAATATTTATCAAAAAAAAAAAAAAGAAAGTCCAGGTCCACTACATCCACTGGCTCTCCCTTTTCCATTTTCCTAGTTACATCCTCAAAAAATTCCAGAAGATTAGTTAAGCATGATTTACCCTTCGTAAATCCATGCTGACTCTGACCGATCCTGTTACTGCTATCCAAATGTGCGGCTATTTCACCTTTTATAATTGACTCCAACATCTTCCCCACCACTGATGTCAGGTTAACTGGTCTATAATTCCCTGTTTTCTCTCTCCAACTTTTCTTAAAAAGCTCCCCTCCAATCCACAGGAACTGATCCCGAGTCTGTAGAACATTGGAAAATGATCACCAATGCATCCACCATTTCTAGAGACACTTCCTTAAGTACCCTGGGATGCAGACCATCAGGCCCTGGGGATTTATCAGCCTTCAGTCCCATCAGTCTATCCAACACCATTTCCTGCCTAATGTGGATTTCCTTCAGTTCCTCCTGATCGTTTGGCCATTACTATATCAGGAAGATTGTTTGTGTCATCCACAGTGAAGATGGATCCAAACTACCTGTTCAACTCATCTGCCATTTCCTTGATCCCCATAATAAATTCACCTTTTTCGGTCTTCAAGGGTCCAACTTTGGTTTTAACTAATTTTTTCCTCTTCACATACCTAAAGAAGCTTTTACTATCCTCCTTTATATTCTAGGCTAGCTTACCTTCGTACCTAATCTTTTCTCCCAATATTGTCTTTTTAGTTATCTTCTGTTGCTCTAAACATTACCCAATCCTCTTGCTTCCCACTCATCTTTGCTACATTGTACTTCTCTTTTATTTTTATACTGTCCCTGACGTCAGCCAATAGCCAATACACTGTGCAATGAACCAGATTTAATAAAGAGAACGAGGAACCACCAGGAGGTAGTGACCACAATATGATAAGATTTAACTACAATTTGAAAGGGAGAATTACAGAATAATGAAAGGCATAGATAGAGTGGACGCGGAAAGGATGGTGGGAGGGTCTAATACCAGAGGTCATAGCCTCCGTGTGAGGACGTGGTGTTGAAGGACGAGATGCCGAAGTGAAGAAGTTGAAGCCAAATAACCGAACAGAAACGACGCCGAAAAGCCAAATAACCGAAAGGGCGCAAGGCCGAAAAGCCAAATAACCGAATGGACGCAAGGCTGAAAAGCCAAATAACTGAATGGACACAAGGCTGAAAAGCCAAATAACCGAACGGACGCAAGGCTGAAAAGCCAAATAACTGAAAGGGCGAGACACCCAAAAGCCAACATAAACGAGACCAAAAAGCCAACTGACTGAAAGGGCAGATCGCCGAAGAGCCAAATAACCAAAATGACGGGACGTCTAAAGCCAACTAACAAACGGACATGACGTCGCCATGATATGAGTAAGTGTGAATCGGCATGAGTAAGTGTCAGAAGCGTCCACGCTGTGCTGCCTCGGGTCTTTATTTCCAGTAAGCAGAATTCTGCCAACTTCCTTGCATGGGGCGCGGAACGGGTGGGGGGGGGGGGGGGGGGGGGGGGTCTGGAGGGCGGCAACCCATCCACTTTTTTGATGAGACATGCTTCATAACTCAAAATTATCCGGCCCGCATCTGGAGTATTGTGTACAGTTTTGGTCTCCTAATTTGAGGAAGGACATCCTTGTGATTGAGGCAATGCAGCGTAGGTTCACGAGATTGATCCCTGGGATGGCGGGACTGTCATATGAGGAAAGATTGAAAAGAATAAGTTTACATTCACTGGAGTTTAGAAGGATGAGGGTGAATCTTATAGAAACATATAAAATTATAAAAGGATTGGACAAGTTAGATGCAGGAAAATGTTTCCCAATGTTGGGCGAGTCCAGATCCAGGTGCCACAGTCTTAGAATAAAGGGGAGGCCATTTAAGACTGAGGTGAGAAAAAACTTGTTAAATCAACCGAAGTTTCCAATCACACGGGGTTTTATTTTAAATTCAGGAAAGCCCAAAAGGGGCGAAGGAAAATTAAAAATGTCCCCACCCTCCCATCTCCCCCGGCCAGTGATAGAAACATAGAAACATAGAAAATAGGTGCAGGAGTAGGTCATTCGGCCCTTCGAGCCTGCACTGCCATTCAATATGATCATGGCTGATCATTCAACTCAGTATCCTGTACCTGCCTTCTCTCCATACCCCCGATCCCTTAGGCCACAAGGGCCACATCTAACTCCCTCTTAAATATAGCCAATGAACTGGCCTCAACTACCTTCTGTGGCAGAGAATTCCAGAGACTCGCCACGCTCTGTGTGAAAAATGTTTTCCTCATCTCTGTCCTAAAGGAATTATCCCTTATCTTTAGACTGTGACCCCTTGTTCTGGACCTCCCCAACAACGAGAACAATCTTCCTGCATCTAGCCTGTCCAACCCCTTAAGAAATTTGTAACCTTCTATAAGATCCCCCCTCAATCTTCTAAATTCTAGCGAGTACAAGCCGAGTCTATCCAGTCTTTCCTCATATGAAAGTCCTGACATCCCAGGAATCAGTCTGGTGAACCTTCTCTGTACCCCCTCTATGGCAAGAATGTCTTTCCTCAGATTTGGAGACCAATACACTACGCAATGTGATGGACACGCAGGTCTGGACCAATTGCTGACAAGTCCTTCCCCCCCCCGGTGACCTCATGTCCGTTACTTGGCTTTTAGGTGTCTCGCCCTTTAGGTTATTTGGCTTTTCGGCGTAGTTTCCGTTCGGTTATTTGGCTTCCACTTTTTCGCTTCGGCATCTTGTCCTTGGATGCCACGTCCAGGTACCATAGCCTCAGCAGGGCACTCTTTTAGAATGGAGGTGAGGAGGAACTTCTTTGTCATAGAGTAGTCAATCTGTGGAAGTAATTGCCACAGAGGTCTGTGGAGGCCAAGACAGTGGATATTTTTAAGGCAGAGATAGACAAGTTCTTGATTAGAATGGGTGTCAAGGGTTATGGGGAGAAGGCAGGAAAATGGGATTAGGAGGCAGAGATCAGTCATGATTGAATAGACTCGATGGGCCAAATGGGCTAATTCTACTCCTATAACCTGTGAATGTAGTTGTGCAAATTTGCATACATTGATAACTTTGCTCCAGCTGGTACAAAGGAAATTGACACTCCGCTAAACATGATCCTAAATGCATGAAGTGGCAGTTTTGAAACAACATTTACTTCCCTCAAAATGCTGAAAGGGGAGCGGAGGGGAATATGATTCTGGTAGTGAATTCTTGTAGGGGTTGTTGGTAATTTGGAAGGCTGATCCATTGAATGCAAAACCAGGGGGTGCACAGAGTGAAGTCCGGGGAACAGGGGAATTCTGTTCTTGCTCTGTTTCAGTTCAGGCAGAAGGGACATTTTTGAGACCCACCAGTATAAAAAGTCTCATCGTCACACCAAATGTAATTGAGACAGAAGAACTTGGGAGAAAAAAGTCCTTATTGGAGGCAGGATGGAAAGAAGTACTATGAAGATAACCCTCTACAGGAGCCTATGAGTTTGTGATGATTGTTTGTTCCTTGTCTGTCCCCTGAGATGAAAACAAGGGGATTCAGAAAGAAAAGGGTAGAATCAGAGATAGACCATGTAAAGCTGGAAACTGGCAGCAAAAGCAAAGAAATAATCAAGTTCTATATGTGTTAAAGAAGCGCTAATGTATTGGAGAAAGAGTTGAGGGGAGTGAGGCTGAATCAAAGAGTTTCTATGTATCCCATGGCAGATAAAGCCCATACCTTTGATTTGGAGAAGATGGCTGTATTTGAAGGAGAAATTGTTCTATGTGGCTAAGTTCAACCAGGCGAATCAGTATATTGATAGAGAAGAACAGGAGTTGCGGAAACAAGAGTTAAAATGGTGCGCAGCTTGTTAAAGCTTCAGTGAACACAAAGACCATGGGAAGGTCTTGGTCTCAGGCTTCACAGAACAACAATGTTACAGTCTTCCTCTCCTACCCATACAACATATCATGGGAGCTACTCTCTGCTCCAGGCAATGTAGAATTCTGACCTTGATTGTCCCATTGCTCCAGACAGCATCCCTTCCCCTAAGAAGAGTGTAATTGGCTATTGGTTACTAAATACTTATGAGAATATATTAAGTTTGTATTGGCTATTAACACTATCAGAATGTACTTAGATTGCTAATTCCATATGTCAATTAGAAAGTAGGTAGCAAGATTCCAATTGATTAAATGTCTGCATAAAAGTTGACGTTCATCAAGTTGAATTCAGAGCAGTGTGGTATTTGGGACTGTGCTGCTCTCCTTGTGCACAAATAAATTAAGTGTGTCTGGAAAAGAGTTAATGTTGTCAGAGTCCTATGTTATTCAGCGATGTCAGCTTCTGTTCAGGGAAAAAGCAAGGTCCCTCAGACCCTCTTGCTCTGAAGGGCAGATGTAGAAAGAATGCATGTTTATGGTGACCATGATCCAGCAGGTTCCAGGAAATTTGAAACCATTGAAGTAGTGAAGGGCCTCTGGAGAGCAGTGGACACAAATGGGAGGGACAGGATGGAGGAGAAAGGTTGGAGTCATGATAAGAAGAAATATTTTTTTGTGAAGCAAGATCAGAGGCCACCTGTTCCTCTCCATCAACAGACCTATTTGTCTGGCCTAACTCATCCCACATTGAGCAATTTCTCCTTCAAATCTACTTGCATTCTCCAAATAAAGGTGTAGCTTTGAATCTGCCCATACAGTCTGCACAAGGATATTGAGTGAACATAGAGGTAGGTTTGCAGGCCTGAGGCATTACACAGTTAAAAGCTCCAGAAGATATCGGTTCCTTCTTGGTGAGGAGGGTACCCTCCTTGGTGATGTTTGATGGAATCATGATCCAAAGAGAGCGAAAGTCGTTCTTGACAGCTGACATTTGGCTTCCAGGAGATAACGGTCAGTTCAGCTCAATATTACCCCAGTCACTAGATTTGATGATGATATCAGGATTGTTTGTTCAGTGCCTGTTTCTGTGCTGTATGGCTCTATGACTAAGTCTTGATGGGCAATCTTCCCAAAAAAAGACACAAAATGTTGGAGTAACTCAACGAGTTATGCAGTAACTCTGGAGAACATGGATAGGCAACATTTCACGTCGTGTTTCTGAAGAAGGGTTTCAGCCTGAAACATTGCCTATTTCCTTCGCTCCATAGACGCTGCCGCACCCGCTGAGTTCCTCCATCACTTTTGTCTACCTGAGACTTTTCTTCAGACTTATTAGGGGAAAGAAAGCTGGAAGAGAACTAGAGGTGAGACAAAACAAGGTAATTGATAGATGGATGTGAGAAGATGACAAACAACTGTGAGATAAAGGGAGTTGAGGGGGAAATGTGAAGCCAGAGGAAGGGGTGTAGGTGGAAGTGGATGTCATCAATGTCACCAAATTAGTAAGATTGAACGCGAACTTACCAAATTTGAAGGTTGATCTGTATTTTACGAGGAGTCGCGGTGAGGGATTTCGTGAAGACCCCGCCAGCACGCATGCGCGGCATCCTTCCATGCAGCGGTGTGGAATCACAGAAACACATCATGACTAAAATAGTAAGATGAAGAACGTAGAACTTCCTAGTTGACCTTATGATAGAGGGTGGGAGCGGTGGGCACGAAATCCCTCACCGCGACTCCTCGTAAAATACAGATCAACCTTCAAACTTGGTAAGTTCTCGTTTAATCTTACTATTTTACTTCAGTCACGTGAGTGACTTTCGTGAAGATTTCAAAGCTCTGTGATTTCACGCCCTGGACAACGTCCATGCTAATCACACTGCCGCAAGTCTGATGGAGGAAGGCTGTTAATGCAGTTCAGTCGAAACTGGCTGAAAAATCAACACAATTTATTAATCAAATAACCAACAAATAACCCCTAATTCGGGGACAGACATTCACTGAGCGGTTCCCAGGACAGCTTCTGCGAATGTCGCAGGGGCGACCAGTGGCTTGTTGTAGAACCGTTGAAAGGTTTCTTCACTGGCCCAGCCCGCGGTGGCGAGGATGTGGTCCATGGGCACCTCCATGGCCCACGCCCTGGTGGAATGAGACTTAAAAATATTAGTAGCAACTCCTGCTGCATCCAGCACCACCCTGAGCCACCTGGCGATAGTCTGTACAGTCACCCGATGATGCAGAGGTTTGTGGCTGATGAGGAGCCCCTGTTCCTTCATCCTGATGGCTCCTGTAACCCTGATGTAGTGGTGGAGATGGGTGACTATGCAGAGAGTGGCATCTACAGGGTACGCCCGAAATTCCAACTGCAGCCCATGCGCCCCTGGCCTGTGCTGCTTCAATAAATCTTGGACAAAGAAATTTATTTGACCAGGGGTGGCCACCATGCTGTCCAGTCGCAGTTTTTGTAACATCTGGACTCGTTGGGCTGTAGTCAGTGTCATCAGCATCACCACCTTGAGGGTGAGCTGTTTCAGTGGTAGCTCATTCATTGGAGCCCAGCTCCTCAGTAGGGTCAACACGATCCCCACATCCCATGTTACAGTATATCTGGGTCGCGGAGGGTTGGTGTTGAACACTCCCCTCATTAGTTTAGACACCAGGTGGTTGGAGCTGATACCTATATCCAGGTATGAGGACAGCGCACTCTTGGCGCTGTTGATGGCACTGTAGCTGAGGTCAGCATCGAAATGGAGGCCAGCTAGAAACTCCAGGACATCAGGTATCGTTGCCGAGTTGGAAGTCTTGTTGGTCTGGGCACAGAATTCCTCCCACTTCCTGATTTGGGTGAGGCACTGTTTCCGAGTTGATTCTCGGCATGATGCGGCGATAGGTTCTAATGGCTCGTGATGAGATGCCCCAGCCTGGGATGAGTGGTCTTTTCAGAACCTGCAGGCCAACAAGTTAAGTGACCATGGCAAGGATGACTAACCCCCGTAATGGGGTGAGTAATCAATTTGGGGTGTTTCCCAATCGCCATCCATGGTTCTTTTAAAATTTTAACGACCATCGGGTACCATCGTTGTGTAGGCCAGTCGGGAATGATCAATATGCCAGTTGCAGAGTCCAGTTTAATTTTCTGCAATACCCGACTGATGAGGCAGAATGGGGGAAATGCGTAGCAAAACCATTTCCCCCAATGGATGGAAAACGCATCCATTGCTATTGCCCCAGGGGCTGGTTCCCACGACACATACGTTGGTATCTGATGGTTCAGCCTGGACGCAAAAAGGTCAATATCTGGTGTCCCATAGTGAGCTATAATGTCTCCAAAAATTTGGGGGTTCAACATCCACTCGATGTTGTCATTGAATACTCGTGTCCGCCACTGTATTAAGCTTCCCAGGCAAATAGGTCGCCGTAATCCAAATATTCCTTTCAATGCACCAGTGCAAAATTGTGTTAGCCAATTCATCACAAGATAGTGACCTGATACCACCCATATGATTGATGTAAGCCACCACTGTAGTATTATCTATTTGAAGGCGGACATGTAAATCCCGTGAATTAGTACAGTAAGCCCGCAGTCCATGAAATGCCCCCAGCATTTCTATATAGTTTATCCCGTGTGACTCCAGGAATGTAGACTCATGAGAGTTCCATCTGCCACCACAACTGGACATCGTATCAGTTGCTCCCCAGCCTTGTGCGCTTGCGTCAGTTTGTAGCACAACGTCAGGGTTGCGTACTATGATGGGTCTGTGACACTCTCTAATATTGTCAACCCACTCGTTTCTAGCCTTTGCTGGTAACCGGATTGGCCAATCAAAGTGCCCAGCATTTGTTTTTAATGTTGTGATCTTTGTTCTTTGTAAATTTCGGTAGTGTAGTGGTCCAAATTGTGCAGCTGGGAATGTAGCTACCAATTTCCCTATAACTTTTGCTGTTTACCGAATGGTCGGTACCATGGCGCAAGTAAGACTGTGGCACTCTTCTATTATAGCAGTAGCTTTGTTGGTTGGGATGGTAATCTTCATTAAATTGGTGTCTAGGGTGAACCCCAAATAATCCATAACCCGTACCGGGTGCAATTTTGATTTGTCTGGATGGATTACAAACCCCAGCTTCTCGAAGAGAGCCTTAGTTGCAGCCACTGCCCGAATTGCCACTTGGAGGGTCTGACCCACTATAAGAATATCATCCAAATATGCCATTACCATATAATTTTGTTGTCGGAGAAGAGCCAATATAGGTTTTACCAATTTTGTAAACAGCCTAGGGGCTGTGGTGATTCCATTGGGCAATGCCTTGTATTCCCATAATTGACCCTTCCAGACAAACTTTAAGAATTTCCTGTGAGCCTCAGAGATGGGCACCGTAGAGTATGCATCTTTCAAATCGATGCATGCCATAAAGTACCCTGGGTAAAGCATCTGCTTGGCTGTTTCAAAAAGTATCCATTTTGAAATGGGTATATTGTACAAAAGTGTTCAGCTCAGTTAAGTCTATTATAATCCGACATCCCCCATCTTTTTTAATTCTGGTGAAGATGTTGGACACAAACTCAATAGGTTCATGCTTGGTTTTGCCAATTACTCCTTTTGCTGCTAGCCGTATAATTTCAGCATGTCCGGCCTCCACCTCTTTTTGGGATAGAGTAAACTTCCTATGAGGCGAATGCTGGGTAGGGGGATTTATACCTCCAATAAACTCTATAACATAACCTTGAACACTACTTAAGAAAAATAAACTCATCTGTGGTGACAGTTTTCCATATGTCCAAAAAAGCCCGCAATCGCCCACCTATACGTGCAGGAGGGGATGCTACGGCGTGAGAGGAACCAGACCCCCTTACCTCCATGGTTAGCGGCGGTTCCGTACGTATGGTGTTTTGGTTGGACATTGTGGAGGTTGACGGGGTGGCGGCCGCATCTTCCATGCAGGCTGCTGTTGGCCTTGCCCTAAAAAAGGTCGTTGTGTTTGCGGAAGTGGAGGTGGGTAGGACCTTTGTGTCCTGTCCGGCAGTCGTGGTTTCCAGGTTGTGTTTGGCTGTTGCCGGTGGTATGGGTGAAGTCTGGCTTTCGGAGGTTTCATGAGGCCAGCTGTTTTGGCCTCCTCATCCAGTTCCTTCACCTGTTTGGACAGGTCTCCAAACAACTGATGTGGCGGTGGAGAGGTTGATGGTCGGCACAACCCCACGAATTTGGGGTTGAGTGTGGGCTTTATGGAGCTCTTGCGCAGGCAGTTTATCTCATACTGGGCATTGCATAGGAGTGCCAGTGCATCTTGTTGTTCACTGGATACATTATCCCCGTCCAGGGTCCTCGCAAACGCCGTTATGCCCGTGGAGAGAACGTTTAAGATACGCTGGAGGCGGACATCCTGCATCCTGGTGACCGTACTCAAATGTCCCCAGATCTGGGCATTAACCAAGGACACACTGAGGTTAATGCAGTTCTCGGGCGGTTTTATTTTCTCCATGGTATCATTGAGAACCTGACTCTGAAGTTGGTGCGTAGTCAGGTAATAAATGGTGCCCGCCAATTTGTGGTGCAGAGGTTCACCTGTTTGTGTAGTAGCGGCAAACTTACTCACCACATCCAGCATATCCTCCTCATGCTCTGGCTCAGCGGTCACTGGCTGTCCCGGGTCGTCTTCAAACACAGCGGCTGGGCAATTGCTAGCACTTCTGGCTGGAGACGATGAGATGCTGAGTGTGCTCCTCGCACGGCTAGTGGATGCCCGCGAGTCCCGCTCTTCCCGTTCCCGGTCCCGCTGGAGGAGTTGCTCCACTAAGAGCTCCAACCGCTCTATGCGACCGTCCCTGCTACTGCAGCGGACAAGCCGACTTCTCCAGGCCCTGCGAATTCACTGGGGCTTCCACCATCGGACCACACCTCCGTAGGGTGCTGTCTTGGGTCCAATGGCAGGTTGTCGTGACCTACCGCCCAAGTAAGCTCATACAACTCCCGCACGGACTCTCCGCTAGTCTGGCTTCTCCCAGACTGTGGCGGCCCACCTGTCTGATATGAAGGCAGGTGAGTTGAATCGGCGCCGGCCCCCGGAACCTGGCTCCCCGGAGTCCGTGCAGGCTTACCTCCACACTTGCCCATCTTTTGGCGTGGAGGCGCATGGTCGGCTGCTCCCAGAGCTGAGCTGACCGACCGTCTACTGCTGCCACCTCCGCCCTTGACCGCAGCCTGACGGGGTGTTTTGTCAGCGGTATCTGCTTCTGCAGGCCTACTCGACGCAGCAGTGGAGCTGCCAGACTGCACTACGGCAGATCTGCCTGGCAGTGGTACGTGTTGGTGCACTTTTGCAGGGCTCCCCTGTCGTGCAGCTGTCCCCCGGCCCAGCCCCCTCGGGTCTTCTGGAACTCGGGGAGAGGTCGCTTGTGAGGAGCGAAGCCCCTTTGCACGTACCTGTTTCCCCCCTCTTTTCTTGGGGGAAGGGGGCTCGAAGTCTGGATCCGATGCATCCAGCTCCGGGGCGGTAAACCACTCGGGTGAGTCGGGCGCTAAAGTAGTCCGACTTCCGCATTCCTGCCCCCACATGCCTCGAAGCTGCCGGTGGTGCTTGCAGCTCCGGGGACAAGGGCCGTTGGCTGGTCGATGCAGCTCGGCTCCTCGACAGCGTCGCCTTCCTCTTGCCCTTGTCCATTCTGTGGAGTAAAGGTATGTACTTACCTGCCGGCCTTATGAAGGAGCCGGAGGAGAGAGCGCACTCCACCCCCCCCCCCCAGCCTGCCGATGCATATGCGTGCGACGATATGCCGCACATGCATGCTGGCGGGGTCTTCACGAAGTCACTCACGTGACTCCGAAGTAAAATGAATATTAAAATTCACAGTGTAGTTATTCTACATTAAAATGAATAAACTGAGTTTAGCTTGGTTGAGGTTTTTGAATTAAAGGTTAATTCATGAGGAAGTCAATGATCTCTTCTCAAAAACAAGTATTTTTAAAGACCAATTAAAAATGTGTATGAAAATGCATTTTGGAGGTGAGAGAGGTCATAGAGTAAAGAAAACAGATAAGAATTTAAAATTAGAGATGGAAAATGATGAGATCATTCTCAGTTATTATATGCATACTGCATTCTGCCTGCTAAAAGACATCGCTCTCCAATGCCATCTTTAAACGGCATCTATCATCAGCGATCCCTACTATCAGTGCCAGGCCTTCTTCTCACTGCAACATAATGCGGGAGATATAGATGCATGAAGTCCAACACCACTATGTTCAGGAAAAAGCTATCATCCTACATCTATCATGTACTTGAATCAATCTGCTTAACCCTAATCTTACCAGAACACTGTAGTTCACCTCTTACACTACCACTGACTTGTATATTTGCCCTAATTATGTTTTTTGCACTATTGTCTTGTATTTTGCATAGAGTCTTTTGGAATGTTATGTGTCACTTCTGCAGAAGTACAATTTGTGTTTGTGTGTTTGTATGAATGTGATGTTGAGCTCATTGTACCCGTATTTCATCATACTTGTGGGTATGAAAATGAACTCAACTTGACGAGACTTGAGTTATTAGTCAAAGAAATGCCATTTGCAGGAAGAGAAAATCAACCTTCAAATCAAGACAACAGAAAAACCCAGGACAAATGTGCAGGATTCAATGGGGTCCTGACCTGTTGCAGGCTTTTATCACATAAACAGAATCAGAAACAGAAAGCTTCTCATGTATAGCTCATAGAAAGAGCTGAAGAAACTCAAAGCATGATCATTCACAAGTAAATGTTAAGATGACAGTTCAACCATCTTCCTCCAGATTTACTACACTAAAACGTTCATTGCAAAAACATACCTGGCTTTCTATGTTCACACTGCAGGAACATGTTGGTGAAGGAGTTGTTGATATTGCTGTAGTTGTGGTTGCTGGTGTCGAAACGGTTGATGAACTGGTTGTTGACGGTGTGGTGGTTGAAGTGGTTGTTGGTGTCGTGGTTGTTAGTGTTGTGGTTGCTGATGTTGTGGTGGTTGGGGTGGTAGTTGGTGTCGGAGTCTGTGTTGTGGTTGTGATCGTTGAATGTCATTAGGTGAATGACTGGGATGACAGAGACCCTGTTCGCCTCTGTGTGTGGACCAATAACCTGCACAAGTTGGTGTTTAATGAAGAACGTATTGAAATTGTTGTATGTATCAGGGATCAACAAATAGTTGTATAGTAAGTGGGCCATTGTCTGTTAAAATTCATTTGTGAAACAAAGTACTTGCAATATCTCTCCACACACAACCAACCCCCCCCCCCCCCCCCCCCCCCCACACTGTCAGGTTGATCACATCGAAATATCATGTATCCTCACTACAGACATACATATAGCCCAGATGATGTATTCATTCTTATGATGAATGATGTACAATGGTAATTTGAGGCACATATGAAATATAAATATAAACAAGGTGTCCTTCTCTGTGCTTCCTTCCCTCACTTTCCTGCCCGTTACTTGACTGTGGTCGGTGAGGGGTTGTAGGGGTAGTTGTCAGAGTTGTGATTGTTGTACTCAATACACAACATACTCTAATTCGGTAGTCAGGACACAATAAATCATTGGATGATGGGGTGCATTCAAGTCCTTCTGGCAAGTCACAGGTCACATGTGACTTGTTTCAGAGATTGATGGGGTATTTAATGGCTTGACACTGAATGTCATTAGGTGAATGACTGGGATTACAGAGACCCTCCGGAGATTCATGATCGCCTCTGCTTGTCACATTGGGCTGGTGTCTATTGTTCCAGGATGACCAATAACCTGCACAAGGAGTTGCTGCAAAGTAAAAGGAAAAAGTATTAATTTTAATGAAGGACGTATTAAAATGCAACCATTTTATGCACATATCAGGGATCAACAAATAGTTGTATAGTAAGTGGCCAGATTGTCTGTTAAATGTCATTTGAAAATGAAACAAAGATAATTCATATTTTCTTTGCAATACCTCTCCACACATAACCACCCACCCCTACCCCCCCCCACACCCCCACCCCCCTCAGGCTTTCAATAAAATTCACATCACATCTGAAATATCATGTATCCTCACTACAGCACAAACATATTAGCCCAGATGATGTATTCATTATTATGAATGAACCAGCAAAGAAGATGTACAATGTTACTTGAGAATGAAAATTCAAAGCATATAAAATAAATATAATTATTACCCATATCACACATCTGAGGTATGCTTTTACAAAATTGTATTCCCTTCGTTTTTACTGCCAGCAGGGGTAACAGGGGAATATTTTCTTGTATTCCCCTTTCTTGCGAACGCCTATGGACTTTACCTGTCAAAACAGCGGGGAATATAGTCTTATATTCCCTGGTCTCACATCCGGGAACTTGGCAACGTGACGGCAACGTGACGCTGCGTGGGAAATTTAGAATATTCAAACGGAAGACAGGAAGACTGCCCGCGTCCATTTTGGTTAAATTTTACGTGGAAGTCCGCCGAGCTGAGATGTTCACATTTCCACTAGATGCTGATAAATGGGTAATAATAACAATATTGACTGTCCTCTTTCGGGAGATACGACATATATTGCCCTCACTAGATCCATATTGCCCTCGTCTTCGACTCGGGCAATATGAATCTACTTCAGGCAATATATGTCGTATCCCCCTCAAGGCCAGTCAATATTCTATTAATATAAATTCTGCTTTTGCCAAGGACCCATGTCCTTCTCTGTGCTTCCTTCCCAATGCCCATTCGCTTTTCTGCCTGCACTTACTTGTTGTGGATGATGTTGAAGATGGTGAAAATGATGTTGGTGTTGTTGTTGTGGTTGGAGATATTGTTGAAGTTGTGGTTGGAGATATTGTGGTTGTTGACGTTGTGGTTGGTGATGTTGTGGTTGGTGATGTTGTGGTTGTTGATATTGTTGATGTTGTGGCTGTTGATGTTGTTGATGTAGTGATTGTTGAAGTTGTGGTTGGAGATATTGTGGTTGTTGATGTTGTGGTTGGTGATGTTGTGGCTGTTGATGTTGTTGATGTTGTGGTCGGTGATGTGGTTGTGGGGGTAGTTGTCAGAGTTGTGATTGTTGTACTCAACACACAACATACTCTAATTCTGAAGTCAGGGCACAATAAATCATTGGATGATGGGGTGCATTCAAGTCCTTCCGGCAAGTCACAGGTCACATTTTGATTTGTTTCAGAGATTGGTTTGTTGGGGTATTTAATGGCTTGACACTGAATGTCATTAGGTGAATGACTGGGATTACAGAGACCCTCCGGTGATTCATGATCGCCTCTGCTTGTCACATTGGGCTGGTGTCTATTGTTCCAGGATGACCAATAACCTGCACAAGGGGTTGCTGCGAAGTAAAATGAAAAAATATTAAGTTTAATGAAGGACGTATTGAAATGCAACCATTGTATGCACATATCAGGGATCAACAAATAGTTGTATAGTTAGTGGCCAGATTGACTGTTAAATGTCATTTGAAAACTTAACAAAGATAATTCTTATTTTCTTTGCAATATCTCTCCACACACCTCACGCCCCCTACCCCCCACCCCACCCCCGACCCCACCCCCCCACCCCACCCCCCCCCCCCCCCACCCCCCCCCCCCCCCCCCCATCCCCCGGTCAGGCTTTCAATTAAATTCAGATCACATCTGAAATATCATGTATCCTCACTACAGCACCAACATATTAGCCCAGAAGATGCATTCATTCTTATGAATGAATCAGCAAAGAAGATGTACAATGTATATTTGAGGATGAAAATTCAAAGCATATAAAATAAATATAAAATATAAATTCTGCTTTTGCCAAGGACCCATGTCCTTCCCTGTGCTTCCTTCCCAATGCCCATTCACTTTTCTGCCTGCACTTACTTGTTGTGGATGATGTTGAAGATCGCGAAAAAATGTTGTTGGTGTTGTTGTTGTGGTTGGAGATATTGTTGAAGTTGTGGTTGGAGATGTTATTGATGTTGTGATTGTTGAAGTTGTGGTTGGAGATATTGTGGTTATTGCTGTTGTGGTTGGTGATGTTGTTGATGTTGTGGCTGTTGATGTTGTTGATGTTGTGGTCGGTGATGTGGTTGTAGGGGTAGTTGTCAGAGTTGTGATTGTTGTACTCAATACACAACATACTCTAATTCTGTAGTCAGCACAATAAATCATTGGATGATGGGGTGCATTCAAGTCCTTCCGGCAAGTCACAGGTCACATTTTGACTTGTTTCAGAGATTGGTTATGTTGGGGTATTTAATGGCTTGACACTGAATTGTCATTAGGTGAATGACTGGGATACAGAGACCCTCCGGTGATTCATGATCGCCTCTGCTTGTCACATTGGGCTGGTGTCTATTGTTTCCAGGATTGACCAATAACCTGCACAAGGAGTTGCTGCAAAGTAAATGAAAAAGTTATTAAGTTAAAGAAGGACGTATTGAAATGCAACCATTGTATGCACATATCAGGGATCAACAAATAGTTGTATAGTAATGGCCAGACTGACTGTTAAATGTCATTTGAAAATTAAAAAAGATAATTCTTAATTTTTTTGCAATATCTCTCCACACATAACCACCCCCCCCCTCCACCCCCACCCCCACCTCCCCCACCTGCCGGTCAGGCTTTCAATTAAAATTCAGATCACATCTGAAATATCATGTATCCTCACTACAGCACAAATATATTAGCCCAGATGATGTATTCATTCTTATGAATGAATCAGCAAAGAAGATGTACAATGTTCTTTGAGGATGAAAATTCAAAGCATATAAAATAAATATAAATATAAATTCTGCTTTTTGCCAAGGACCCATGTCCTTCTCCTGTGCTTCCTTCCCAATGCCCATTCACTTTTCCTGCCCGCACTTACTTGTTTTGTGGATGACGTCGAAGAGGTGAAAATGTTGTTGGTGTTGTTGTTGTGGGTTGGAGAATTGTTGAAGTTGTGGTTGGAGATGTTATTGAGTTGTGATTGTTGAAGTTGTGGTTGGAGATATTGTGGTTGTATTGATGTTGTGGTTGGTGATGTTGTGGCTGTTGATATGTTGATGTTGTGGCTGTTGATGAGTGGCTGGATGTTGTTGATGTTGTGGTCGGTGATGTGGTTGTAGGGGTAGTTGTCAGAGTTGTGATTGTTTGTACTCAATACACAACATACTCTAATTCTGTAGTCAGGGCACAATAAATCATTGGATGATGGGGTGCATTCAAGTCCTTCCGACAAGTCACAGGTCACATTTTGACTTGTTTCAGAGATTGGTATGTTGGGGTATTTAATGGCTTGACACTGAATGTCATTAGGTGAATGACTGGGATTACAGAGACCCTCCGGTGATTCATGATCGCCTCTGCTTGTCACATTGGGCTGGTGTCTATTGTTCCAGGATGACCAATAACCTGCACAAGGAGTTGCTGCAAAGTAAAATGAAAAAGTATTAAGTTTAAAGAAGGACGTATTGAAATGCAACCATATCAGGGATCAAAAAATAGTTGTATAGTAATGGCCAGATTGACTGTTAAATGTCATTTGAAAATTAAACAAAGATACTTCTTATTTTCTTTGCAATATCTCTCCACACATAACCACCCCCCCCCCCCCCCCCCCCCCCCCCCCCCCCCCCCCCCCCCCCCCCCCCCCCCCTCCCGCATCCCCGGTCAGGCTTTGAATTAAATTCAGATCACATCTGAAATATCATGTATCCTCACTACAGCACAAACATATTAGCCCAGAAGATGCATTCATTCTTATGAATGAATCAGCAAAGAAGATGTACAATGTTATTTGAGGATGAAAATTCAAAGCATATAAAATAAATATAAATATAAATTCTGCTTTTGCCAAGGACCCATGTCCTTCCCTGTGCTTCCTTCCCAATGCCCATTCACTTTTCTGCCTGCACTTACTTGTTGTGGATGATGTTGAAGATCGTGAAAATGTTGTTGGTGTTGTTGTTGTGGTTGGAGATATTGTTGAAGTTGTGGTTGGAGATGTTATTGATGTTGTGATTGTTGAAGTTGTGGTTGGAGATATTGTGGTTATTGCTGTTGTGGTTGGTGATGTTGTTGATGTTGTGGCTGTTGATGTTGTTGATGTTGTGGTCGGTGATGTGGTTGTAGGGGTAGTTGTCAGAGTTGTGATTGTTGTACTCAATACACAACATACTCTAATTCTGTAGTCAGGGCACAATAAATCATTGGATGATGGGGTGCATTCAAGTCCTTCCGGCAAGTCACAGGTCACATTTTGACTTGTTTCAGAGATTGGTATGTTGGGGTATTTAATGGCTTGACACTGAATGTCATTAGGTGAATGACTGGGATTGCAGAGACCCTCCGGTGATTCATGATCGCCTCTGCTTGTCACATTGGGCTGGTGTCTATTGTTCCAGGATGACCAATAACCTGCACAAGGAGTTGCTGCAAAGTAAAATGAAAAAGTATTAAGTTTAAAGAAGGACGTATTGAAATGCAACCATTGTATGCACATATCAGGGATCAACAAATAGTTGTATAGTAATGGCCAGACTGACTGTTAAATGTCATTTGAAAATTAAAAAAGATAATTCTTAATTTTTTGCAATATCTCTCCACACATAACCACCCCCCCCTCCACCCCCACCCCCACCTCCCCCACCGCCGGTCAGGCTTTCAATTAAATTCAGATCACATCTGAAATATCATGTATCCTCACTACAGCACAAATATATTAGCCCAGATGATGTATTCATTCTTATGAATGAATCAGCAAAGAAGATGTACAATGTTCTTTGAGGATGAAAATTCAAAGCATATAAAATAAATATAAATATAAATTCTGCTTTTGCCAAGGACCCATGTCCTTCTCTGTGCTTCCTTCCCAATGCCCATTCACTTTCCTGCCCGCACTTACTTGTTGTGGATGACGTCGAAGATGGTGAAAATGTTGTTGGTGTTGTTGTTTGTGGTTGGAGATATTGTTGAAGTTGTGGTTGGAGATGTTATTGATGTTGTGATTGTTGAAGTTGTGGTTGGAGATATTGTGGTTGTTGATGTTGTGGTTGGTGATGTTGTGGCTGTTGATATTGTTGATGTTGTGGCTGTTGATGATGTGGCTGTTTGATGTTGTTGATGTTGTGGTCGTGATGTGGTTGTAGGGGTAGTTGTCAGAGTTGTGATTGTTGTACTCAATACACAACATACTCTAATTCTGTAGTCAGGGCACAATAAATCATTGGATGATGGGGTGCATTCAAGTCCTTCCCGGCAAGTCACAGGTCACATTTTGACTTGTTTCAGAGATTGGTATGTTGGGGTATTTAATGGCTTGACACTGAATGTCATTAGGTGAATGACTGGGATTACAGAGACCCTCCGGTGATTCATGATCGCCTCTGCTTGTCACATTGGGCTGGTGTCTATTGTTCCAGGATGACCAATAACCTGCACAAGGAGTTGCTGCAAAGTAAAATGAAAAAGTATTAAGTTTAAAGAAGGACGTATTGAAATGCAACCATTGTATGCACATATCAGGGATCAACAAATAGTTGTATAGTAATGGCCAGACTGACTGTTAAATGTCATTTGAAAATTAAACAAAGATACTTCTTATTTTCTTTGCAATATCTCTCCACACATAACCACCCCCCCCCCCCCCCACCCCCCCACCCCCACCTCCCCCACCGCCGGTCAGGCTTTCAATTAAATTCAGATCACATCTGAAATATCATGTATCCTCACTACAGCACAAATATATTAGCCCAGATGATGTATTCATTCTTATGAATGAATCAGCAAAGAAGATGTACAATGTTCTTTGAGGATGAAAATTCAAAGCATATAAAATAAATATAAATATAAATTCTGCTTTTGCCAAGGACCCATGTCCTTCTCTGTGCTTCCTTCCCAATGCCCATTCACTTTCCTGCCCGCACTTACTTGTTGTGGATGACGTCGAAGATGGTGAAAATGTTGTTGGTGTTGTTGTTGTGGTTGGAGATATTGTTGAAGTTGTGGTTGGAGATGTTATTGATGTTGTGATTGTTGAAGTTGTGGTTGGAGATATTGTGGTTGTTGATGTTGTGGTTGGTGATGTTGTGGCTGTTGATATTGTTGATGTTGTGGCTGTTGATGATGTGGCTGTTGATGTTGTTGATGTTGTGGTCGGTGATGTGGTTGTAGGGGTAGTTGTCAGAGTTGTGATTGTTGTACTCAATACACAACATACTCTAATTCTGTAGTCAGGGCACAATAAATCATTGGATGATGGGGTGCATTCAAGTCCTTCCGGCAAGTCACAGGTCACATTTTGACTTGTTTCAGAGATTGGTATGTTGGGGTATTTAATGGCTTGACACTGAATGTCATTAGGTGAATGACTGGGATTACAGAGACCCTCCGGTGATTCATGATCGCCTCTGCTTGTCACATTGGGCTGGTGTCTATTGTTCCAGGATGACCAATAACCTGCACAAGGAGTTGCTGCAAAGTAAAATGAAAAAGTATTAAGTTTAAAGAAGGACGTATTGAAATGCAACACATATCAGGGATCAAAAAATAGTTGTATAGTAATGGCCAGACTGACTGTTAAATGTCATTTGAAAATTAAACAAAGATACTTCTTATTTTCTTTGCAATATCTCTCCACACATAACCACCCCCCCCCCCCCCCACCCCCACCCCCCCTCCGCACCCCGGTCAGGCTTTGAATTAAATTCAGATCACATCTGAAATATCATGTATCCTCACTACAGCACAAACATATTAGCCCAGAAGATGCATTCATTCTTATGAATGAATCAGCAAAGAAGATGTACAATGTTATTTGAGGATGAAAATTCAAAGCATATAAAATAAATATAAATATAAATTCTGCTTTTGCCAAGGACCCATGTCCTTCCTGTGCTTCCTTCCCAATGCCCATTCACTTTTCCTGCCTGCACTTACTTGTTTGTGGATGATGTTGAAGATCGTGAAAATGTTGTTGGTGTTGTTGTTGTGGTTGGAGATATTGTTGAAGTTGTGGTTGGAGATGTTATTGATGTTGTGATTGTTGAAGTTGTGGTTGGAGATATTGTGGTTATTGCCTGTTGTGGTTGGTGAGGTTGTTGTTGATGTTGTGGCTGTTGATGTGGCTGTTGATGTTGTTGATGTTGTGGTCGGTGATGTGGTTGTAGGGGTAGTTGTCAGAGTTGTGATTGTTGTACTCAATACACAACATACTCTAATTCTGTAGTCAGGGCACAATAAATCATTGGATGATGGGGTGCATTCAAGTCCTTCCGGCAAGTCACAGGTCACATTTTGACTTGTTTCAGAGATTGGTATGTTGGGGTATTTAATGGCTTGACACTGAATGTCATTAGGTGAATGACTGGGATTACAGAGACCCTCCGGTGATTCATGATCGCCTCTGCTTGTCACATTGGGCTGGTGTCTATTGTTCCAGGATGACCAATAACCTGCACAAGGAGTTGCTGCAAAGTAAAATGAAAAAGTATTAAGTTTAAAGAAGGACGTATTGAAATGCAACCAATATCAGGGATCAAAAAATAGTTGTATAGTAATGGCCAGATTGACTGTTAAATGTCATTTGAAAATTAAACAAAGATACTTCTTATTTTCTTTGCAATATCTCTCCACACATAACCACACCCCCCCCCCCCCCCCCCACCCCAACCCCCCCCCCCCCCCCCCCCCCCCCCCTCCGCATCCCCGGTCAGGCTTTGAATTAAATTCAGATCACATCTGAAATATCATGTATCCTCACTACAGCACAAACATATTAGCCCACATGATGCATTCATTCTTATGAAGGAATCAGCAAAGAAGGTGTACAATGTTATTTGAGGATGAAAATTCAAAGTATATAAAATAAATATAAATATAAATTCTGCTTTTGCCAAGGACCCATGTCCTTCCCTGTGCTTCCTTCCCAATGCCCATTCACTTTTCTGCCTGCACTTACTTGTTGTGGATGACGTTGAAGATGGTGAAAATGTTGTTGGTGTTGTTGTTGTGGTTGGAGATATTGTTGAAGTTGTGGTTGGAGATGTTATTGATGTTGTGATTGCTGAAGTTGTGGTTGGAGATATTGTGGTTATTGCTGTTGTGGTTGGTGATGTTGGCTGTTGATATTGTTGATGTTGTGGCTGTTGATGTGGCTGTTGATGTTGTTGATGTTGTGGTCGGTGATGTGGTTGTAGGGGTAGTTGTCAGAGTTGTGATTGTTGTACTCAATACACAACATACTCTAATTCTGTAGTCAGGGCACAATAAATCATTGGATGATGGGGTGCATTCAAGTCCTTCCGGCAAGTCACAGGTCACATTTTGACTTGTTTCAGAGATTGGTATGTTTGGGGTATTTAATGGCTTGACACTGAATGTCATTAGGTGAATGACTGGGATTACAGAGACCCTCCGGTGATTCATGATCGCCTCTGCTTGTCACATTGGGCTGGTGTCTATTGTTCCAGGATGACCAATAACCTGCACAAGGAGTTGCTGCAAAATAAAATGAAAAAGTATTAAGTTTAAAGAAGGACGTATTGAAATGCAACCATTGTATGCACATATCAGGGATCAACAAATAGTTTGTATAGTAATGGCCAGACTGACTGTTAAATGTCATTTGAAAATTAAAAAAAGATAATTCTTAATTTTTTTGCAATATCTCTCCACACATAACCACCCCCCCCTCCACCCCCACCCCCCCCCACCCCCCCCCCCCCCTCCCCCACCGCCGGTCAGGCTTTCAATTAAATTCAGATCACATCTGAAATATCATGTATCCTCACTACAGCACAAATATATTAGCCCAGATGATGTATTCATTCTTATGAATGAATCAGCAAAGAAGATGTACAATGTTCTTTGAGGATGAAAATTCAAAGCATATAAAATAAATATAAATATAAATTCTGCTTTTGCCAAGGACCCATGTCCTTCTCTGTGCTTCCTTCCCAATGCCCATTCACTTTCCTGCCCGCACTTACTTGTTGTGGATGACGTCGAAGATGGTGAAAATGTTGTTGGTGTTGTTGTTGTGGTTGGAGATATTGTTGAAGTTGTGGTTGGAGATGTTATTGATGTTGTGATTGTTGAAGTTGTGGTTGGAGATATTGTGGTTGTTGATGATGTTGTGGTTGGTGATGTTGTGGCTGTTGATATTGTTGATGTTGTGGCTGTTGATGATGTGGCTGTTGATGTTGTTGATGTTGTGGTCGGTGATGTGGTTGTAGGGGTAGTTGTCAGAGTTGTGATTGTTGTACTCAATACACAACATACTCTAATTCTGTAGTCAGGGCACAATAAATCATTGGATGATGGGGTGCATTCAAGTCCTTCCGGCAAGTCACAGGTCACATTTTGACTTGTTTCAGAGATTGGTATGTTGGGGTATTTAATGGCTTGACACTGAATGTCATTAGGTGAATGACTGGGATTACAGAGACCCTCCGGTGATTCATGATCGCCTCTGCTTGTCACATTGGGCTGGTGTCTATTGTTCCAGGATGACCAATAACCTGCACAAGGAGTTGCTGCAAAGTAAAATGAAAAAGTATTAAGTTTAAAGAAGGACGTATTGAAATGCAACCATATCAGGGATCAACAAATAGTTGTATAGTAATGGCCAGATTGACTGTTAAATGTCATTTGAAAATTAAACAAAGATACTTCTTATTTTCTTTGCAATATCTCTCCACACATAACCGCCCCCCCCCCCCACCCCAACCCCCCCACCCCACCCCCCCCCCTCCGCATCCCCGGTCAGGCTTTGAATTAAATTCAGATCACATCTGAAATATCATGTATCCTCACTACAGCACAAACATATTAGCCCAGAAGATGCATTCATTCTTATGAATGAATCAGCAAAGAAGATGTACAATGTTATTTGAGGATGAAAATTCAAAGCATATAAAATAAATATAAATATAAATTCTGCTTTTGCCAAGGACCCATGTCCTTCCCTGTGCTTCCTTCCCAATGCCCATTCACTTTTCTGCCTGCACTTACTTGTTGTGGATGATGTTGAAGATCGTGAAAATGTTGTTGGTGTTGTTGTTGTGGTTGGAGATATTGTTGAAGTTGTGGTTGGAGATGTTATTGATGTTGTGATTGTTGAAGTTGTGGTTGGAGATATTGTGGTTATTGCTGTTGTGGTTGGTGATGTTGTTGATGTTGTGGCTGTTGATGTTGTTGATGTTGTGGTCGGTGATGTGGTTGTAGGGGTAGTTGTCAGAGTTGTGATTGTTGTACTCAATACACAACATACTCTAATTCTGTAGTCAGGGCACAATAAATCATTGGATGATGGGGTGCATTCAAGTCCTTCCGGCAAGTCACAGGTCACATTTTGATTTGTTTCAGAGATTGGTTTGTTGGGGTATTTAATGGCTTGACACTGAATGTCATTAGGTGAATGATTGGGATTACAGAGACCCTCCGGTGATTCATGATCGCCTCTGCTTGTCACATTAGGCTGGTGTCTATTGTTCCAGGATGACCAGTAACCTGCACAAGGAGTTGCTGCAAAGTAAAATGAAAAAGTATTAAGTTTAAAGAAGGACGTATTGAAATGCAACCATATCAGGGATCAAAAAAATAGTTTGTATAGTAATGGCCAGATTGACTGTTAAATGTCATTTGAAAATTAAACAAAGATAATTCTTATTTTCTTTGCAATATCTCTCCACACATAACCACAACACCCCCCCCCCCCCCCCCACCCCCCCCCCCCCCCCCCCCTCCGCACCCCCGGTCAGGCTTTGAATTAAATTCAGATCACATCTGAAATATCATGTATCCTCACTACAGCACAAACATATTAGCCCACATGATGCATTCATTCTTATGAAGGAATCAGCAAAGAAGGTGTACAATGTTATTTGAGGATGAAAATTCAAAGCATATAAAATAAATATAAATATAAATTCTGCTTTTGCCAAGGACCCATGTCCTTCCCTGTGCTTCCTTCCCAATGCCCATTCACTTTTCTGCCTGCACTTACTTGTTGTGGATGACGTTGAAGATGGTGAAAATGTTGTTGGTGTTGTTGTTGTGGTTGGAGATATTGCTGATGTTGTGATTGTGAAGATGTGGTTGGAGATATTGTGGTTATTGCTGTTGTGGTTGGTGATGTTGTGGCTGTTGATATTGTTGATGTTGTGGCTGTTGATGATGTGGCTGTTGATGTTGTTGATGTTGTGGTCGGTGATGTGGTTGTAGGGGTAGTTGTCAGAGTTGTGATTGTTGTACTCAATACACAACATACTCTAATTCTGTAGTCAGGGCACAATAAATCATTGGATGATGGGGTGCATTCAAGTCCTTCCGGCAAGTCACAGGTCACATTTTGACTTGTTTCAGAGATTGGTTGTTGGGGTATTTAATGGCTTGACACTGAATGTCATTAGGTGAATGACTGGGATTACAGAGACCCTCCGGTGATTCATGATCGCCTCTGCTTGTCACATTGGGCTGGTGTCTATTGTTCCAGGATGACCAATAACCTGCACAAGGAGTTGCTGCAAAGTAAAATGAAAAAGTATTAAGTTTAATGAAGGACGTATTGAAATGCAACCATTTTATGCACATAACAGGGATCAACAAATAATTGTACAGTAAGTGGCCTAGATTGACTGTGACATGTCATTTGAAAATGAAACAAAGATAATTCATATTTTTCTTTGCAATATCTCTCCACACATAACCCCCACCCCCCCACCACCCCCACTCCCCCCCCCCCCGCACCCCCGTCACCGGCTTTCAATTAAATTCAGATCACATCTGAAATATCATGTATCCTCACTACAGCACAAACATATTAGACCAGATATAACCGTATATCCATATAACAATTAGAGCACGGAAACAGGCCCTCTCGGCCCTTCCAGTCCGTGCCGACCATTTGTTTTCCCCTAGTCCCATCTACCTCTACTCAGACCATACCCCTCCATTCCCTTCACGTCCATATACCTATCCACTTTACTTTTAAATGTTAAAATCTATCCTGCCTCCACCACTTCTGCTGGAAGCTCATTCCACACAGCCACCACCCTCTGAGTAAAGAAGGTTCCCCCTCACGTTACCCCGAAATTTCTGTCCCTTAATTCTCATATCATGCCCTCTTGTTTGAATCTTCCCTACCCTCAATGGGAAAAACGTATCCACGTTAACTCGGTCTATCCCTTTCATTATTTTAAAGACCTCAATCAAGTCCCCCCTTAACCTTCTGCGCTCCAAAGAATAAAGACCTAACTTGTTCAACCTTTCTCTGCAAGATAGTTGCTGGAACCCTGGCAACATTCTAGTAAATCTCCTCTGTACTCTCTCTATTTTGTTGACATCCTTCCTATAACTAGGCGAACAAAATTGTACACCATACTCCAGAATTGGTCTTACCAATTCCTTGTACAATTTTAACATTACTTCCCTACTCCTATATTCAATGCTCTGATTTATAAAGGCCAGCACACCAAAGGCTTTCTTTACCACCCTATTTACATGCGATTCCACCTTCAGGGAACTATGCACAGTTATTCCTAGATCCCTCTGTTCCACAGCATTCCTCAATTCCCTACCAAGATGTAGCACTTCACACTTAACAGCATTAAACTCCATCTGCCATCTTTCAGCCCACTTTTCCAAATGGCCCAAATCTCTCTGTAGACTTTGAAAATCTACTTCATTATCCACAACACCACCTATCTTAGTATCATCTGCATACTTACTTATCCAATTTTCCACTCCATCATCGAGATCATTGATGTACATGACAAACAACAGTGGACACAACACAGATCCCTGAGGCACCCCTCTGGTCACCGGCTTCCAACCTGACAAACAGCCATCCACCATTACTCTCTGACATCTCCCATTCAGCCACTGTTGAATCCATCTTGCTACTCGGCCATTAACACCCAAAGATAGAACCTTCTTAACCAACCTTCCATGGGGAACCTTGTCAAAGGCCTTACTGAAATCCATGTAGACAACATCCACTGCTTTACCCTCATCAATTTCCCTAGTTACCGCTTCAAAAAATTCAAGAAGGTTTGTCAAACATGACTTTCCAGGCACAAATCCATGTTGACTGTTCCAGATCAGAAACCTGTTTATCCAGATGCTTATATATATTATTCATTCTTATGAATGAATCAGCAAAGAAGGTGTACAATGTTATTTGAGGATGAAAATTCAAAGCATATAAAATAAATATAAATATAAATTCTGCTTTTGCCATGGACCCATGTCCTTCCCTGTGCTTCCTTCCCAATGCCCATTCACTTTTCTGCCTGCACTTACTTGTTGTGGATGACGTTGAAGATGGTGAAAATGTTGTTGGTGTTGTTGTTGTGGTTGGAGATATTGTTGAAGTAGTGGTTGGAGATGTTATTGATGTTGTGATTGTTGAAGATGTGGTTGGAGATATTGTGGTTATTGCTGTTGTGGTTGGTGATGTTGTGGCTGTTGATATTGTTGATGTTGTGGCTGTTGATGATGTGGCTGTTGATGTTGTTGATGTTGTGGTCGGTGATGTGGTTGTAGGGGTAGTTGTCAGAGTTGTGATTGTTGTACTCAATACACAACATACTCTAATTCTGTAGTCAGGGCACAATAAATCATTGGATGATGGGGTGCATTCAAGTCCTTCCGGCAAGTCACAGGTCACATTTTGACTTGTTTCAAGAGATTGGTTGTTGGGGTATTTAATGGCTTGACACTGAATGTCATTAGGTGAATGACTGGGATTACAGAGACCCTCCGGTGATTCATGATCGCCTCTGCTTGTCACATTGGGCTGGTGTCTATTGTTCCAGGATGACCAATAACCTGCACAAGGAGTTGCTGCAAAGTAAAATGAAAAAGTATTAAGTTTAATGAAGGACGTATTGAAATGCAACCATTTTATGCACATAACAGGGATCAACAAATAATTGTACAGTAAGTGGCCAGATTGACTGTGACATGTCATTTGAAAATGAAACAAAGATAATTCATATTTTCTTTGCAATATCTCTCCACACATAACCCCCACCCCCCCACCACCCCCACTCCCCCCCCACCCCCGCACCCCCGGTCAGGCTTTCAATTAAATTCAGATCACATCTGAAATATCATGTATCCTCACTACAGCACAAACATATTAGACCAGATATAACCGTATATCCATATAACAATAGAGCACGGAAACAGGCCCTCTCGGCCCTTCCAGTCCGTGCCGACCATTTGTTTTCCCCTAGTCCCATCTATACTCAGACCATACCCCTCCATTCCCTTCCGTCCATATACCTATCCACTTTACTTTTAAATGTTAAAATCTATCCTGCCTCCACCACTTCTGCTGGAAGCTCATTCCACACAGCCACCACCCTCTGAGTAAAGAGGTTCCCCCTCACGTTACCCCGAAATTTCTGTCCCTTAATTCTCATATCATGCCCTCTTGTTTGAATCTTCCCTACCCTCAATGGGAAAAACGTATCCACGTTAACTCGGTCTGTTGTTGTGGTTCATCATTTTAAAGACCTCAATCAAGTCCCCCCTTAACCTTCTGCGCTCCAAAGAATAAAGACCTAACTTGTTCAACCTTTCTCTGCAACATAGTTGCTGGAACCCTGGCAACATTCTAGTAAATCTCCTCTGTTACTCTCTCTATTTTTGTTGACATCCTTCCTATAACTAGGCGAACAAAATTGTACACCATACTCCAGAATTGGTCTTACCAATGCCTTGTACAATTTTAACATTACTTCCCTACTCCTATATTCAATGCTCTGATTTATAAAGGCCAGCACACCAAAGGCTTTCTTTACCACCCTATTTACATGCGATTTCCACCTTCAGGGAACTATGCACAGTTATTTAGATCCCTCTGTTCCACAGCATTCCTCAATTCGCTACCAAGATGTAGCACTTCACACTTAACAGCATTAAACTCCATCTGCCATCTTTCAGCCCACTTTTCCAAATGGCCCAAATCTCTCTGTAGACTTTGAAAATCTACTTCATTATCCACAACACCACCTATCTTAGTATCATGCATACTTACTTATCCAATTTTCCACTCCATCATCGAGATCATTGATGTACATGACAAACAACAGTGGACACAACACAGATCCCTGAGGCACCCCTCGGTCACCGGCTTCCAACCTGACAAACAGCCATCCACCATTACTCTCTGACATCTCCCATTCAGCCACTGTTGAATCCATCTTGCTACTCGGCCATTAACACCAAAGATAGAACCTTCTTAACCAACCTTCCATGGGGAACCTTGTCAAAGGCCTTACTGAAATCCATGTAGACAACATCCACTGCTTTACCCTCATCAATTTCCCTAGTTACCGCTTCAAAAAATTCAAGAAGGTTTGTCAAACATGACTTTCCAGGCACAAATCCATGTTGACTGTTCCTGATCAGAACCTGTTTATCCAGATGCTTATATATATTATTCATTCTTATGAATGAATCAGCAAAGAAGGTGTACAATGTTATTTGAGGATGAAAATTCAAAGCATATAAAATAAATATAAATATAAATTCTGCTTTTGCCAAGGACCCATGTCCTTCCCTGTGCTTCCTTCCCAATGCCCATTCACTTTTCTGCCTGCACTTACTTGTTGTGGATGACGTTGAAGATGGTGAAAATGTTGTTGGTGTTGTTGTTGTGGTTGGAGATATTGTTGAAGTTAGTGGTTGGAGATGTTATTGATGTTGTGATTGTTGAAGTTGTGGTTGGAGATATTGTGGTTATTGCTGTTGTGGTTGGTGATGTTGTGGCTGTTGATATTGTTGATGTTGTGGCTGTTGATGATGTGGCTGTTGATGTTGTTGATGTTGTGGTCGGTGATGTGGTTGTAGGGGTAGTTGTCAGAGTTGTGATTGTTGTACTCAATACACAACATACTCTAATTCTGTAGTCAGGGCACAATAAATCATTGGATGATGGGGTGCATTCAAGTCCTTCCGGCAAGTCACAGGTCACATTTTGACTTGTTTCAGAGATTGGTATGTTGGGGTATTTAATGGCTTGACACTGAATGTCATTAGGTGAAATGACTGGGATTACAGAGACCCTCCGGTGATTCATGATCGCCTCTGCTTGTATTCACATTGGGCAATGTTATTTGGTGTCAATATAAATATATTGCTTTTCCAGGATGACCAATAACCTGCACAAGAGTTGCTGCAAAGTAAAATGAAAAAGTATTAAGTTTAAAGAAGGACGTATTGAAATGCTTGAACCATTGTATACAGAGCATTCATACTCTGCTTGTCACAGGGTCTATCATGACCAAAATAGTGCTGTATTAAGTGTATGGCAGGGATGGCCAGATTGACTGTTAAATGTCATTTGAAAATTAAAAAAGATAATTCTTATTTTCTTTGCAATATCCCTCCACACATAACCACCCCCCCCCCCCCCACCCCCACCCCCACCTCCCCCACCGCCGGTCAGGCTTTCAATTAAATTCAGATCACATCTGAAATATCATGTATCCTCACTACAGCATATAACCATATAACCATATAACCATATAACAATTACAGCACGGAGACAGGCCCTCTCGGCCCTTCCAGTCCGTGCCGACCATTTGTTTTCCCCTAGTCCCATCTACCTGCACTCAGACCATACCCCTCCATTCCCTTCACGTCCATATACCTATCCACTTTACTTTTAAATGTTAAAATCGATCCTGCCTCCACCACCTCTGCTGGAAGCTCATTCCACACAGCCACCACCCTCTGAGTAAAGAAGTTCCCCCTCACGTTACCCCTAAACTTCTGTCCCTTAATTCTCATGTTATGCCCTCTTGTTTGAATCTTCCCTACCCTCAATGGGAAAAGCTTATCCACGTCAACTCTGTCTATCCCTTTCATCATTTTAAAGACCTCAATCAAGTCCCCCCTTAACCTTCTGCGCTCCAAAGAATAAAGACCTAACTTGTTCAACCTTTCTCTGTAACATAGTTGCTGGAACCCTGGCAACATTCTAGTAAATCTCCTCTGTACTCTCTCTATTTTGTTGACATCCTTCCTATAACTAGGCGAACAAAATTGTACACCATACTCCAGAATTGGTCTTACCAATGCCTTGTACAATTTTAACATTACTTCCCTACTCCTATATTCAATGCTCTGATTTATAAAGGCCAGCACACCAAAGGCTTTCTTTACCATCCTATCTACATGCGATTCCACCTTCAGGGAACTATGCACAGTTATTCCTAGATCCCTCTGTTCCACAGCATTCCTCGATTCCCTACCATTTACCATGTGCGTCCTATTTTGATTTGTCCTGCCAAGATGTAGCACTTCACACTTATCAGCATTAAACTCCATCTGCCATCTTTCAGCCCACTTTTCCAAATGGCCCAAATCTCTCTGTAGACTTTGAGAATCTACTTCATTATCCACAATACCACCTAACTTAGTATCATCTGCATACTTATCCAATTTTCCACCCCATCATCCAGATCATTGATGTACATGACAAACAACAGTGGACCCAACACAGATCCCTGAGGCACCCCACTGGTCTCCGGCTTCCAACCTGACAAACAGCCATTCACCATTACTCTCTGACATCTCCCATTCAGCCACTGTTGAATCCATCCATCTACTCCGCCATTAACACCCAAAGATTGAACCTTCTGAACCAACCTTCCATGGGGAACCTTGTCAAAGGCCTTACTGAAATCCATATAGACAACATCCACTGCTTTACCCTCATCAATTTCCCTAGTTACCGCTTCAAAAAATTCAAGAAGGTTTGTCAAACATGACCTTCCAGGCACAAATCCATGTTGACTGTTCCTGATCAGACCCTGTTTATCCAGATGCTTATATATATTATCTCTAAGTATCCTCTCCATTAATTTGCCCACCACTGACGTCAAACTAATAGGTCTATAATTGCTAGGTTTATTCTTTGAACCCTTTTTAAACAATGGAACAACATGCGCAGTACGCCAATCCTCCGGCACTATTCCCGTTTCTAATGACATTTGAATATATGCACAAATATATTAGCCCAGATGATGTATTCATTCTTATGAATGAATCAGCAAAGAAGATGTACAATGTTCTTTGAGGATGAAAATTCAAAGTATATAAAATAAATATAAATATAAATTCTGCTTTTGCCAAGGACCCATGTCCTTCTCTGTGCTTCCTTCCCAATGCCCATTCACTTTCCTGCCCGCACTTACTTGTTGTGGATGAGGTTGAAGATGGTGAAAATGTTGTTGGTGTTGTTGTTGTGGTTGGAGATATTGTTGAAGTTGTGGTTGGAGATGTTATTGATGTTGTGATTGTTGAAGTTGTGGTTGGAGATATTGTGGTTATTGCTGTTGTGGTTGGTGATGTTGTGGCTGTTGATATTGTTGATGTTGTGGCTGTTGATGATGTGGCTGTTGATGTTGTTGATGTTGTGGTCGGTGATGTGGTTGTAGGGGTAGTTGTCAGAGTTGTGATTGTTGTACTCAATACACAACATACTCTAATTCTGTAGTCAGGGCACAATAAATCATTGGATGATGGGGTGCATTCAAGTCCTTCTGGCAAGTCACAGGTCACATTTTGATTTGTTTCAGAGATTGGTTTGTTGGGGTATTTAATGGCTTGACACTGAATGTCATTAGGTGAATGACTGGGATTACAGAGACCCTCCGGTGATTCATGATCGCCTCTGCTTGTCACATTGGGCTGGTGTCTATTGTTCCAGGATGACCAATAACCTGCACAAGGAGTTGCTGCAAAGTAAAATGAAAAAGTATTAAGTTTAAAGAAGGACGTATTGAAATGCAACCATTGTATGCACATATCAGGGATCAACAAATAATTGTATAGTAATGGCCAGATTGACTGTTAAATGTCATTTGAAAATGAAACAAAGATAATTCATATTTTCTTTGCAATATCTCTCCACACATAATCTCCCACCCCCCCCACCCCCCCTCTCCCCTTGTCAGGCATTCAATTAAATTCAGATCACATCTGAAATATCATGTATCCTCACTACAGCACAAATATATTAGCCCAGATGATGCATTCATTCTTATGAATGAATCAGCAAAGAAGATGTACCATGTAATTTGAGGATGAAAATTCAAAGCATATAAAATAAATATAAATATAAATTCTGCTTTTGCCAAGGACCCATGTCCTTCGCTGTGCTTCCTTCCCAATGCCCATTCACTTATGTGCCTGCACTTACTTGTTGTGGATGACGTTGAAGATGGTGAAAATGTTGTTGGCTTTGTTGTTGTGGTTGCAGATATTGTTGAAGTTGTGGTTGGAGATGTTATTGATGTTGTGATTGTTGAAGTTGTGGTTGGAGATATTGTGATTATTGCTGTTGTGGTTGGTGATGTTGTGGCTGTTGATATTGTTGATATTGTTGATGTTGTGCCTGTTGATGTTGTTGATGTTGTGGTTGGGGATTTTGTGGTTGGAGATGTTGTAGTTGGTGATATTGATGTTGTGCTCGGAGATGTTGTTGATGTTGTGGTCGGAGATGTTGTCGATGTGGTTGGAGATATTGTTAGTGATGTAGTTGAAGTTGTTATAGGGGATTTTGTTGTCGTAAATGTTGTCATTGTTGACGTTGATGATGTCGTAGTCGGAGATGTCGTTGGACTTGTCGCAGTTGTACTTTCTAAAAAAAAGTAATTAAGTCAGCAGCAAACATTTTACTTTGTGCATCAAATATATTTAAGGAATGGTTACAAAATAGGTATGGCACTTGCTCTCAAGAATATAAGTAAATATTTTTAGAGATTAACAGGAATATTTAAAGTTACCACACAATTAACTTTACTGTAGTTTAACTAGTCAAGCTCCAAAACTAATGTGGTAAAGTGAAATAGTTGCTGATCCGATCAAGAATTCAACAGTATAAAAAGGACACAGAGTGCTGGAGTAATATTGCGAGTCAGGCAGCATCTCTGGAGAACATGGACAGGTGACATGGAAGTTCTCCTCCTCTTGAAGAAGGCTTCCAACTTGCAATATCTCCTATCCATGTTCTCCAGATATGTTGCCTGACCCACTGAGTTACTCCAGCATTTCGTATGTGTTTTTGTAAACCGGCATCTGCAATTCCTTGGTTTGAAGAATAGAACAGTGTTCTGTTGTTAATGCTAAATTTTAGCGTGAAAGATAGCAACCAAACTTAAATTTATTAAATTTATCTTTAGAGCTGCATTATTTTTCTGTAAGAAAATGACATTCACAAAATAGGTTATGAATAAATTGATTCAGCTTTAGCCAGGCTGCATTTCACCAGGGATACAAAACTACCAATTTGCAATAGATAATATTCTCTTATTCTGTGGCTGGCATGATGACACAGTTTAGTAGAGCTGCATGTTTTGTCAAATTCAGCTCATATCAAGGTCTTGGTACAGCCATGCTGTTCTCGTGGACACTGACCGATCACTGTATAGCCCTAGATTACAACAGCACTGTGAACAAACGTTTGCCATTGTATAATACTGAGGAACAGTAGTGAAAGACAATTATATGACACTATTATATATTCTGTATACAGTATGTGTAGGTGTGAATCTACACAAAATAGTGCAAAGCTGCAGTACTGGCAGGCTGTTCTGGCAGGTTCTATCTGTATAAAAGTGGGGAGCAGTGATGTTGGACACATGTCACCACTGTCGAACTCAGGAGTGCCTTTCTTATATCCATACGCCTACTTAATTAAAGTCTTGAATTATAATAACACCCAGATATGCATTACACACCTGTCGTGGTAGAAGTTGTAGTTGTAGGTGCTGTAGGGGTTGATAGATAAGGGTTCATTGATATATGTTGAGAGACAGACAAATATTAGTTGATATGATAACATGATATACTTCATCTAAATCTTCATTCATATGCAAGCAAAATATGAAAATTAGTAATGTACATATAATATTTTGGTTGAAGTGAACAGCAAAAACATGTATTTGTTCACTCTCATATTTACTCAACTGAGCATTTGCCATTCATTGTTCTTCACCTAATCTAGAACCCGGGATTTGTTTTTCAGATTACAGGATAAGAAATTTAAGACAAAGTCAGGGAGAAATTCGCAGTGTAATCCTTCGTCACACAACAGAGCAGAGGCCAAGTCACTAAATAAATTTAAGAGAGACATGAATGGATTTCCAGCTTCAAAAGGTATCAATGGGCAGGGGGAGAGAGGGGAAATGTGGTATTGAGACTCAGCGTCAGTCATTATGGCATTGAATATATGAAATAGGCTCAATGGGCTGAATGTCAACACCTATTCTTATATTTCTGTGTTCCCAACACCGTATTTCTCTGAGAGAAATTGCATCTGTTTTATATATGCTTATCCTCCATTTGTTAATCACAGAAAATTAAATAAAATTAAGAAAATTAAGTGTTTATTCCCTGATATTTATCGTCCTTGCTTAGCATTAAGAACAATTCTACATGATGAAGCTGATCTATAAAAGGAGTTACCGCATGCTGCAAACATTCATACGTTTCCGTCATGATTTATGCAGTTAAGTGTCTTATTGAAAAAGAAAATTTACTCACCACATTTGACTCTTCCATCAGTGCATTCACTGTAAAATATTAAATGGTTAGATTATTTATTCTTAGGGAATCAGTACAAAACATTCCCCCATCCTCGACAGAGCCTCCATATCATTGACAGCTATCTTTACACAATATAGGTTGATATATTTGTTCAACAGCGAAGTGGAGAGGGGTTATAGTATATTACCAACTGTTCTTAACTCACTGGTGAGAGAAGCCAAGAATGTTGTCCACTTATCCAACTGGGTGTCTGGGGTTTTGGGGAGAAGGCAGGAGAATGGGCTTGAGAGGGAAAGATAGATCAGCTGTGATTGAGAGTAGATGTGATGGGCTGAGTGGCCTAATTCTGATCCTATTATTTATGAACTGTGTCCAGCAGACATTGACATTTTCCTATCCAAAACATTTACTTTTCAGAGGACACTGAAACCATCCTTTAAAGAGTACATTTTTCCAACACAAAGGATATGTGTTGGATCCTGAATTTTCTGACGGAGCGACTGCAGGCAGTGAGACTGGGGCCGCACCTGTCCTCCACTATCACCCCGAGCACAGGCACACCACAGGGCGGTGTACTGAGCCCCATGCTCTACTCCCTCTTCACTCACAACTGTGTTCCTGCATTCGACACCAACACCATTGTCAAATTTGCAGACGACACAACGGTGATCGGGCTGATCACCAACGGTGACGAAACAAACTACAGAGCAGAGGTGCAGAACCTGGCGGACTGGTGCTCATGGAACAACTTGTCACTAAACACCTACAAGACCAAGGAGCTGATTATTGACTTCAGAAGTTCGCAGAATGGGGAATACACCCCAATCTCCATTTATGGGGACAGTGTGGAGAGAGTGTCCAGCTTTAACTTTCTGGGCACTCACATCTCAGAGGACCTCACATGGTCCACCAACACCACTGCTCAAAAAGGCACAGCAACACCTGTTCTTCCTAAGAACATTGAAATGGACTGGTCTGCCCCAACAGCTGCTGATGACCGTCTACCGCTGCACGACAGAGAGCATACTAACGTATGACATCTCTGTGATGGGGTGCCCCCCACCCCCATGGACTGTCTCCCGCGGATGGTCATGTCGCACAGACACATCTGCACTTTAGTCTGTTTTGGTTTTGACTGTTTTACTGTTCTAATGGTGTTTTCACAAACCTTGTTCTCGGGGTATCTAAACCTAAATTGTATTAGTTGTTTAAGTTATGACATCAGATGGAGTTCCAAACCAAATCTCGTTGCACTTATGTGTAATGACAATAAAATGTATTATTATTATTATTATGCATAGTTTTAATTTATTCTGCACCATTTTCATTTGCATTATGGACAATGCAAGATGCAAAATATTTGAGGACACTCTTGAACTTAATGTTGGCGATTGTGCATGCATTTGGACTGAAGGATGAGGGTGGTAAGAATGGTGTTGGATTTTTAATTTCTCCTTTTATACAATCATCATTTTCACCAATCATAATTATGAAATATTTCAAAATATTCCCAGAAGGCCATGTTACTTTTGGTTATTTGGTTTACTTATTTAAAAACACAATCAAACCACTATAAAACAGTAAATCATGTTCAGTTCATATCTACAGTAATTGGTTAGAATGAAATTGTCATTACAATATCCCTGAGGGGTAAAAATTGTGCTTGGCAATATTATTCCTATTTTAGAACTTGGCAGGTTTTCTTTCATTAATTTCAAAGTTTTAAAAAAAGTGAAAAGAAAGTAAGCATGGAGTAAAAGAAGCTATTGATATACTATCACTAAAGGATAGTTTTACAAATACTTTCTATATTTTATATGCAATTTGTAGTGTCAATATAATGATGCACAATTTCAAATAGGATACTGAGGTTAAAGCTCTATTCATGTGTTTAACAGTATTATATGGTATTATAATTTTATAAAGTACCGAATAGTTCTGATGGTGTGGAACATTTTAGCTATTGTACAGTCAAAAGAAAGGGAATAGTTCAGCTAATGACATTAGCTATCACAGTAATCATTGCTCCACTCATTTTAACCATTCATTCTTTAAAATGGTTGTTCATGAAAATAAATTCTGTAATTGAACTATAAGAGGCACAATGTGCAATCATGAAGTTGCTTCCAGTCATCTCAATAAATGCCAATTTAGAGAAAAATATTTTCTCAATTTTGAAATAGATTTTGGGTTAAGTCTAACAATAAAAAGTGAATGTGCAGCTTTAATACTATATTCCATTGCTTGCTGCACAGAAGTGAGGTATTCTGGCATATTTCCTTCGTATCTTCTTTTCACTGTTGTCTTAATATAAACTGGTAACATGTCATCCATTATTTTCACCATCATGTATTAATTTAGCAACTCCACCCTGTGATAGCATGTCTCACATTCTAACCAGACTATGGAATAAAAAAATGCAATTGCCTTAATTTCTGCTTCGTTACTATGTTATACATTTGATCTCTTCTTTTTAACTTCCCAACAGGGGTCAAGGAAAGAGCGTTCACGTCGCGGCCCTGTTTTTTCCAATCTTTCCACCACCACGCACAAGAAACGCAAAGCAGACACCATAGTATGCAGATGCCGAGAAGTGTGTTCAGCTCTGGCCAAACAACTTCTAATCTTGTGTGTGGACTCAATAAGAAGAAGAACTTCCAAACAACCATAAATACTTTAATTGCAGATTATAAACTGTTAAAGCACTTTACCAGTTTCCACAGCCAATTATGTTTTCATTTGCATGATATATTTGCCCATTGTAAAGACAGGTGCACTGATGGAGACTGACACATTTCATGATATTTTCATCCAAATAAGGAGCCGTCTCTGGGCACTTTGGATAGCAGCCTAATCAATAGAAAAAATGTAAATTAGGAAGAGGGATTAACATTGATTATAATATTATCAATACATTAGTTCATGGTTTCATCACTTATAATTTAGTGGCTGAGCTGACACATCTTCAACATTCTGGTATTGGTTTATTACTGTCATGTGTACAGTGAAAAACACTGCTTAGCATTCAATCCAGGCCGACCGTTCTTTACATAATTACAACAGGTGGTGCAAATAGAGAAACTAAACAGTTACGCTGTTACAAAGAAAACACAGGGAAAAGAGTGTAAGGGTGTAAGGAGGAAAACATCCTTATTTTATGAGAGATCTGTTCAAGAGTCTGGCAAGCCTGATGAGAAAGTGAAAAAGAAGGAAAAACCGGAGCCGACTGGCGTGATAGACCTGGGGTGACACTGAACAAGTTAATGGTGACTGGGGTCTGAACTCCAGGTCGCTTCCTGAAGTGCTTTCTCGGGGTGAAACCTGAAACTTAACTGGACCAGTCACAAATGCACAACAGACGCTAGGTATCCTGTGGCCATCCACTCACATTCTGACTCTCAGGCTTTTCCACCAACTCCATCAATATCCCGAACAATGCAGCCTGTTTCAATGGCACAGGCATTCCCTCACCCATTGACAGAGTGGCGGTAGTTTGTATCATCAATACATTGCATTGTCGTTTGCTGTCTAGGTTATTCTGACAGCATCACTCAAAACTACAAGATTTACATTGAAGGAGGATAAAGTCAGAAGTCAATGGGAACGCCACCATCTGTAGGTTTCCTCCTAGTTACATAACAATCTAACGTGATGTTAGTACATCATTATCACTTGATCTAAATCTTGGAAGTCCTTATTTAACAGCACTGCAACAGTAGCTTCATCAGCAAGATTGCAGTGATTCAAGCAGGTAGCTCAGACAATCAAAATTAAATTACTTATACTTTATCCTTTTGTCTCTCAAAGTTTTTTACTAATTTACTCTAAATGGCCCACTGGATATGCCAGGTTGACTGGATGGTAGCTCAAAGAGCAGATATTTCAGCCTAAGAACTAAGAAACTCATAGAAGTTTATGTCTTCAGGATAGTGGCCAAAAGATATCCAATGATGATACCCAATTACTAATTAGGGATCAGATGAGCAGATTTTTAGATTTATTCTGACTTCTGAATGGTTAACAATAATTCTGTCCCAATCTTTCTTTCATGGATTTTGTTTTAGACTTTAGACTTCTGAGATACCGCATGGAAACAGGCTCTTCAGCCCAACGAGTCTGCTCCGACCAGCGATCAATCCATACACTAGCACTATCCTGCTGATAAAACTCAGCGGGTGAGTTTCACCCGCTGAGTTTCTCCAGCATTTTTGTCTACCTTTGAGTTTCCAGCATCTGCAGTTCCTTCTTAAACACTAGCACTATCCTACAGACTGGGGACAATTTACAATTTTACCAAAGCCTATTAAACTACAAACCTGTATGTCTTTGGAGTGTGGGTGGAAACCGGAACAAGCGAAGGAAACCCATTGGGAAAACGTCACGGGGAGAATGTACAAACTCTGTACAGACAACACCCGTAGTCAGGAACAAACCTGGGTCTCCGGTGCTGTAAGGCAGCAACTCTACTGGTGCGCCACTCTGCCGCCCTTTAATAATGTTTAACTGCTTCAGGAAAAATAGACGCCTGTCTCCCCTACACCATTCTGGTTTACATGTCGGTCTAGTTTCCACATTAACTTAAATATGCGACAGGAAATTACAGTTTCACCAACATTTCCAGACATGAATGAAACAACATAAATCATGAGTAAAAACCATGAATAATCTTACAATATACAAATGCACATAGATTGAAATCAATGTTGTTCTCCATCTCCGCTTCATGCTGATCTGAACATGTGCAACTGCTTAACAAAATATTGAATCTTGGCTCTTTGCTTGTGTAGCTCTCAAACATTAGCAGTAAATAAAACATAACTCAGTGGCGCATAAGTAGAGTGGCTGCCTTACAATCCTGGTTCGATCCTATGAGTGCTGTCTGTACAGAGTTTGTACGTTCTTCCTGTGACTGCATGGGTTTTCTCTGGTTTCCACCCACATTCCAGAGACATGCAAGTTTGTAGGTGAATTGGTTTCTGTAAATTGTCCCTAACGTGTAGGATAGAACCAGTGTATGGGTGCTGAATGGCCTTTTTCCACGTATCTACGGTGCAGGCTCGAAGGGCCGAATGGCCTCCTCCTGCACCTATTTTCTATGTATCTCTAAACTAAACTAAACAAAAAAAGCACTTATCACCCCTTTAAAATCAACATAAACATACATCATAAAAAATCCAACAGCATAACCAAGTTATGGTAAAGTTGCGAAATAAACCCACCTTCAATAACTGCAGAGAGCTTTTTTTTAATTGTATGATTCGAACATGTTTTAGCTGTCAATGTTCCACATGGCTTGTAGTGCCAGCTACATTCATTGTCGTCATTATAATAGTCACAGTAAACAGCTGCAACATAAAATGAAAAGAGTTAGCATACTACTGTCAGTAAATGAGTCAACGCACAAATGGTTAAAAAGAGTCATTGTACATCATAATCCAAACACCAGGGATTGATAGGAATTATTCACAGGTTAAAACATTATATGGAAGTAGCTGCCATTAATTCAAAACAAGAACCATTCTTCAGAATATCTCTTCCAATGTTCAGAGAGAGCAGTAATCAGTTTAACATTGAAAGGTCTAAGACAATTGAATATGTTAATTGAAAAAAACGTTTTGGTCACCCACAGATGTACATAAGAACTTTATTAGGGGCCCAGCAATGCCACATGTTAGTAGACACAGGGGTATCAGTATCAATAAATGACTAGCCCTTGCCAGCAACAGGGATGGATATTAACATCACAGGTATAGGGGGAAACACAGTAAAGGCTAATTGTCTTACTCTGAAGAGTGCACTTTCCAAGGTTTAACGCGCCTCGTGTGCGAGGTACTAATTTCCCTACACTACTTAGACAATGGCTTAGGCTCAGTAGGTGTGATCACTGTAGATTTTGCCCATTTAGGTGTTTTGGCTCTGATTCGTCTGGTATTTATTTAGATCTTGATGTTGAATCAGTAATGATTTTATACCACAGGGTTTATTTCCTATTTATTTAATGCGTTGTTTTCTTGTTCACTCTCATAGGTTAGTGCCCTTTTGTGAGTACAACTGATATTTAAGATATATCATTTTAAACTTTCATCATTTGATGTGGATGTGTTGGGGACTAGACTGATATTTGGTGTTGATGTATTGCTTTAACAAACCATTTTGCCAAACTAACCATTTTGCAGCTTCCATTCTCAAAAGGCTGCTGCCGACTGCCTTGAGGTAGATGAGAGTACACACCAGGACGGTATGAATGGGCTACTTTGTCAGTAGTTCCTGGGAATGTGAGCTGGACAGAAACAAGACTGTGGGGAGGGACAGATAGAACCATTTAAAATGAATGGGGAAAATAAGGAACAGATAGCTAATGAGTGGGGGGACCTCAGACAAATAGAGCAGCAAAGGAACAAGTGATTAAATAAATTGCTAGTGAGAAGAAAGCAGCTATCAAAGCCTGTCTAGTAAAATTGTGTACAAATATGGAGGTAGAAAAGAAGAGGTGCAGAAAAGAGGGAGTAAGGGAGGAGACAGGTGGTAGCTGGATTTGGGGAGGCAGGAGTGGCTGAAGCTCTAGCATGTGTAAGGCAGATACTAATTTCTGTAAAACTAGTAATTTGGACTTACGACATCGTTCAGGAGTTCTCCAGCGAATACAAACACCAGCTTTATTACAAGCCTCTGCATATACTGCTACAGCAGTACAGAAACCCAAGTACTTCCCCTCTTTATCGCAAGCACAAGCTTCTTGGAGACAAGCATCATAGTATGGGTTAGGGTCAACCTGTTAAAATAACAGGAGTCAGAAATCAAATCAGCACTTGGGGGAAAAAAAAGGACATTATCCTTCATTTAAGCAAGCAAAATGTTTATTTTAAATGTCAACAACCGCATTAAAACAATTTGTGTTCGTCTAGGCACAAAAGAAAATGATTTGCGTAGAACAAGGCAATGCAGTCTTTATTTTGCAAGTGTGCCTACTGCAATCCCAGGATTCACAGCAATTTTAAGAAGAGAAAGTGGTGAGACCCTGAGAATAGTGACTCTGGCTAACCAAGTGGTTCCTTTCAGCTACCTCAAAGCACAAATGTGAAAAATGGGAGTCTTCAATGTTTCTCCCACCTAACTTCTTTCCAGTGATGTCAAAATATACAGGTGTGTACCACTTAGAGAATTGTTAATATGAGAGGCTTAGATAGATAGACCGTCTGAGCCTTTTTCTCTGGATGGAAATGTCCAACACTACCGGGCATAGCTATAAGATGAGAGGGGGAAAGGTTAATGGAGGTGTGTGGGGCTAGTTCTTTTACACAGAGGGTGGTGGGGACCTGGAAAGCATTACCAGGAAGGCAGATACAAAAGTGGCTTTTAAGAGGCACAAAGAAGTGCAGCGAACAGAGGGATATGAAACATGTACTGGAAGATGCGATCAGTTTATCTATGCATGATGTTCGGCATAAACACTTTTGGCCGAAAAGCCTGTTCCTGTGCTATGCTGTTCTATGTTCTATACTGAACTGCACTTTCGCAGAAACTAAACATCCTTACCTTACCACATAGAATTAGAATTGTTCTTACAAACATGTCACTAAAATTGGGGAGATAGAGTCATAGAGTGATGCAATGTGCAAACAGGCCCTTCGGCCTAACTTGCCCACACATCCCAGCTACACTAGTCTCACCTGCCTGCGCTTGATCCATATCCCTCCAAACCTGTCCTATCCATGTACCTGTCTAACTGTTTCTTAAACATTGGAATAGTCCCAACCTCAACTATCTCATCTGGCAGCTTGTTGCATACACCCGCCACCCTTTGTGTGAAAAAGTTGCCCCTCGGATTCCCATTAAATCTTTTCCTCTTCAACTTGAACCTCAGTCCTCTGGTCCTAGATTCCCCTACTCTGGGCAAGATCTATTCCTCCCATGATTTTATATACCTCTATAAGATCACCCCTCATCCTCCTGCACGCCAATGAATAGAGACCCAGACTTCTCAACCTCTCCCGACAGCTCACACAATCTAGTCCTGGCAACATCCTAGTAAATCTTCTCTGAACCCTTTCAAGCTGGACAATATCTTTCCTATAACATGGTAAACAGAACTGATCACAATATTCAAAATGCGGCCTCACTAACGTCTTATGCAACTGCAATATAACCTCCCAACTTCTATACTCTATAATCCGACTGATGAAAGACAATGTGCCAAAAACCTTTTTGACCACCTTATCTACCTGCGACTCGACCTTCAAGAAACCATGCTCCTGCAGTTCCTACATCCCTCTGCTCTATAACACTCCCCAGTGGCCTACCATTGTCCCAAATTGCAACACCTCACACTATTCAGTATTAAATTCCATCACCCATTCCTCAGCCCACCTGGTCAATCAATCAAGATCCTGCTACAATCTTTCACAACCATCTTCACTATCTGCAAAACCACCCACTTTTGTATCATCAGCAAACTTGCTAATCTTGCCCTGTATGTTCTAATCCAAATCATTGATATAGATGACAAACAGTAACGGGCCCAGCACCGAACCCTGAGGCACACCACTAGTCACAGGCCTCCAGTCCGAGAAGCAACCTTCCACCATCACCCACTGCTTCCTACCATGGAGCCAATTTACCATCCATTCAGTTATCTCTCCTTGGATCCCATGTGATCTAACTTTCCAGAGCAGCCTACCATGCGGAACCTTGTCAAATGCCTTATTGAAATCCATGTATACGACGTCTACAGCTCTGCCCAATTCGACACTTTTCGTCAAGTCTTCAAAAAAAACAATTAGATTTGTTGGACACGGCCTCCCACGTACAAAACCATGCTGACTATCACTAATCAGCCTTTGCCCATCCAAATGCCTGTATAACATATCCCCCAAAATATTCTCTAGTAATTTTCCAACTACAGATGTTAAGCTCACTGGCCTATAGTTACCAACATTTTCCCTGCAACCCTTCTTGAAAAGAGGCACAACATTTGCCAACCTCCAGTCTTCTGCATCTCTCCTGTATTTAAGGATGACTGGTGAATTTCATGCAGAGCTCCTCTGGTAGCCCACAATGTCCTCAGATATATCTGATCAGGCCCTGGAGATTTGTCTATCTTCATAAACGATAGTAGCTTCAGTACTTCTTCGACAGTATCACTGACTGCTATCAAGACACTTCATTTGACTGTCCCTAGTTCCTCCGTCCTACTGTCTTACTCCTCTGTAAATATAGAGGAGAAATACTCATTGAGGACCTTGCCCATCTCCTGTGGCTCCACACAGAGGTGACCACTTTGATTCCTGAGAGGTCCCACTCACCCTCCAGTTACCTTTTTCCCCCTTATATTTTGGGATTGTCCTTAATGCTACCCGCCAGAGCTATCTCCTGGCCCCTTTTTGCCCTTCTGATCTCCTTTTTCAGTTTATTCCTTAGTTCCTGAAACTCTTCCAGAGATGCACTTGATCCCAGCTGCCTATACTTGTCCCATGCATCCTTCTTGTTTTTGACCAATGCCTCAATTTCCTTATGTTTGCCTGCTCTGCCCTTCACTCTAACGGGGACGTATGTTTCCTGAGCTTTTGTCAGCACATATTTAAAAACATCCCACTAGGCCAATGTTCCTTTCTCCTCAAATAACCTACTCCAGTCAACTTGAGCGAGACCTTCTCTCATACCCTCAAAGTTGGCCTTACCCCAGTAGAGCATTTTTACACATGAGCCTTCTGTCCCTATCCATAACTATCTTAAACCTAGTCAAAATCCCCTAAAACAACAACCTTATTTGACCTGCAGTTGTCCGCAATCTTCTGGCATATTGGTTTCTTCTAATTCCTGTTGGCTATTCGGCGGTCTATAGAACACCCCCAACAAGTTGATCATCCCTTTCTTGTTCCTCAGCTCCACCAATATAGCCTCACTAGACGAACCGTCCATAATGTTCACCTCTGACCACATCCGTGACATTCTCCTTAACCAACAATGCAATGCCCCCTCCACTTTTTCCATCACCATTGTCTCTCCTGAAGCTCCTGCACCCCGGAAGCTTGAGCTGCCAGTTCTACCCCTCCCTTAACCAGGTTTCAGTAATGGCTACAACGTCCCAGTCGCTCGTACCTATCCAGGCCCTAAGCTCATCTGTCTTATCCGTCGGGCCCCTTGCATTAAAATACATGCAGAATAGATTTATTATAGTGTCTTACCTTACTGTGACATTGCTGAAACTCTCCATTTGGATTAGTAATTATGGAACATTTCTTTGTTGCCCAGGCAGCACAAAATGGATTTTCCTCGCAGGGGAATGTTTGATTTACTGAACTTGTGCAGGAATCTGTAGACTTCCAACTGTTTCCAAACTCAATGGAATTGCTTGCCAGGGAGTTAAATTTTGTTTTAAGATCATCTTCAGTGTTATCATTGAAGTTTCCACAGAGACCACACACTTTATCCTATTGTACCAGTTACAAAATAATCAAAAATGTTGTTGAAGATGTCAATCAGGCATTGCATAGTCAGTGTTCAAGTAAACTAACAAATAAAGTGACATAATCCACCATTCAGAAATACATGCTTTCAGCCTGCAAATATCACAATTTACGTTACAACATTTGTTTATGTTGTACTTTTATACCCACATTGATCCATGCTAAATAAGTTAGTTCACCTCGGCTGACATATCAGAACTTGGCTACAGCATTACTGGTTTAGGGCAGAAGATCAATTGAGTATAATAGTTGGGAGCAATTTCGATAGTTGGCGTGTGATGTTGCAGTTATACATAACATTGATTAGATTAGACAGTTTTGGTTCCATCACTAGAGGAAGGATAGGCTAATAATGTAGAGAGTGCAGACTTTTACCAGGATATTGCCAGGAATGGAATGCTGCCGTTACAAGAAGCTATTGGATAAGCTGGGCTTATTCTTACTAACAACATTGGAGGACTAACATCGGAGGCTGAAGAATGCCGTTGTGGAGGTTTATAACATTGATAGACACAGGAAAGATAGATGGAATCTTTTTCCAGGGCAGTGAAATCTATAATGAGGGAGCAAAAGTATAAGGTGAAAGGGGTGAAATTTAAAGAAGATCTGAGCAGTACGTTTTTGACACAAAGACTGGTGAATATCTGCAATGAGTTGTCCAAACAGAGTGGAATCAGATACAATTACAATGTTTAAAAGGTATTTGCGCAGGTACTTGTTTAAGATCATACGAACAAATGGGATCAGCATAAATGGGCATAATAATTGGGCATGGATAATATGGGCCAAATAGACACGTTTTTGTGCCGTACGTTTGTATGATTTTAAATTCTCCTCATGAAAGAGATTGGCAGGACAGGAGTGGCCCAGAATACAAATGTTCTGGCCTTATTTTTGGTATCATATTTAAACAATGACCTCTTGGCCTCAGGTCAGGCCAGTCACCAATGCCTCATCTACTTCATTCCAGCATCTTTTCTTTTTGAGATACAACGTGGAATTAGCACTTCAGCCCACCAAGTACACAGGGTCTATAGATCACCCGTATTTTAGATCTGTGTTATCCTACTTTTGTATCCTGCACCCTAAGGGCGATTTACAGAAGCCAATTAGCCTACAAACCCACATGTCTTTGAGATATGGGAGGAAACTGGAGCACCTAGAGAAAACCCATAAGGTCACAGGAAGAACATACAAACTCGGCACAGAAAGCACCCATAGTCAGGATTGAACCTGGGTCTCCGGCGCTGCGAGGCAACACTTCTACCGCTGACCCACTGGCAAGATCTTTGGAAAAGTAAACTGGAAAACTGGGGGAAAAACACAATGCTTTCATCTTGATTTTTGCAGGACTAAACTAGATGGTACCATTAGTAATATACCATCCTATCCATGAGCATCCTGCAATTATTTTTCTCTTATCTGCAAGAATCTGAAACTGGTGATAGATTAAAAACATTTTGACCAGGGGCAGCACAGTGGTGCAGCAGTAGATTGCTGCCTTGAAGTGCCAGAGACCCAGGTTTGATCCTGACCATGGGTGCTCTCTGGGCGGAGTTGAAACATTATCTCTGGAAGCACATTGGGGAGCTTGATAGACTAAATGTTTTGGTTGGAATGTTAGGCTTATGGACTACTGCCTCAGGAAAAGGTACACCCACTGTATGATTGAGTTGAGTAGAAATTTCTGTATTCAGAGAGGAGCTAATGTTTAAAATTCTTAAACCCTTGGGTCTATGTATCCTTAAACATGATTAACTCTATGTCCTATTCAAATGTTCAAGTGTTCTGAACAGCGGCTACAAAGCAGGCAAAGTACATAACAGAAAAACTCATACAACACACACCATTACAGAGCTGGTTAGGGTCAAGACATAGTTGTAGGCCATCTCCCTGAACACTTTACAAATGGCTCAGCATTGCATAAACATTTTATATGAGGAGTTGTGTGAATATTAATCCAAGGCTAACCCATCTGAAATGTCTCCCAATGTATTATTTTTCAATTGATGGCACTAGAAATGTAAATGATCTAAGGGAAATTCATAGGGCATTGAGGAATGATGAGGAAAATTAAGATTTTATTTTTCTCAATGGGTTAAAACCCTGAAGTTGTATTACATGATTGGTCATGCTTTTTCCTTTTCCAAATCCAATTTGATCCATTATAGATGCATATTTGCTGATATTCCATCAATGTGAAAGCTTTCTTCTCTGCCAACACCATTACGATGTGTTTTGGTTCAGAGATTAATACCTTTATTTTGGTAATAAATAGCCTCATCTAATCAAGCATTTTCTCCAGGGCATCACATTGCTGAGAACTTGTCTGATAGATCTTCATATTATACCCTTCTGTAAGTTTCCAGCTTCTCAACTTCCATTTGTCTGGATTGATGAAAAAGATTCACAAATAAAAGAAAATGCTTAAAGTCAAAACCTCACCCACCTTCCAGTGTTGATCAAGTGTGACTGAGAACCTTGTGTGCTTGTCCCAAATCACAGTAATACCATTGGAAAATGTCAGGCTTAAATAAAGCCCAATAGTGTGAATTGAATAAGAATCAACTGTGCAACTTGAATTAGAATTTTCATCAGACACTTTTACTTTCCCATCTTCCAAAATTATTTCTTTTCCCTAAAAGACAAATAAACTCTTGCAAATTAATGCTTAATAATGAGATTGATCATCAATATTGAAAATAAAAAAATCTGCATTTTGACAACATTTTTAATCTTTGCCTTAATAGATCAGACAATGGAGTATAAGAGTCATGGCATCACATTGCGGTTCTATAGGACGTTGGAGTATTGCGTGTGATTCTGCTTGCTCCACTACAGGAAGAATGCGGAAGCTTTGGAGAGGATGCAGAGGAGGTTTACCAGAATGTTGTGGGGATTAAAGGGTATTAACTATACTGATGTTGGACAAATTTGATTTTTTTCCCTCTGGAATTTTAGACGTTGAGGGAACACCCTGATAGAAGTATATAAAACTGAATCAAGCAATAGGTAGGGTAAACATTCAGAACCTTTTTACTCAGAATGGAAATTTCGAGGACTAGATTTAAGGTAATGGATTTAAGTTGAGCGTTACAATGTTTAAAGGAGATGTGCGAGGCATGCTTTTTACACTGAGTTTGGTGTGTGCCTAGTACACGCTTGCCAAGAGTGATGGTGGAGGCAGATTTTATAGTGGCATTTAGGGGGTTTTTAGTCACATTCAATATGCAAGAATGGAGGGATATGGATCACAGGCAGGCAGAGGAGATTAGTTTAATTTGGTATCTTTGGCAGAAACATTGTGGGCTAAAGGGCCTATTTTTGTGCTGTACTGTTCTACGTTTAAGTTATTTTAAGAAAATAGCAGCAGAAACCAGGAGGATGGAATCAGCAATGATGGATGAGATGGGCGAGGAGCTAGGCCTGTGGAGGGAGGGGGAACTGAGGTCGGGCCTACCATGTCCTTGTGATTGGCTGTGGGGGGGAACTCCCTGGGACGGACGAGGGGAACGACATGGCATCCAAGGAAGGAGATGACAGGAGACTCGCAACAGCCTGGGACTTGCCAGGAAAAGGCACCACTCATAAGAACATGGACTTTGGAGCATGGACTTTGAAAATGACACCTAAACATGGCGCCTCTTGCATGCGGGCTTATTAGACTATTTATGTAAACATGCTAACCGTGGATCGGGGGCATGGCAATATTCTACTGGACCACTAGTACGAAAAATAATTTCACTGTGTTTACACTTCACACATGTGGCAATAAAGGCACCATTGAACCATAGAACATAGCTAGTAATAATTGTAAATTAGTAGGTATACCTCAAAAATAATCTTAATATTTCTTGAACATGTCACTCCATTTTCACAGCAAGGAACATTTTCTATAAGCACTTGAAATGTGCCACGTTCTCCTTTGCAATGGTCCTGAATAAAATATTGTTTTAAGAAAATAATGGAATGGTTTATATTCCTGTAAACAGTTTCGTAATCATCACCAATCTGCAGTACATATCAATATAATGAGAAAAATGTACAAAACAATTTTATTCGTAAATAATTAATGTGATTAATTATATAGTCAGGTTGAAGAGGAACTTTAAATGAACTATTTTGTCATTTAGATATTGGTAGATTATTGTTATATCTGTTTAAATCTTTGTTTAATGTTAAGCAGATTTGATACAAATATATGAATCATTTTCTCTTAAAATAGCTAATTGCAATTTACCTGAACAAATATATATTCACAATTACCCTCGTATGTGAATCGCAAATCATCAAATGTTATGTAATGACCTTCACCATAAACTTGACAGGTCCTTGTGCATGGCTTATCAGTGCAGGTCCATGAACCACCTTGGCATTTGCTGCAATATAAGGAACAGTGAAATTTCTCTCTTTATATCAAGCACCTTTTAATATTTCAGATTTATCAGTTTTACATTTGCTGGGCCTCACCACTGGCTGCAATCAAGTTGGATTTCTTTTCCTTTGGCATAACTACTTCCTTCATATAAACAAGGGCAATTTTCAGTCAAAACACATTTTCCACTATCATCTTCAGCTTTACCTTCAGGACAAAAACATCCAGGTACACATTCATTTGTCTGTTGTGCAAAAGAAAATTTAAATTATTTCTGCAAAATGTTTGTGTCATGATGTCAAAATATATAAAAGAGCTCTATGAATATATAAAAAATGATAAAAATCACACAATTGCAGCATAGTTCCCCAACGCTTAGAAATAAATCTGAAGAAGTAACCCGATCCAAAATATTGTCTATCCATTTAGTTCTGCAGATGCTGCCCGACCTACTGAGTTCTTATATCACTTGATTTATTGCACAGATGTGGAAGACTCATAGCAGAGAATGAGAGAAAAGCAGGGCAATTAAACAAATACATTGGCTCTGTGTCACAGAAGGCGAATACTGGTATTTTTCCAGAACTGTCAAGCTCAAAAGTTAAAAAACAACAGCAGTAATAATGGATACTTCAGTTGCATTTTCAAGAATTCTATAAATCATGGAATAATTTCTGCCAATTGGATGGCAACTGTAATCCTGCCATTTAAAAAGGGGGAGAGAGAAAACAAGAAACTGCAGACTTGTTACCTGATCATCAATAGAAGGGAAATTTCTAGAGCCGATTACAGAGGATGAGGTAACAGGAAACAAGGAAAATATGATCAAGATTAGACATTGTCAAAATAAATTTCTATGAAGGAAATAGTGTTTTACAAACCTACTATTTTTTTTTAAATATTATTGGTAATGTGGACAAGGAATAAGCAGTGATGTAAAGTGATTGCATATTTCAAAAGTTTTATAAAAGTCCTAGAAAAAAGGATAGCATGCAAAATTGTAGTGTTTGGAAGTGATGGACTGGAAATAAGGAAATTGAATAAATTAAAAAAAAATTGGGGTGACAGGTGAAGGATCCAACAGGATTATTTGGACTTTTGCTATTCATATATAATTTGGATGAGGGAATAAAATATATTGAAGTTTGAGAATTACATTAAGCTGGGTTATATTGTGAATTGTGAGGAGGATGACTGAGACTGAGACAGAATGAGTGAGCAGGATTTAGATACATGACATATACAATATTATGTGGGCTATCAACTTCACTGGGAAAACTAAAAAGCACAGTATATCATTTAAATAATGTAAGATACTCCAGAATTTTGTGTCTATCTTCGGTATAAACCAGCATCTGCAGTTCCTTCCAACACAAAGCAAATAGTATGCTGGTTTTCATAGCAAGAACACAAAAGTAGAGGAATGATTTGTTACAATGATGCAGTGCCTTGATGAGCTCACATTTGGAATATCATGTTGTGATCTACTCTTGACTGAAAGGGAGTGAGACAAAGATTGACTACACTGATTCAATCACATTTCTGTGGGTCAGGAATCACGGGAAGTACATTGGATTTCCTTCTAGACCTTTGACCAAATTTTGTGACAATTTATTGTCACCAATACTGAAATGAGCTTCTTGTTCTGCCTCTGTCTTTGATCATTACTCCAAGCCTCCACATTAATATTACAGTAATGTAAGCAATATTTTACAATATCTTGATTTGAAAGGTATGTTTAATTATATTTTTTACAATGATATTGTATTATGTTGTGTTATAATTTGATTTGTATTACATTATAATTATATTTTTGTTTAAATTGAGATATACAATTTTGTGTTATGGTTCAGTTATTTGTAGGTATGCAATGTATAATTTGAACAGCCTGTTTTATTGGACATCACTTACACAATTTAATGCCAGGTTACTGCATTTCTTTCCACAGTGAATCTGATTTCCAGTACGGGAACAACGAACAAGTTCCTTTCCCCCTGTGCATACTAGTGAATTAAACAATAACAGAAAATTATTTCATGGAGATTTCAATGAAGGCCTCTGATTATGACAGCATGTAAAGGTACTAATTTTACCTGTGGGTGTAGTCGTGGCTTCTGTAACTGGATTGCAATCAATTGATCCCCCTTGGCAATAGCTGAAGGGACAAAAAAGGAGTTAACTATCTAGTTTCACTTGGTTCATGATTACACTTGAATAGACTTTAACAGATATGCTTACCAATCATCAACATTCTCTCCAGGTTGAATATAAATCCCCTTGTAGTAACACGGGCAGGCTTCCTTATTAACACAGACTTCATTGTCATTCATATACTTGCCCTCTGGGCAGCCACAGCCATAAACTGGAGTATCCTTCACCTCACAGGTGAAATCAGTTTTGGTTAATAATTTGCAGTTCCGGTGACAGGTTGTCATTTCATTGTCAAAAATTTGGTTGTTCTTACATGTTGTATCTGCAAAAAAAAATCAGAGTAGAGCTGAGAACCAATGAAAGACACATGTAGAGCACTCATAATTATCTTCAGAATTAAGTTTCATGTCAGAAAATCCACCTCGAACAGAACAGGTATAACAGAACAGGTATAACAATTTTTTTTTTTTTAAATAATATTTTTATTAGAAGCAATGCATATTATCTAAGGTACAACAGTTCTTCAAATACAAATTAGATTTATCACAAAAATTGTACAGATGTTATGGAATAATTTATGTATGCTTCTGTTTTTTTTTAAAGTAAAGGGGTGATAAAAAAGTAAAAGTATAGATCAGTAATCAAAAGATGGTGATTAAATAATAATGATTATATATTTTTTTTAAAAGATAAAAGAGAATAAAAATACAAAAAAATAAAAAAATATAAAAATAAACAAATAAAAAATTAATTAAAAAAACACAGTTTTTATATAATAAAAAAATAAGGAATACATCTTAACAATGAATGGAGCAATTTAACATAACAATATCTATAGTATTGTATATGTATGCAGATCCCAGAGTACATCTTTTCATCTAATCCTACACCAGGGTACTTATTTAGTTACGATGCTGAGCTCAGCTACCCCTTTAAATAAACAATGAATGGAGACCATATTTGTTCAAAAAGTTCGTATTTGTCCATTAGGACAAACCTAATTCTTTCCAAACGCAATGTCTCCGACATTTCCACAGTCCACATTTTGATTGTGGGGGATAATGTTCCCTTCCAGAATTTTAATATTAATTTTGTTCCAATTATTAAACAGTAATTAAGAAAATTTATTTGACTTACTGTTAATATTAAGCTTGAATCAGGAACTCCTAATATTATTAGCTTTAGATTAGGATCCAATTTAGTTTTAAGAACATTAGAAATGATTCTAAAAATATCAGCCCAAAATGCCAAATTTCAGCTGATTTTCTTCACTCTACACAATATCCAAAACGTGGCTGAGTGAACTTGGTGACAATTGATACAGAAGATCAGTGTCGTATTGACACCGTTCCTGGCTGTTCAAACAAGTCTTTGACAGTGGATCTTTCTGGTAATGAGGAAGTATGTTAGGGGGACAAAAACCTGGATTAACTCAGCGGGTCAGACAGCATCTCTCGGGAAAAGGAATAGGTGATGTTTCGGGCGAGAACTTTCTTCATGTCCTATCGAAAAAAAAAGAGACCAAATCCATTTTGTCCGATTACCGTTCAGTCAGTTTACTTTCAATTGCCATCAAATTTATGGAAGCTGTTCCTGATAGAGTTGTTTGACACTTGTCATGATCAGCCTATTGATCAATAATCATCTATGGTTCCATCAGACACACCCCACACCAGACCTTGTCCACACATGTATAAATAATTTAAATTTCAGCTATGATGGGATTGAGTGCACTTGAGTCAATTGTTGGGGTCATGCATTGCATCTCACAACTAGGAACAAAGTTGAAGAAATTCCTTAGGGCAATGTCCAAAACCCAAGCTTCTGCGGCTAATTCATCAGGAACAATTTTTCCATCATGTCAGAAGTGAGAATGTTCAATGAAAATCCCAAACCACAGATGCTAGAAATCTGAAATAAGATGCTGGAAACACAGCAGATCAGTCAGCATCTGTGGAAAGTTAAAGACACTTTATTGAGACATTTGCATAAGGGTAAATTGGTAGAGTTTAAAGCACATCTCCTTAAAGAGAAAGACGTTCTCTTTAAGGAGATGCACATTAGAACCCTAGAAAATAGGTACAGGTGTAGGCCTTTCAGCCATTCGAGCCAGCACCGACATTCAATATGAGCATGGCTGATCATGCAAAATAGGTACCCCGTTCCTCCTTTCTCCTCATATCCCTTGATTCTGTTAGCCCTAAGAGCTATATCTAACTCTTTCTTGAAAACATCCAGTGAATTGGCCTCCACTCCCCTCTGTGACAGAGCATTCCACAGATTCACAAATCTCTGGGTGAAAAAGGTTTTCCTCATCTCAGTCCTAAATGGCCTACTCCTTATTCTTAAACTGTAACACCTGGTTCTGGACATCGAGAACATTTTTCCTGCATCTAGCCTGTCCAATCCCATAAGAATGTTATATGTTTCTATAAGATCCCTCTCCCTTCTAAATTTCAGTGAATATAAACCCAGTCGACCCATTGTCCTCCCTGTGTAGTGGGAAACTATCCTCATTATTGGAGCTATCCAATTTAGGAACTATCCAATATTTCCAATTGGAAATACCCGATTTCATCAGTATTGAACATTCTCTAACAACAGGTCAGAAAGCATCTTTAAAGAGAGATACAGGGTTAACCTATACAGAGTTAATCTACACCAAACTTCTGTATTATACTCAAATCTTTCTGCAGATGCTCTCTAATATTCAATGTTACTGTAATCATTTCTCTCACCTTCAGGATTGTGGATGTCACAAAATTACTTTGATCCTCTGAGCAGAAAAGTGGTTAGTTGTGATTTGTAGTGAGTGTTTCACCTCCTGACTCATTAGAGTCTTGCACCAACTATAAGGTATCAGTCAGCTACCATGGCTTTGTTAGCGTACTTCACAAACTCACGGTCTCCACTATTTGGAATCTACATTTGGAAACACCAGTGCCTCCACAAGTTGCTCACATCGTAATCTGGAATTGCATTAGTGTACTTTCATTGTCATTGCATCAAATTCCTGCAAGCCTAAGCATTACTAGGCAGGCAATGTTTTGGTTCAGGACCCTTCATCAGTCGAAAGAAGGGTTCCAACTCAAAATGCCATCAGTACATTTCCTTCCAAAGAGTTTACCCAGTAATTTATTTTTTGCTCAAGGTTTGATCATCAGCAGTCTCTTGTGTCTACAAAACAAGGCAGATTATTGAAATGAACATAAGAACTAGCAGCATGATATATCATTTAATATCATGGCAGAACTGAATGTGAACACAAGTCCACCTCCCATCTATCTGCAGTAACACATGAAAAGTGCTGAGCTGCAGAGAAAAAAAAATGATAATGTAGTGTACTCTCGATCCATGGCTACTCCAGGATACTATCTTAGGTGATACCATAGCAGCAGAAAAAAGGTACATAATTTCAAGGATGTGAAGAGCAAATTTAGAATAACGTCAGTATACATGTTTTTCAAAGAGGAATAATTCCTGTTGAAATCGATTGTCAGGAAATACTTCAGAAGTCACAATGCTGTATTAATTTAAGAATCAGCTTCTAATTGCAATGGAAAGTTAGTACAGTTCATATATTGAAAGGGAAAAAAAATCATAATAGAAACAATGTTCACATGGCACTGAGCTCAGATCTCTACGTATTAATAGACTGTAAATTTTAACCAATGTCATAAACTGCTTTTCGTTAGCAGGAAAGGAGATTAATTTTTATGAAATTTAAAGACCTCAACTTACTGCACATTTTTCCACTCCAACCCCTCAGTATTACATCTCTTGCAGCGCATGCATGAACATAAGCCCCCAGTGCAGCACAGATGCAATGATCAAGATTCTCGCAGTTGCATATGGAAATCTTGCACATCTTTAAAAATAAATGCAAATATAATAATCACTTGTTCATTTAACATTATTAAATTCATGTAAACTTGAATCTAGAGATGATAACAAGAAAACACAAGCCATTATACCACTTAAAAACAAAATGGGATCTTATTTAACTAGCAGTTAAAACATGATTTTTGAGACCTCTTATCATCCAAGTTTGTTAGAAGAGCCGGTCGCCATCCAATCCAATTTACAAGATGCCTCAAAAAAAGGCAGATGATTGTGATCAGTCATCCCAGCTTCAGAATGACATCACAAGTTTCATCGAGGCAGTAACCATCTTCCGTTGCTTCATCGATGACCTTCCATCTTAACATCAGAAGTTGCAGGTTATTGCCATTTACCAGCATGGACTGATATGTGGCAATTAACATTCATGTGCAGAAATGCCATGCAACGATAATCTTCGCAAGAGAGTGGTTAACCTTCCTTGTAAGATAATTTAAGAGATTATGCATGGGACAAAACGACAGGTTATAGTCTGTTTAACTTTTGCCTCTTTTACTATTTCTTTGCTGCAGATGTTGAATATGGCTGTGGGACATTTCATTTTACTTAAGGCAGGAAAAGTTTCTATTTGTACATATTTACACAATGCTTTTCCTTACCTGATAATATTGAATGTAATCCACTGTGGAATGACATTGAGCAAAAACACCATTTGTTTTCAGCAGAGCACAACGTTCCTTTGCATAGAATTCTACAAAAGAAGTCGGATAAGGTATGATTGAATGTAGTCTATGAATATCTTGAATTCAGATATTAGAATCAAACTTAATTTAATACAGATATAGTGAAATAAATTATGCTGGGTCAATGGAGTTGCATGACATTGCTAGAACATTGGCTCAGAATGAAACTCAGGTATTTGGAGCTGTGTAGCAGCAACACTATTTGCACTCTGCTGTGGACTGTCAATCCCCAGCTAGAAATTAAGTGATTGATCAATGCGGCATTCAATTGAGAAGGGAGCATCCTAAAGCATGTTGGAGTACAGTGGGGAGGTTATTCATTTTCAGGGTTGGTGGTTCTGACCCTAGGCCTCTGCATGGATAGTGAAGATCTGTTGAAAGAGGAACAGTGAAGATAGACACAAAATGCTGGAGTAACTCAGAGGGCCAGGCTGCATCTCTGGAAAGATGGAATGGGTGACATTTTGGGTTGAGACCATTCTTCAACGTTCAAAGAGGAAGCTTGACAGGGATGTTCCATCATTGCAAAAATGTGCATACCTGAGAACATAGAGCAGTACAACACTGGAACAGACCCATCGGCCCGCATTGTCTGTGCCAAACATGACACCAGACCAATTCTTATCTGCCTGCACATAATTCATATCCCTCCTTTCCCTGCATATCTATGTGCCTATCGAAAAGTATCTTAAATGCCTCTATCTGATTAACTTAGGTTTTAAATACCATCATTGCATTATGTTTAGCCTTCTCTGTTTTCTTCTGTGACCCAAACAATCCACTTTTTTTGTGCCAAAATTGACATTATGGCCATCTAAGTCATCCATGTCAAACGTATACTGCTTCAGACTAAATACTTATCGCAGCAAAAATTTGGGGTGAAAACAGTACATTACCTTTTTCTGAACTGACACAAGTTGGATTTTCCTTTTCAGGAGAGCTGCATTTAACGTCAGCAGCCCATGAATGAGCAAAATTGACATGTGATGGTTCCACCACATTCTGTACAGAGGTGAAGTCATCAATAGCCTTGCCATTAAAATTGCCACACAAGCCTAGAATGCAAAAAATAGAAAAACTTTGGGAAAATGATTGTATTTAATTTTATTGAGCAGTTGTTTGAATTGAAAAACATCATAAAATAAGAGCCTGTTTCTTTGAACAGCTTTACAGAATTTATTCCTTAAACACTGAACAAAATACCTTGAAACTTGTCATAACTTTCATTGTTTGATGCATATCTCTAATTCTTTTTTTTTCAGTCACTAGTTAACTAGTGCTCCATTATTGTTTTTTTATTTCATTGCGATTATGTATTAATACATTGTACCAAAAAATCAAAAATCTTCCTCTTTTTAATTGTGATACCTTTTCTCTCTTCGTCCTGTTCAACTTCCCTGCAAATGTTGACAGTCTCTCATACTGTCACCCAGCAGAGCTTCAGATTCAGTGTAATCTCTCTTGTTGGCTCTAAAATGAACTGTTGCTGTGGTATCCCTTGTATTGGTTCACTAGCTTTCCCTGCACTATCACCTCCAGATGTCTACAAGGATATTTTTTCTGGGGCCCGACTCATTCTGAATTAAATTTGTTTCCTACAGGTTTTTGCAAACATAGGGTTGGCTTCCAAAGACGCGTTCACATTTATCTTTCTTCCATTTCAGTTCTAGTTGCCATAAACCTCAGTGGCATCCAGATGCTACAATTCCGCACTTCTTTCTGAGCGCAGCCATTCTTATCTAATACTGCACAGGTTTACTCACATTCAACCATCACCTCTTCAAATGACTGCAATATGAGCAAGGATAACAAAGATAAGGGTGTCCTTCCCAAACTACGATGTCAAGAAACTGTGCAGTAACTCATATAAAATGTCATTCCACTTGGTTAGTACATATCATCAGCTCCTTTGTCCATGAACAGTTTGATTGGCTTTATTTTCATACGCTTGAAGCTGGGCCACAGAGCCAAGATAATTTGCCAGGACACAGTGGCTATATGCCTATGTTACTTATGCCTAAGAATTTAATGACACAACACCTTTTCATCAGGAGATTATACTGTTGCCCATTTCTGGATGAGGTTATCTCAATCAAAAAATTGGATCGTGTCTAAAGCATAAACAACATTAGATGTATATGAAATTATAATACATTGTCCAATGCTGCAGTTTTCAGCCCTATTTTACTAAAACGAGGTAGCCCAGATCAGCAGAACAAATATCATTTAATAATCACAAAAGTAAAGGAGCATCACATGCCAAAATGTTCAAATGAAGATAAATTCAATGATCAACATTCCAACCTTTGTGTTTGACAACTTTTTCACATAGAGGGTGGTGGGTGTATGGAACAAGCTGCCTGAGGAGGTAGTTGAGACTGGGACTATCCCATTGTTTAAGAAACAGTTGGAGAAGTACATGGATAGGGCAGGTTTTGAGGATTATGGACCAAGCGCAAGCAAGTGGGACTAGGGTAACTGGGACATTGTTGGCCGGCGTGGGCGAGTTGGGCTAAAGGGCCTGTTTCCACACTGTATTCATCTATGACTATAATTCTATCACAATATCTGCTGTGCTCAAAATATGCAGGCATTTTCTTTACTCTATCATAATTCACAACTTTTTTGCTTTGTGGATCATTCTGCAGCTCACAGTAATATGGAGCCACCTATGTCATGGGAATTCAACATGGTTTTGGCGTGCAAGGAGGGTGGCCACACACTAAAGGCAACATTGCCTTCAGTGCCTTAACAATGTTTTAAACAGTTAGTTTGTTGCTGCATCGTCAATGTGATCTTTCAATTTTGGCAAATTTCCATGCACACTAATGGACAAAACCTTGACAATAGCAATGAATTTCTACAACTCTCTTTGGGAAATGGGTACTTTGCGATTTTTTGATCTAAAGTAAAAACTATGTCAATTTGATTTGCAATGACTGTTATGATTAATTGGGGTTATATGATATAGTGTCTCTATCCAACTCGAGGAGTTTAAATCTTGTTCATCCTAAGTACTCATTTAACCTTACCTCCTAAACTTCGTTTATTACCATCCAACAGCGAAACGTAAAGCTGTATAATGGGAGAAATCTGTATCTGCATTGTCAACCCGTGTGTTGTTTCAAGTTGAATGAAATGTGAAGATGGTTTAAATATTATAGTTCCATCTATGAAATAAAAAAATGTTCATTTAATTTAGTTATAACTTCATCCTTAAGAGAACTTAATTTCCTTTAATTTTGTTCATACCCCTTTGCAATGGAAGTACAACAATGTCTCCATTCAAGGTAACGTCACCATTATTGTTGAATTCATACTTGGTCTATAAAAAAAAGATTGTTTTCAAATATCATTCAAAATTATAACAAAAGTGTTAAAGCAATTCATAAAGTCCTACCTTATGTGTGGAAAATATAATACGCCGTAAGCAAATATGTTCAGTTGCTTTGTGACATTCACGCATCTCAATTATCACTTTCCAGAGATCCTCCTGCAGAGTCTACACAAAAAAGACATTAAAATTTAGAACTTTTGGCTTAACTTCAAGGGTTAATATCAGTGAACATCTAAACTGTGAGTTGCAGCAAAATGTATCACTTACAGAAACTGCAATGTATGTGCAATCTCCTCTCAAATTATAATATTTCCCATCAAATGTTGTGATATGTGTTCCTTCTTCCACTTTGCAACTTCTGGAACAATTATGATGAGAACATTCCCATAGTCCACCTTTGCAAACACTGAGAAAAAGAAGAACAATATTGTTAGTAAAGCATTTGATGAGAGTGGATGAATGATTCACAATTAGAAGCTGTTACCATGTTTCACACGACGTGATCCTTTTGCCTCCTGCATCATAAATGGTTCCACTGTATTCACAAGGACACTCTGATTTTCTGATGCATTTGTTCTCATGTCTTATGTTATCAAGAAGAGTGCCTGAAGTTGAACAGAACACCTGCTTAAGTGTATTGTTTCATGAACAGGGATAAGTTTAAGATGTTCACAATTGAAGAACTTACTAGAACTCTCTTGTCTGGTATTTTGAACTCATTAAACAAAGGGGATTTTCATTCATGGAAAATAAGTTGTCTCTGAGTTAAATGGCAATGAAGAAAAGCAAAAATATAACAATTGAAGATGGAGTTGTTCTTTGCATTCATCATTTCTGCTCCGTTATTCAATAACGTTAAGGCTGACAACTTACTTTGGTGCCTTCGAAACTCAGAGGCTGGCAGCATTACTGGAGAACATGGATAGTTGATAATTCGGATTGGGACCCTTCTTCAGAATGTTGGGAGTGGAGGTGGAGAAAGAAAGCTGAAAGGGAGGAGGCCAGGATAAAGCCTGGCAAGGAATAGGTGGATACAGGTGAGGGGTGAGAACATAGATGATAGGCAAGTGGCTGGACAATGTGGCCAGAGATCAAAAGACAAGAGTTGTGGGATAAAAGGATTAAAGAGTTGTGAATTGTGAAGCTAGAGGAGGTGGAAGGGAATGTGGTAGAGCAAAATACATGTGAGTCCAAGTGGGGCACAGGAGGGAAAGGGGGCAGGAAAAGAAATGGGGTGTGGGAAGAAAGGGAAGTGCAAGAGTTCATAGCCTTGTTGTAACCTACTGTATCTAAGTGGAATATGAGGTGTTGTTCCTCCTATTTGCGTGCACCGTCACTCTGGCAATGGAGGAAGCACAGGGCAGAGAGGTCAGTATGAGAATGGAAGAGGACTTAAAAGGGTTAGCAACTGGGTGATCCAGTAGGCATTGTCTATCCTGATCTCACCAATGGAGTCTGCATCGGAAACACCGGCTGTAGTAGATGAGGTTGGAGGAGATGCACTAGGATCTCTGTTTCACCTGGAAGACTGACTGGATGAAAGTGAGGAAAGAGGTACAAGGACAGGTGTTGCATCTCCTGTCCCTGGGGAAAGTACATGGAGAAGCATGGTTTGGGTGGGAAGGGAAGAGTGAACCAGGTAGTTGTGGAGGGAGCGGGCTCTGCAAAATGTGGAAAGTTGTGGGGATGGGAAGATCTGACTTGTGGTGGAATCACGTTGGGAGTGACAAAAATATCAGAGGATGATGTGTTGGATCCAGAGGCTGGTGGGGTGAAAGGTGAAGATCATGGGAACTCTATCGTTATTCCATCTGTGGGAGAGAGGGAGTGAGAGCAAAACTATGGGATACAGAGGATGATACATCTATGACAACTGAAGGGAAATTACATTTACTAAAGAAAAAGGATATCTTCATGTTCTAGAATGGAGAACCTCATATTGGGAGCAAATGCAGCGGAGACGGAGAAATTGAGATTAGGTGATAGCATATTTAGAAGTGACAGGGTGGGAGGAAGTGTAGTCCAGATAACTACGGGAGTCGGTAGATTTGTAGTTGACAGTCTGACCCCAATGATGGAAACAGGGGTGAGAGGTGTCAGAGATAATCCAAGTGAATTAGAGGGCAGGTGGAACTTTGTGATAAAGTTAAATGAAATCAATGACAAGGGAGGTGCTGTTGTATTCAGAGAAGCCGCCGACAAGGGTGGTGCTGTTGTAATCAGGCAGGCTGACCTCTACTGTGTGGAGGCCGTTGCCAGCTCTTGGACACCTCATATCCATCCGTCGACCATGAGCCCAAAGACAGACACCATCTCCCAGACAGTTTGCGATCTCATCACCTCTAACGATCTGCCCTTCACAATCTCCAAACTTATCGTTCTCCAACCCCTCACTACTCACTTCCTTCATCTTCCTGAAATCCACAAACAGAACAGCCCTGGCAGATCCTTTGTTTCTGCCAGCTCCTGCCCCACTGGTCATCTCCAGATACTTTGATACCAACCTACCACCCCCCCCCCCCCCTTGTCCAATCCCTTCCAATCTATATCTGACACCTCACATGCCCCTTCATCTCCTCAATTACTTTCAATTTGTAGGCCTCCATTACCTCATCTTCCCCATGGATGTCCAGTCCCTTTACACCTTCATCCCCCACCAATGCCCTCCTATTCGTCCTTGAACAAACACACAATCAATTCCCTTGTACAATTCCAGCAAATTCCGCCAGGTGGAGGAGAGAATCAAAATCAAAAAAATAGTCCTGTGTATTTGATTCTCTCCGCCACCTGGCAGAATTTGCCCTTACCCTCAACAACTTTTCTTTTGACTCCTCTCACTTTCTTTAAGTTAAAAGGGCGCTCACACAGGCACCAGCTATGCCTGCTATCTTGTCGGTTATGTTGTATATTTCTTATCGCCAACATAAACTGGCACCATCTGCCAACTCATTATTTGCGACGTCGATGACTGTATTGGGGCTGCCTCCTGCACCCATATAGAACTCTTTGATTTCATTAACCTTACAATGGAGCCACTTTACTGCAACAATCCTAAATGCCTTAATTCTAGCAAAATATCAATCACTTTCTTAAATATCTCAGCAAATGAATCCAGTCTTTTTTTTAGAAAATTTCAAACCTTCACTATCCTCTGAATATTTATCTGCTTCTTTCTTGAACAGTCAACCACTTTTTTTTGAGATTGTGATCCCTGGATCTAGACATGCTAGACCAACTACTATCTCAGGAAGCATTCCAGTGAACTTGCATTGGAGCCCTTCCATCGTACCTCTTTTCTAAGATAATAATAATAATAATAATAAAATAATAATAATAATAATAATAATAATAATAATAATAATAATAATAATAATAATAATAAATACTTTATTGATCCCCTCAGGGAAATTCAGATGCCCAAGAGCCAACAACGAACAAACCCACACATTCAGAGCGAAAGCAGACAAAAAATACATAAAATACAATATGGACAATACCTGAAAGCAATAAATAGTTAAAAACATCCAATAATTAATTATTAAAAATGAAAAGCATCCCCATACAGCCCAGCAGTCAGAATTATAAAATCTAATGGCTGCAGGGGTGAAGGATCTCCTGAACCGCTCCGTTCCACAGCGCAGGGAGAGGAGTCGGTTGTTGTTCCATGTGCACTTTTGTCCCTCCAGAATTTCATGGAATTGTCGAGGATGGCCGGCAACTTGCTCCTCATACACCTATCAAGCACATCCCCCACAGAGTCCACTCTCCCCCCCCAGCACTGAGCTAGCTCGTTTTACTAGCTTGATAGATAGGCAGATAGTTAATTAGCAGGTGGTTGGAACAAAGGCCAGAGAATAAAAATGAAGGTGTGAGACAAAAGACATCAAGAGTTGATAACTGTGAAGCCTAAGGAAGGGTGGAGGGAGGGGGAGAAATGGGTATGCATCCAAGTGGAGTACAAGGGAAGGGAGGGTGGATGTGGGGTGTGGGGGTGTAAGGTGGGCAAAAGGGCATTGTTAGAGGTTACCTAAAATTGGAAAATTCAATTTTCATATAGTTGGGTTATAAGTTACCCAAGCGGAATGTGAGGTGCTGTTCCTCCAGTTTGCACGTGGCCTCACTCTGGCAATGGAGCGGGGTCCAGGACAGATGGGTCAGTATGAGAATGCAGTTAAAATGCTTAGCAACTGGGAGATCCAGTATACCTTTGTGGACCGAGCGCAAGTGCTTGGCAAAACGGTCACAGAGTCTACACTTGGTCTCGTCGATGTACTGGAGGCCACATCGGGAACACCGGATGCAGAAGATGAGTTTAGAGAGGGGCATGTGAACATCTGTCTCACCTGCAAGGACTAAAGCGGTCCATGGCTGGAGGTGACTGAGAAGGTATAGGGACAGATGTCACATCTCTGGTGGTTGGAAGGGTTAAGTCCCTGGGGAGAGGATAGTTTGGGTGGGAGGGGATGATTGAAACAAGGAGTTGCAGGTGGAGATGGGAAGATGTGACTGATGACCCCCTACAATCAGTCTGAGGAAGGATACCGACTCATAACATCACCTATCTATATTCTCCAGAGATGCCGTCCGACCCGCTGAGTTACACCAGCACTTTGTATCCCTGTTTTGTAAACTAGGATCTGCAGTTCATTGTTTTGGCATTTTAATATATATGCCCCAATGCAACTAAATAAGTACTTTATTTTGCCGTAAACATTTGTGCAAACAATGAAGATATTCATCTAAATAGATCCTCACAGCCTGATGTGATCTATATTAGATTGAAAGAGGCAAGAGTGGAGATCATAGAAGCCTTGACGAAGATCTTTGCGTCTTTAGTCACAGATGGGATCCCGGATGATTGCTGAGTAGCTAATGTTAGTCCTTTGTTTAAGAAGAGAAGTAGAGAGAATCCACGGAATTATAGGCTGGTGAGCCTCATGTCAATGGTGGTGAAACTATCAGGGAGGATTATTCGAGATAAGATATATTCCCATTTGGAAGAGAATGGTTTAATTAGGGATAGTCAGTATGGTTTTGTATATGGCAGGTCATCTTAGTAACTCGATTGAGTTTTTTTTGGAGGTGATGAAAGTGATCAATGACGATAGGGTGATGAATGTTGTCTACGTGTATTTCTGTAGGGCATTTGCCAAAGTCCCACATTGTAGGTAGATCCAGAATATTAAAATGCACGTGATTCACAGCAATATGGTCCATATGGAGGAAGGCGGTCAAAGAAATGATAGATGGAGTTTAATCCCTGCAAGTGGGAGGTGTTGCCCTTTGGGGAGTGAAGTGAAAGGGGTAAATATATAACTAATGTCAAGACCCTTAACAGCATTGATATATAGAGGGATCTCGCAGCTCATCCAAATTTCAAGAAAAAAATTAAAAGCATACTAAGCTGTTGCTAATTAATTAAGAATGTAAATATAGTGAAATAAAGAAAAGATTAGAAAGTAAATTACAGAAACCTACCTTTCTAATGAAAGTTGCCAGACATAAAGTGTATCCAGTCACTCAGCCAACCAATTCCAGGGGTAAATTTGAACAAGGAATTGAATGAAAGGTCAGTTGCACCAGCACATTCTAAACTTCTACATTGCAGTCTATAATTATTGACTCTGGAATGCAGTGTAGCAGTCCTCGAGAGATGTGCTGGCTACCCTATCAGCATATTCTCTAAGACCAACATAATGAATCTATCAATTAAAAGTATTGTTACCTTTTGGACATTCACAAGTATTTTCAAGAGCATCTTTCTGTTGAGGATCTGGATCAGTACAAGTTGGAATAAATGGTTGACCAAAATCATTGTAGATCTGATTCCCAGGGCATTCAGGCTTCTCTAAAAAAAGAAAATGCATGCATTTAACATTTTCAGTTATTATTAAGTACAAAGGCACAACTGTCACTGTGCTATTTCTAAATGAAAATATTTGGTAACTGCAAGCTTGAACTGTATATTTATTTTCTCTATATGGAGAAAATCATACCACATCCTGAGATTTTTCTCCAATCCTCCTTAATTTGGCAGTGTTGTGCAAATTCTTTTGTGGTCGGGCAGTGACCTTGACTTTTATTGGGAAAAGCACTGGTGTCCATTGCACACAATTTTAAGAAGGTTTCAGCATCCTTACAAGTCAAATGTGTTGTGAACGTCTCTCTGCAAGTCTGATAAGGAAAACAATAAACAGTAAAATCACACAGTTATTAAACAGGCGGATGAACGTGAAATCTACTCTAAAATTTGAGTTTCAAATTAGGTTTCAATTTCAACTTGCTGCAATTTTAAGCAATTATATTTAACATGTTATTATGTTTTCTAAAGAAAGGGATTACACTTCCTTCGCTCCTCATCCATTGAGTTTCTCCAGCATTTTTGTCTACCTTCGATTTTTCCAGCATCTGCAGTTCTTTCTTTAACACTTCTAAAGGAGAGCATTTTCATTCATTGTTAGATCTATGTAGCTGAACTTCTAAAGCATGGAAGAAATGGATCACAACTTTACCATTTTTTTATTTAATGTCTGATAACTGGTTAAAATGTGAAACAGAATAGGTGGGAAGTTTGAGATTAAATGTTTAGCTGGCCAGCTGCACCTTGCAGAATTTATCATAGTTTATCATATTTTTGTTGAAATATTTTTTTTTAATAGGATTTTAAATCGTATAACAACAATGACTGATCAATCTGCAGAAAATACTCGTGAAAAGACATCAAACTGAAATGTTAACTCTGATTTTCTCTTCACAAGTACTGACAGACCTGTTGAATATTTCTAGTATTTTGATGAACCTGAAATGGTATCATTTTGTGTTGGCTGTACCATCCAATCAGTTGGAAATCGATAAATCTATTTTGAAGCACCTGAATAAATTCATCAAAAAGTCTGTTCCATTTATTTATGTCATAAAAATGTAGAGGCTTAGCATTGAGTTATGTGGAAAACTCCTGTAAGTAAAATTATTTGTGTCTGTTTCTCCCTGTTTTCTATCACTGAACCAGTTTCACTAGGATGAAAGATAATTACAGGCTTGATAAATCTACTATATAGTACCTTGCACATAGATCTACCCTCCTCAACACATTGCCCAAACAATTTAATAGCTAGACATGACAGTCCCTTAAGGGCCTGTCCCACTTGGCCGTCATTTGCGCGTAATTTATTCACGCGTCACGACGCGCACATGGTGCGTGGTGACATAGGCAGTGATGCGCGGTCGCACGTGGCATCCCAGGATTTTGGGATGTACAAAATCTTTGCGCGCCATCTGTGTGACGCGCAAATGACAGCCAAGTGGGACAGGCCCTTTAACAAATCCACACTAATTGCTTTTGATCAATCTTTGCCTCACTTAGTGCCATCCTTCACAGCTTATAGAACAATGTTCTACCATTAATTTCAGGCTTACAGGCTGACAGATACAGGAGGCTGCAGATGCTGGAAGCTTGAGCAAAATAAATGTTGGAGCCCAGCAGATAATTTAACATCCGTAGAGATAAATTGTCAGGTGATACTTTGGGTCCGGATCCTTCTTCTGATTCAATGGACAAATAATGTTGAATCAGACGAAGAGTCCCAACCCAAAATGTCTCAATTTCTCTCCACAAATGCTGCCTAATCTGAAGAGTTGCTCCAGAACTTTCTTACTAGCCTGCAGTGTGTTCACTTTCCCCCATTTAAAATAACAGTACCTTATTGGTAAGCTTCCAGCCCTGTCCATAACCAAACAACATTAGAAAATGAAAGTAAGTGTCTTGGACATTATTAAGCGCATGGAATACATTTTGTTAATTTTCAAAAAATGGCAACACGTTAATATGTACCCACATTCTACGTTAATCACTTACAATAATTCATATCTCTTCCTTAATGACAATGGCTAAACCATTCCCGGCTTCCATGGACAGATACAAAGAATGCAATCTGAACTTTATAAATCCTCCAACTTCATGAAGACTGCCAGTTTGTTTTTTAAAGGGAGTAATCCTTTATCCTTGGCATTTTTCCAGAACATATTTTGGTTTTCATTCCTTTTACCTACCACATTATTTTCATACCACCCTCTTTGGTAACCTAAGTGTGATAACAGGAGCTCAGGTCATGATATAGTAGTAGCCAGAAGATCTGGGGTGACGGAGGAACTGAAGGAAAATTCACATTAGGCAGGAAATGGTGTCGGGTAGACTGATGGGACAGAAGGCTGATAAATCCCCAGTGCCTGATGGCCTGCATCCCAGGAAGTGCATCCAACTAAAGGAAGTGGCTCTAGAAATTGTGGATGCATTGGTGATAATTTTCCAATGTTCTAAAGATTCAGAATCAGTTCCTCTGGATTGGAGGGTAGCTAATGTTATCCCACTTTTTAAGAAAGGCAGGAGAGAGAAAACGTGGAATTATAGACCAGTTAGCCTGACATCGGTGGTGAGGAAGATGCTGGAATCAATTATAAAAGATGAAATAGCCGCACATTTGGATAGCAGTAACAGGATCGGTCCGAGTCAGCACAGATTTACGAAGGGGAAATCATGCTTGACTAATCTTCTGGAATTCTTTGAAGATGTAACTAGGAAAATGGACAAGGGAGAACCAGTGAATGTAGTGCACCTGGACTTTCAAAAAGCATTTGATATGATCCCACATAGGAAAATAGTGGAAAAATTAGGGCACATGGTATTGGGGGTAGATTGCTGACATGGATAGAAAATTGGTTGGCAAACAGGAAACAAAGAGTAGGGATTAACGGGTCCCTTTTAGAATGGCAGGCAGTGACTAGTGGGGCACCGCAAGGCTCAGTGCTGGGACCGCAGCTATTTACAATATGCATTAATGATTTGGATGAAGGGATTCAAAGTAACATTAGCAAATTTGCAGATGACACAAAGCTGGGTGGCAGTGTGAACTGTGAGGAGAATGCTATGAGAATGCAGGGTGACTTGGACAGGTTTGGGGGAGTGGGGAGATGTATGGCAGATGAGGTTTAATGTGGATAAACATGAGGTTATTCACATTGGTATAAAAAAACAGGAAGGCAGATTACTATCTAAATGGTGTCAAGTTTGGAAAAGGGGAAGTACAATGGGATCTGGGGGTCCTTGTTCATCAGTCTATGAAAGTAAGCATGCAGGTACAGCAGGCAGTGAAGAAAGCGAATGGCATGTTGGCCTTTATAACAAGAGGAGTCGAGTATAGGAGCAAAGAGGCCATTCTGCAGTTGTACAGGGCCCTAGTGAGACCAGACCTGGAGTATTGTGTGCAGCTTTGGTCCCCTAATTTGAGGATGGTAATTCTTGCTGTTGAGGGAGTGCAGCATAGGTTTACAAGGTTATTCCCGGGATGGCAAGAGTTGAGTCTGTGGAATTCTCTGCCTCATAGGGCGGTGGAGGGCGATTCTCTGGATACTTTCAAGAGAGAGCTAGATAGGGCTCTTAAAGATAGCGGAGTCAGGGGAAATGTGGAGAAGGCAGGAGCGAGGTAGTAATTGGGGATGATCAGCCATGATCACATTGAATTGCGGTGCTGGCTCGAAGGGCTGAATGGCCTACACCTGCACCTATCGTCTATTGTCATGCATGTTCGTGCTGGACCAAAGGACAAGGCAGGTAGGAGTGAGGAAGCTTGGATGATGAGGGAAATTAAGGCACCAGTCAAGAAAAAGAAGACAAAGGACAGATATAGGCAGGTGGGATCAAGTGTATCCCTGGAGGAGTTTGGGGAACTGAGAAGCATACTTAAGAAGGAAATCTAGAGGCCAAAAAGTGAGATGAAGATAGCTCTGGCTATTTCCCATTCTTGCCCTATCTTAACTCTGAATATTCTTCAATAGCCAAGGATGTCCCGAATTGGGAGCTTCCCCTTTTCTTCCAATGACCATGTGGCTGTTCTGATCCCTCAGAGTCTTCAGCTCACATTCTCAACATAATGATTGGCCACTTAGGACAGAGATGAGAATACAATTATTCTTTCAGTATTTCTGATTTTTTTTTAAACGTTTTATCCTCGAGAGCGGTGTTTGCCTAGCTATAGCTTATGTCAATATTGACATATATAGGGAACCAAGGGATAAGGATTAAAAATTGATTTTATGTGAATGTTCAGCCTTGATCTTATTGAATGATGCATTCTCCTATTCCTTACGTTCTTCTATCAGAATTATGAAATTGAACAGAACTCAGAGGCATAATATGCAAAAGAGATTTATTTGTTGATGGTTTAGCTTATCATAGTCTGCACTGGCACATATTAATAAGCATGTATTCCTGCTTAGAAGTTTGATGATTTTGGTAATATGGTTGGAGTAATATGAAATTGTGTAGAAATACAAAACTTACTTGGAATAATTGGTGATCCGTAAGTTCAGGTATGCTGATTGGACAATTACTCGGTGTAACAAACTCCTGAAGAGTGACAGCAGTCACTAGAAAAGAGTGAGAAAGTAACATTACATTTTGAAAATCAGCTAATGTTATAGTTGCAGCAATTCTTGTGTTCAGTCCACATTCCTATTCCTTCATTTGCTAATTCATCTTTATAGTGCATTCTGATTTCTATACATGATTCATGTGGATTAGAAGGTGAATTAGAAGGTCCCTAAATAGTGCAGACAATCATAGTCATACAGCATGGAAACAGGCCTTTCGGACCAGCTTGCCCACACTGACCTAGACACCCTTATGCCACTACACTAGTCCCACCTGCCTCCATTTGGCCCATAACGCTCTCAATCTTCCATATCCTTGTACTTGTCCAAATGTATTTTAAGTGCTGTTATAGTACCTGCCTCAAATACCTCCTCTGGCAGCACATTCTATATACCCACCACCAACTATGTGAAATAATTTCACCTCAGGTTTCCATTAAATCTGTCCCCCCTCATCTCAAATCTATGACCTCCAGTTCTAGATTTCCGTACTCTGGGTAAAAGGCTCTGTACATCTACCCTAACTATTCCCCTCGTGATCTTATTCACCACTGTAATATCACCCCTCATCCTCCTGTGCTTCAGGGATTAAAGTCTTAGTCTGCCCAACCTCACCCTATAGCTCAGGCCCTCAAGTTCTGGCAACATCCTCGTAAATCACTACTCTTTCCAGCTTAACAATATCTTTCCTATAGCAGGGTGACTAAAACTGAACAAAATACTCCAAATGTTGCCTCACCAACATTATGTACAACTATAATATAGCATCACAACTTCTATACTCAATATCTTGACTGCTGAAGGCTTACATGACATCTCTATCTACCTGTGACGCCACTTTCACAGAACAATATACCTGCACTCCTAGATCCCTCTATTCTACAACACTCTCCAGAGACATGCCATTTACTGTGAAGGCCCTGTTTAGGTTTGACTTCCCAAAATGCAACAGCTTACTCTTATCTGTATTAAACTCCATTAACCATTCCCTCGCCCACTTGCACAACTACTAAAGATCCTGCTGGAATTATTTATGCCGACTAATTGGCAGCCATGGAAACAGTTTGTGAGATCGAACCAGAACAGCTATGTCTGCTGAAAGATAGACACAAAAAGCTTGAGTAACTCATCGGGTCAGGCAGCATCTCTGGAAGGAAAAGGTGATGTTTCAGGTCGAGACCCTTCTTCAGACTGAGAGTTATGGGAAAGGGAAACGAGAGATATAGATGGTGATATAGAGTATGCAAAAAGAGAGATATAGAATAAATTAATTAAAGATATGCAAAGAGTAATGATGATCAAGGAAAGGTGGAGCCCACGCTGGTCCATGGTTGGCTGTGGGCTAGGTGATAACAAGTTATACAGACAGTGAAACTCAACAGGACGACAGTGAAATTAGTACACCAACCAAGGTGGGGGAGGGAGAGAGAAGGCAGTAAAGTCAGTGTGGAAATGGAAAGAGATTTAAAATGTTTGGCAACCGGGAGATCACGTATGCCAAGCAGGACTCAGAGAAGGTATTCAGCGGAATGATCACAAAGTCTACTCTTGTTCACTTTCATCTACGCGGATGTACAAGAGTCCACACCTGGAATAATGGATACAGTAGAAGATGTTGGAGGAGGTGCAAGTGAAGCTTTGCTTAACCTGAAGGGGCTGTTGTGGTCCCAGGACAGAGCCAAAGGAGGAGGTACAGGGACAGGTCGCAGCTGGAGAGGGGTTGGGTTGGGTGGGAATTGATGAGTTAACCAGGGAGTTGAGGAGAGAATGGTTTCTGCAGAAAGGGGTGGAGATGGGAATTTGTGATTAGTGGTGGGATCCTATTGGAGGTGGCAAAAATGTCAGAGGATTATGTGCTGTGTGCGACGGCTGATGGGGTGAAAGGTGGGAATTAGGGGGACTATGTCCCTGTTGCGACTGGGGGACGAGGAACAAGAGTGGAGCTGCAGGATACCAAGGTGACTCATGTGAGGACCTCATCTATGAAAGAAGAAAGGAACCCCGCCCCTTAAAGAATGAGGGCATCTCGGTACATACCTGCTTTCATTGATTCAGCATGGAATCAGTGATTGAGGTCCATTGAATATTTGCCCTGCTAGTCCATGCACTCATCTAAACATTTCACATTCCTATTTCAGAAACTCGCTTACTCTCTTCCTCAAGCCTTTATCTTCTCCCCCTCCCCCTCTTCTCACCCTACAGAACTGCAATGACATCGCACAGTTCACCACATCAGCACATCCCAAAGACTTATACAATCAATAATTGTTGTTTTAAACTGCAGTCATTTCTACATTGCAGAAAACATGACAATCAGTTAACCCGTTAGTGCCGAGGTGACGAAATAATCTAACGTTAGTGCTGCTGACTGAGGGATATGTATTTGTCAATATTCTGTGAATAAACTCGGTACCATGCCAATTTGTAGCACTGATTCCTAGCTGATTGACATATTTTGTAACTCAACATCCCAATTCATCTTCTCCCAGATTTTGTGTAGACATTGAATTTCACTTTTCTAGTGTACTACAAAATTAGCTACACACATGCAGAAGAAAGAATGGAATCTCCACCCAAAAGGATATGCCATATGGTGATCTGCATGGATACTGGGTATGAATCTTCTACATTTATTTGCAGATGCCAGCAATTTACAATGAAGCACAATGTGTCTCCACAATAGGATTGCTGCAGTATTTTATATTGCATAAAGCTGAAGAAAGTTGAAAGAGACACAGAAAGATCAACCAAGAGTCACTAAGCGAGACATTGAGCTGCTACTGGATGTAATGCATGAACAAAATGAGAATCTACTAGGCAATGCCAATAAAGGATCTCCATTAGGGCAGGTATTATCAGGAGGAATGAAGGAGGTTATCTAAACTGAACAGGTGTTTCCTTGTGCCTAGACCAACACCATGCTGAAGGATAGCATTATTCTCATAGTCATAAAGCACGGAAATTGCTCTTCAGTCCAACTCAACCATGGCAACCAAGATACCCCATCTAGGCTAGTCCCATTTGTACTTGTTTAGACCATACCCTTCTAAGCCTTTCCCATGTATGTATCTGTGCTGATGTATTTTAAATAATATTCCGCTTGGGTGGCATACAATCCAATGGTGCGAAAATTGAATTCACCAATTTTAGCTATTATCGAACTATCCCCCCAAGCCCCACCCCCTTTTTCCACCCCCCCATCCCTGTGCCCCACCTGGACGTGTGCCTATTTCTCCCCTCCAACCCCCCCCCCCCCCACCCCCCCCCCCACCTGCTACTTTGCCTTCACCATCCACAACTCTTCAATCCTGTTTCGCACTGTCTGCTTTTACCTCTGGCCTGTGGTCCAAACATCTGCCTATCAAACCCCCCCTTGCCTGTGTCCACCTATTACCTGCCACATTTTGTCCTGCATCTCCTCTTTTCCAGCTTCCCACCCCCCACAATCAATCTGAAGAAGGGTGTCGATCCCAAACCTCACCTACCCATGTTCTCCAGATCTTGGTTTTCTCCAAGATCTTCGGTTTCCTCCCACACTCCAAAGACGTACAGGTTTGTAGGTTAATTGGCTTGGTGAATGTAAAAATTGTCCCTTGTGGGTGTAGGATCCTGTTACTGTGCGGGGATTGCTGGTTGGCGTGGACCCGATTTTTCCCTATCCACCTGCGATGTCGCATTCAGGGAAGTATGTACTTCTACTAGATCCTTCTGCTCTTTAACACTCACCAGGGCCCCACTGTTCACTGTGAAGGTCCTGTCCTGGTTTGACTTATCAAAATGCAACATCTCACATTTATCTGAATTATACTCCACTAGCCATTCGTTACCCAGTTGCCCAGTTGATCAAAATCCCTCTGTGATTCTTGATAACCATCTTCACTATCCATGATACCTCCTATTTTAGTGTAATGTGCAAACTTACTAATAACGCCTTGTACATTCTCACCCAAATTGTTGATGTAAACCATGAACAACAATGGACCCAGCACATCCCTAAGACACACCACTGGTCCCAAGCCTCCAGTCTGACAAAAATCCTTCTATCCCCACACTCTGCTTTCTCCAATGAAGTCAATCCTTTATTCCGTTAGCTAGCTCTCCTTGGATTTCATGCAATTTAATCTTCCATAGAAGCCTATCATGCGGAACCTTATAAAGGCCTTGCAGAAATCCATATAGACTATGTCCACGAAGCTGCCCCCATCAACTTTCTTAGTTACTTCAAAAAGCTCAATCAAATGCATGAGACACAATCTCCCGTGCACAAAATCATGTTGACGCTCCCTAATTAACCCTTGTTTTTTTCACAAATTCCCACATCTCTTATTTCTCAGAATCCTCTCCAGTAACTTTATTATCATGGATGTTAGGCTTATAGTTTCTATGGTCTCATGATTGAACTTAGAATTGAGACAGTGGTTACATGTGTTCCTCAGTAGTTAATTTTTTCAAAAAGTACACTTTTCTAGTTTGAGCAAAGTATCGTCACCTTGCTGACTCTGGCAGATATTTAGAGCCAATGTCCTGTTGTGAGCATAATACAACTTTAAATAATATCTGCACATTAAAGTCAATAGATTGGGATTGCTTAGACTAGCAACTGGATTTCACTGTATTTTTGCTGAGCTGAGGCACCATTGCCAAATCAGGTACCTCAAAAGAGTCATCACAAATTGGACTGCAAAAGGATTGGAAGACAATAAGGGTGTGGAAGTGTTAATTTAAGATCTGCCCATGAACCAATGGAACTTCAGAAAAGGATGTAACTGTTAAGGATACTTCATTCCCACAGGCACACAAAGGCCACAAATATTGTAGTTGACGTTCTTCTCAGTGAGCTGGAGGAGGCATGGATGAGCACCAAAATTTCAAAGAGAAACATTAAAATGTTGGTGAATGAAATACAATGGAGCCATACAGGAAATAATGCCATGCATACAAGGCAGGTTAAGTTGCATCTCTACAGCATCAAAATGGTGCTTTTTGGATCCATGTACACACACGTACACACATATACCCTATTCTCCTGCACACACCACAGTCAGTTATCCAACAAATGTGCAATATTTAAATCAAATAAACTGTCAGGAATAATCCACCCGAATAGGTCTTACAGCCCTCCTTTTTGTGGGCAGTGGGATCATTGAGGCACTTATCACCAAATAACTTTGCCAGTAGATTATTAAAATGCACTGCCCATGAGTTTGATCACAGTGTATACTTTGGGAGGTTCGTGAACAGTCTTTGGTGATATTTGTAGCGGCTTTGTGGGGTGCCTGTTGTAAGCCAAGTGTCACTTTAAATAGTGAGTAGATGTTGAATTCCCTGCATTTTGCAATACCACAGTTCTTTGCCAGACCTAGGTGCTCCACTGTACGAGAGCAACGTTGCAAACAAAAAGGAGGGCTGTAAGACCATTTCGGGTGGATTCCCTACTATTCCTGACAGTTTATTTGATTAAATAAACATCTTATGGAATGCATGTAACTGATATCTGAGTATGTGTATAGCAGAGGGATAACATTAATAGAGTAAAGCATCAGGGAGAGTCTATTCTAAAATTGGATAAGTTCACCTCTGGATTGAAGTGATCTTATCCAGAAATTCTCCCTCATGCCTTTTACTCCCAAAGTGTCTTGATTTAGGATTGCATAGCCGTGACCAAGCCAGCACAATGCAATCCATTTTCTATGTATCCATGATCTCTCTATCACAGCTGCCTAGTTCCTTCTATCTGCTTATTTCATTATTCAGTTCACCATGGGGCTCATCATGGGGCTTTCATGTGCAATAAGAACATTTTAATATTTTACTAGACGGAGTACATCCAGAAATAAATTACTTTCAATCAATAGACAACATGGTTTTTGCAATGAAATTCCTATATTCATGTAAAATTACATTTTCTGAACTTCACTTTGAGAATAATGCCAAATTGAACTAGGAAAATTAATGCTAACTCACATACTAAAAAAATATACTTACCCTGTTTAAATTTCAGATTTTTATTTTTCCTCTTTGCAAATGTTCCACAAAGTCCACAGACATGTCCACTGTACCTAGGGTGCAGTTTTAGCTGAAGACAAAAATGTATGCTCAAAATCATTTGCATTTGCATAAGTTAGTTTTCTCACAGAAACATCATCACCTCAAACAATTAATCCAAAACTAAATTCATTCTTTGCTGATCATTTACACATCCTGCAGCTATTATGATTTTATTACAATACTCATAAAAACATTTAGATTGAAAATGGAAAGTATGTCAGAAGTATCTCTTGAAGACATTGTAAATCAACAACCAAAACAAAGAAGTGCTTTGAGGTAACCACAAGGATTGTCCACGATAAGGACGTCAGAGATCAAGGCACATGGAGAGCAGTACGAATGAGTTGGCATTTAACTTAATCCATAAATTAGAGGCATAAGGAACCGCAGACACTGGAATCTTGAGCCAAAGACAATGTGCTGCAGTAACTCAGCGGGTCTGGCAGCATCTGTGGAGGAAATGGATAGGCGATGTTTTAGGTCTTCTTCTGAGTGGGGAAAGGGAGGTGGGAGTGAGCCAAATCCTGACAAGTGGGTGAATGCAGGTGGAGGGGGTTTGATTGTTAGATGGGTGTAAAATGGGACAAAAAGATGTTGGATAAGGATAGAAGAGGTGTGAAATGTTGTCAGAAGGAAGGCTATAGCGGAAAGGGGATGTGCTGCGGGTGCAGGGAAGAGGGGCAGAATAATGGGAGAAATGGGTGTGCACTGGCGGGAGGGGACCACAGAAAGGGGAGACGGGGCAGGGAGGGTATTACTTAATATTGGAGGGCAAAGTGGTATAATTAATTTGTAGATTACTACAATGTTTAAGTAGAAAAATAACTCACAGCACTTTCTTTTTACCCATATGTGGTTTTGGTTTGGGATGCACAACCCAAGTGGGTGCTGGAGACAGTGACTCTCACCATATTTAAAAAGTGTGCAATTGAGCACGTAGTACAAGATGTTACAAAGAGGAGGAGACTCAACATGAAATAATTACCAAGTTGATGGAGGTCTCTGTGAACAGGAACAATAGGTAAACAGGGCTTGAGGTCCATCATGGCATGAAAATTAGATTTACTGTGATCTTAAGTTAAAGCATAAGGGGCAATTTTGATTAGATAAAAGTGTGAATAAGGGTCTTGGCTGCAGATTGCTTGAAGCAGATGTGGAGACATTGAGGTCATTGGAATGATTAGGATATGGGATTATAACCTCATTTTGGGGTCAATTTGAGACTATGGATTCTTGAACAGTTTGGATAGTTACTAAATTTTACATCAGGCTAGAAAAATAATCTCCCAGAATTTCAGTGTAGTAGGGAAACTGCGGGAATATATTATAGAGGAAATGGTAATTGGTCATTTGGGAAAAAATAACAGAAGGTTGCAGAGTCAGCAAGCATTTACGAAATGGAATTCATCTTCAACAAATCTACTAGAATTTTTTTGATGTAATTAGCGGAATAGATGAGCCCAAACCAGTTGATGTGATTAATGCATTTGGACATTCAAAAGACCTTCAGGTCCCAGGGAGCCGCGCGCATGGCGGGCCTGATCCACCCACTGAACAACCGTGGCACCGATGACAGGAGCCTCCCGGGGACTGAGGAGAAGCCGGGCGGCGAGGCCAGTCTGGGCCGACAGAGCCTCGTCAATGGGAGGCTCAATGGGAGGCTCGGTGGCGGTGTGGATAACAATGGACAACCCAGCGTGGGGGGGCCGCCATGAGGGACAGTGGGAGAACAAAGGGGGAACCGGTGTGGGGGAGGGGGGGCACTCTAGTTTAGAATCCTCTGCCCAGGGGATAAGTCTATGTTTGTTTGTTTGTTTGGGTTATTTGTTTGATCCGGCTCATTCCAGTTTAGGCACTGTGCACACGGCAGCCAGCCAACAGTCGCTTGTCCTTTTCTTTTGATTCACTTTTCATTTCTAGTTTTTGTGTTTCTTGTGTGTTGTGACTGTTGGCTGACCAATTTCCCTCCGGGGATAAATAAAGTTTATTGTATCGTAAAATTACATACAAGGGATTATGAGACAAATTTAGAATGCAAGTTGTGTTGGGGATAATGCACTGGTAAGGACTGGGCATTGGATAATGGGTAGAGAAACAAAAGTGAGAATAAAGAGATCAGTTTGGGTTGGGAGGCCCCAGTTGTTGAATCTGCATCAATGATTTACAAAAGGAGAGGATAGGAATGGATGGGCCAAACGCAAATAGGTGGGACCAGTGTAGATGGGCACCTTGATCAGCGTGGACAAGCTGGGCCACTGGGCCTATTTCCGGCTGCTGACTCTATGACTATGACTCTATGAGAGTATCTAGTGCATTATTATCCAAGTTTGCTGATGAACAAAAGCGAGGTGGCAAGTGCAGTGTGTGCGGCTTCAGAGATGTTTGGGACGATATTGACAGACAAATGAGTAGGCAAATATGTTGGGAATATATGTGGCAAAAGGAATACAATATGTAACATATAATATTCAGTAGGAAAAATAGAAAAGCAAAGTATTCTTAAATGGTGAGAGGTAAAAAAACTGTTTAGAGGTAGCTAGCTGGCTGTCTTTATACGTTTAGCACTGAAAGTTAACATGCAGGTCCACCATGCAATTCGTAAGCCAAACAGGATTTGACCTCTATTGCAAGAAGAGTGAGGCTGCACCTGGAACATTTTGCAATTTTACTTCGGAGTCACGTGAGTGACTACGTGAATAGAAGCCCGTACAGCCGTTGGTGCGTCATGACGTCAGACGCTGGTGCAGTCGGGCGGGGGGAGCAGCAGCGCTCCTCCGAGCGCTAAGTTTAAACCGCGGGTTACATGGAAAGCTGGAGAATTCAGCGGGTGCAACGGCATCTAAGGAGCGAAGGAGATGGGCGCCGTTTCGGGTCGAGACCCTTCTTCAGACTTCACCCTCCATTCTCCAGCAGTTTTCGTTAACAAGTTGAAACGAGGTAAGGTTTGTTGAAATACTTTACCACAGGTCTTTTTCTGCAACGGTTGGGAGTTTTTGTAGATATGTTGCAGAAAGGGAAGAAGGTGTCGGCGAGGCGCTCCGGGGGTAGAAAGGTAAAGTGGCAGGAGAGTGTTGAGGATGGAGGCCCGTCTGGTACACCTGGTCCGGTGCTGGCTACACAGCCAGTGGTTGCGGACCCACTGCCGGGGGGCAGTGGAGGCTTGTCAGTAGGGTGGAAGGCCACTGGCAAGTCTCTGTGGCCCGTAAATGAGTCGGGCCTGGAGGTTATACCCTCCATAGGAGAGTCCGTTTGCTCACGGCTCTCCCACGTCGAGATTCTATTTCAAAAGAATGCTCGACAGGGACCAGCTCCGTGGGGAGGAGTGGTGCCCAAGCCAGGCTGATGGAGAGCTTGTGCTAAGCAGCACCTGTTTCAGGGTTGCAGAACTATCCTGCCTGTGAGGAGGATGTTCCAGCTCCGTGAGGAGGAGTGATGCCCAAGCCAGGCTGATGGAGAGCTTGTGCTAGCAGCACCTGTTTCAGGGCTGCAGAACTATCCTGCCTGTGAGGAGGATGTTCCAGCTCCGTGAGGAGGAGTGATGCCCAAGCCAGGCTGATGGAGAGCTTGTGCTAGCAGCACCTGTTTCAGGGCTGCAGAACTATCCTGCCTGTGAGGAGGATGTTCTATCAGGGCAGTTTGCTGACACTGTTTCTATGCTGGGGGAGAGCAAGGTGTTCGATTGGAGGTAATTCCGAACATTGCTGGGAAGTTTGCTGAGTGTAGAGAGGCAGGAAAGGCGATTGATGTAAAATTGGCCGAAGCCATTCAGTATATGCTCTCCCACCAGTTACAGGAGCTAGCTATGGATGAAGTAGCAAAAAACTATAAAGCTCCTGTTAATTGTGATCTCCTGAAGGTACCGGTGGTTAATCACCAAATTTGCATAGATGGGTTTGCCTGCTAGGGCCCAGGAGATGAAGTTTTTAAAAAGTGCTTAAACTGTTGTAAGCAGGTATTACAGCTGTGGTGAAAGTTATTGATACAAATGATATGGTTGAAGCACACCAGGATGAACTGGGACTCCTTTGTAATGCATTTTGAAATTAATAATGTCGGGAGGGCCGCTATTAGGCCAGTGCTAACCCGAATTTGGCGAGTTGTGCAAACCGACCAGTGTACCACCACGAAATCTGTTGTTTGGTGGTAACCTTGCAAAAAGGGTCAAAGACTGTTATGAGGTTGTTATAACCATGGCCCTCATTAAGCCAGCTGGAAGCAAGGCAAAAAATGTTCTCTACAAGAAGTCGAGGACAACAAGGCCGCAAGGAAAGATGCTGGTAAGGAATATAACATTTGACAGACGATGAATTAACTGATGTTCCTGTTCAAATTGGGGAAGGTTAAAATTGTTCTCAAACAATGGCAGCAGTTGACATCAGATTTGTTAATACTTAGTGTATTGAAGGCAGTCGTTACATAAGAAGGGGTAATTGAGCCTTCTGTCTATCAAAGTCAACAATTTCTGTCAAGTATATTTCCCAGATCTAAAAAGACTGGGGGATGTAGAATTATTCTGGATTTATCGAATTTGAACAAATTTGTTTGTTATAGGCATTTCAAAATGGAGAACTTTACCACGTGCAAACATCTAGTGTCCAAAGGGTATTATATGGCAACCATTGATTTAAAGAATGCGTATTACGCAGTGTCTATTCATGGTGATGATAGAAGATATTTGAAATTTATTTGGATGACTGAGCTGTGGCAATTCAGGACATTGCCGAATGGATTAACTTCAGCTCCTAGATTATTTACTAAATTGCTAAAACCTGTGTTAGCATTGCTTAGAGCTCAGGGGCATGTGGTAATGGCCTATTTAGATGATTTCAGGTTGTTGGAAAGACTCATGCTGAAACTCAATCATCAGTTTCAGTTGTTAAAATCACTTTTGAACAAATGGGATTTGTTATTCACCCAGGTAAATCTAAATTATCACCAGTCCAAATTATTGATTATCTGGGATTTACCATTAATTCCAATCACATGTTGGTAACTTTACCCAGGGATAAATTGAATCAGTTAATTGAGGACTGTGCTAATCTCGTTGGAGAACAACGGCCTTTGATTAGACAAGTAGCCAGTTTTATTGGGAAGTTGTTGCAGCCTTTCCAGCTGTGCAGTATTGTCCTCTGCATTATCAACAATTACAACCATCAAAGGAACAGGCACTGAGAATACAAAGGGGCTATTTTTGATAGGCCTATGCAGTTGTCAGCTGGGGCGATTGCTGACATACAATGGTGGATAGTACATGTTTCAAAAAATTTAAGGGAGGTTTCGTGGAATCACCGTCACTGATATTACAGACTGATGTGAGTGCACTGGGTTGGGGTGCAACAGATATGTCTTCTAGTTGTGGAGGCAGATGGAATGTGGATGAGACATCGCTTCCTCAATTAAGAGGGATTGATTATTTAGAGTTGTTGGGCACCTGGTATGGGCTCAAAGCTTATTGTTCTACAAGGAGGGATCTGCATGTGCAGCTCAGATTGACAACACCACAGCAGTGGCATATGTAAACCACATGGGTGGAGTTAAGTCACAGTCTTGTGATAGACTGGCTAACCAGATTTGGAGCTGGTGTATTGACCAAAATATCTGGCTTTCAGCACTTTATTTGCCAGGAAGAGGTCACGTCAGTTAATGACAACATTGAATGGATGTTAAATCAGGATGTGTTTAACCAAATGATTGATCAGTATGCATTGCCAGATATTAACTTGTTTGCATCTCGATTAAATCATCAGTTACCTAGATATGTTTCATGGTAACCAGATTCTGGGGCAGTAGCAGTGGATGCATTTTCGCTGCATTGGGGGAGGAATGTTTGTGTATGTATTTCCTTCATTCTGTCTCATCAGCAGATGTTTGCAAAAGATCAAGGAGGACACCGCTTCAGGGGTATTGGTAGTGCCAAATTGGCCTACACGAGCATGGTTTCCCGTTGTATTACAAATGGCTAGGGAGCCTTACATGCTTATGCCCAAGAATAAAAATCTACTGGTAAATCCAGTCACTGGGGATCAACATCCTTTATAGGATCGTATTGATCTGTTAATTTGCAGATTTTAAGGAGGCCATACCTGGGGAGAGGACTGTCTCATCGGACGGTGGATGTTCTCACGTCGGCCTGCAGGGATAGTACACAGCAGCAATATATCACCTATATAAGGAAGTGGGAGCAATTCTGCCTACAGCAGGATATTGTATATCACACGGCAGGGATCACGGATGTATTGGAGTTTGTCAACTCTTTATTTTGACCAAAAAATTAAGTTACAGTGCAATTAATTCAGCCAGAAGTGCTCTGTCTTCTTATTTACCTATGAATGCAGAATTGCATACAGTAGGGACACATCCGTTAGTTCACGATTCATGAAGGGAGTTTTCAATTCTAATCCTCCTAAACTCAGGTATGCCGGTATTTGCAATGTGAGTGAGGTTTTTATGCTTCTTCGCCAGTGGGCTCCGGTTACAAGCCTATCTATAGCCAAATTAACTATGAAGGTGGTCATGCTTCTGGTGTTGGTTTCAGCCCAACGTGTACAAACATTGCAAAAGCTACGGCTAGATAGAATGCATGTGTCGGCTGATGCCATTATATTTTATGTCTATGATTTGCTTAAACATAATAAAAGAGGCATGACAGGATGTAAGATGGTGTTTTCAGCATACCCCGCAGATGATCGCTTCTGTATAGTCCCACATTTATCTCTTTACATTGAGATTACTAAACCTCTGAGAGGAATAGAGTTGGCTTTGTTTACTAGTCACAAAAAACCACACAGTAAGGTGTCGGTGCAAACTATTTCAAGGTCCTCGCGGCCACAGGATGGTCCAGTGAGCTAACTTTTCAGAGGTTTTATCACAAGCCGATTTCAAGGCTCGGGGTGTTTGCTGATTCTGGTGTCAGTACTGTTACATTTTTCCCCTGAGTTAGAGGGGTTTGTTATGATTTGTTTGTAAATAAACTGTTATTTCATTTAACAAATGTACTACTGATGCATGATTGATTGTTAACGACTTTTGAGTCAATCCAGGCAGTGTGAACGTCGGATTTGAGTCTGCGGCGTAAATTCACAGTGCTTTGAACTCTTCACGTAGTCACTCACGTGACTCCGAAGTAAAATAGTAAGATTAAACGAGAACTTACCAGTTTGAAGTTTGATCTTTATTTTATGAGGAGTCGAGTTGAGGGACTACGTGCCCTCCGCTCCCACCCTCATAGATCTCATCTGGTAGTTCTAGTTTTATCATCTTACCGTTATACTTCGGTCATTGTTAGCTGTGAATTCATTCCGCTGCTTTGAAGATTGACGCACCAACGGCTGTACGGGCTTCTATTCACGTAGTCCCTCAACTCGACTCCTCATAAAATAAAGATCAAACTTCAAACTGGTAAGTTCTCGTTTAATCTTACTATTAATGATCAGTCTATCTTTCTTTGGACATGGTCGAAACAGTGCACCCCAAGTTCATCAGACATAAAATGTGTTTGCTCAGATATAGGAAATATTTGTTCCTAAAGAATTCAATTTAAGCAATAGATTTCTATGACTGATAAAATGGTTGTTTCTCTGAGGTTGCACAGAGCCATTTTTGAGAAATTTGATTTCACCTTCATTTGCCTCTGAGAGAAACCATACAGGTGAGCTGCATGTTGTGAAGATTCACACTTACAAAATTCACAAATGTAGGGTAAAATTCACTCCACTGGAACTTACTTGGAAAACGAGTGAATAAATCAACACGAGATATAGTTTGGTACTGCTCACAGTTCTTGATGAATGTACAGCTTCATGTTTATAGAAACTGCAATAGGTGCCATTTTCAGAGAACACAACCACCTCCACTTAATGCAGCCATCGTTTATATCCCATTAAAGCAGATTAAAACATAATTCATGGTGTCATTACTTACTTTACTTGCTAAGAATGAAGATTACATTTAAAATATCTCACCGATAATGTATTTTTACCATTCCAGATGAGGGAAATGGAATGCTTCCTGTTTGAAAATTTAATGTTAACTCCATTGCTATGAATATTGATCATCTTGTTGTCAAATGGCAAAGTTACTCTAGAAATAATGGTAACATGAACATTGGGTTAAAAATACTTTTGCAACAAATCTTAAAGTCTTTTTAATCACTAAAAATGAAATGGGCCAAATTGTACTTGATTCAGTACCCAGTTTTCCTCAGTCTCCTAATCCCAGTGTCAGGCATTAAGTAGTGACCACCTGGGTAAATATGCCTTAGCTGGCACGTCAGCCCTTCAGAGTGTTGCTGTCAGTCTTGTGAACAGTATACACATTTCTGATAAATGCATTAAAAGTATTGTAAAAACTTGAACAGTATTTAAAAAAAAAAAATGCATTGATTACTAACAAATAATTAAAAATATTAAAAGTCACAGTAACTCAAGTATTAATCTGTACTTACCTTTTGCCTCAAGGGCAATTACCCCGTTCATCGAAGGTCATTATCCACACACCAGCCCTTCTGTTAACAGCCCTTCTTATTGTAAAACTAAGTATCTCAAGGAAGTCCAAAGCATAATGAATATTGAAAAGCCGATAATCTACAGAACTGCCAGCTAACGGTAAGCATCAAGCTGATGCTGGAATAACACCTTTCCTATTGATGCCTGAACAAAGGGCCGTATTTCTAAAACTAAAAATGACAAGAGTAAGATAAAATCAATCAATAACTTTCACATATTTCACATGTTATTTTGCATGTTTTCACTTGACAAAGCAGAGGCCATTCAGCCCATCAAGTTTTTGCCAGATCTCTGAGCAATCTCATCAATTCCATTCCCCCATTTATTTCCTTGCAACCAATTTTCTCTCACATTCCCCAATACTCCATCCTTATTCTCCTGCCACTTATCTACACATGAAATAAGTTACAGTAAACATCAAATCCATCAACCAGCAGGTTTTGGGTACATGGGAGGAAACTAGAGCATTCACGGGAAAGTCACACAATGTTAGGAACTTGCATGTTCTGCACAGACAGCACTAGAATCTGGAATTGAAGCTGGGTTGTTTGAAACTTAAGGCCCAGTACTAAGTGTTTTGCCACTGTGGCACACAAATTTTGGGTCAACAAACCAAATTAATTTGCATTGAAGTATACAACAGATTACATAATGATTGACGCAGAGCAATTGTTTAACAGAACAATATTTCCGCAACTTTAAAGTTTGATTTGTGAATGGTATGTTAGCATTCATAGCAAAAGGATTTGAGTATAGGAGCAGGATGGTTCTACTTCAGTTGTATAGGGTCTTGGTGAGACCACACCTGGAGTATTGCGTACAGTTTTGGTCTCCAAATCTGAGGAAGGACATTATTGCCATAGAGGGAGTACAAAGAAGGTTCACCATACTGATTCCTGGGATGTCAGGACTGTCTTATAAAGAAAGACTGGATAGACTCGGTTTATACTCTCTAGAATTTAGGAGATTGAGAGGGGATCTTATAGAAACTTACAAAATTCTTAAGGGGCTGGACAGGCTAGATGCAGGAAGATTGTTCCCGATGTTGGGAAGTCCAGGACAAGGGGTCACAGCTTAAGGATAAGGGGGAAATCCTTTAAGACCGAGATGAGGAAGACTTTTTTCACACAAAGTGTGGTGAGTCTCTGGAACTCTCTGCCACAGAGGGTAGTTGAGGCCAGTTCATTGGCTATATGTAAGAGGTGGCCCTTGTGGCTAAGGGGATCAGAGGGTATGGAGAGAAGGCAGGTACGGGATACTGAGTTGGATAATCAGCCATGATCATATTGAATGGCGGTGCAGGCTCGAAGGCACCTAATTTCTATGTTTCTATGTTTCTATGATTTCCCCCAAAGCTGCAATAAGAATTTAACAACCTCACGTGTTAGTCAAATCTACCCTTTAGCAAAGTGGTACTGTCATCTTGTGGTACTTTTAAGTAATAATAGTAATCGATGATCCTCCGGACAAAAGAATAGATCACAAGAAATTAACAATCAAATTACAAATCTAGTTTTATCTTGGTGTTAGTTAGTTTTAATATTCTGCTATTGGGAACAAATTCAGGAATCAATATTGTGTAATAGCATCAAATATCTCTCAGAAAGCTACACTATAATGGCAAATTGTTGTCCTATATCAATCCCAAGACAATCAGTGTAGCTATTACTTGATAAAGGAAGTACTGTATTTATTCCAAGTCTTGAAAAGATTTTCCATCATCACAGCAGCATTGCAGTTATTAAAAAATATATTCAAAACTTGGAGATAAGGATCCAGAGGTATGGTACATACAGATAAGTTATGTGTAAATCATAGTGAGTCATGGTGGTGGAGTTGTAGAGCTGCTGCCTTACAGCACAAGAGCCCTGGGTTCAATCCTGACAATGAATGCTGTTTGTCATATTACATATTTACATATTCTCCCTGTGACTGTGTGGGTTTCCTCTGGGTTTTCCGGTTTCCTCCCATATTCCAAAGACATGCAGGTTTGTACGTTAATTGGCCTCTGTGCATTGTCCTTAATGTGTAGTGAGTGGGTGAGAAAGTGGGATAACATGGAACTAGTGTCAACGGGTGATAGATGATCGGCTTTGTTCCGTGTGCTGAAAAGTCTGTTTCCATGCTGAATCTCTCTAAATGAACTGAAGTTTTAAAATGACAATCAAAAGCAATCCTGCAGAATTCAACTTACGTTTGGTTTTTAACCTTAATTACTCCATTAGTCACAACAATCATATTGGTATCAATTTTAATGAATATCTCCTCCAGGTCTCCAGATGATCCACGGCGGATTTTCACCTCATAATCATCAAGCCCTTCCTTGCATAGCCTGCTCATGAAGAAGTCACAGGTTGATGCAAAGTAGAAAGCTTCATTGTTAAATGCCTTGAAAGACCCTGTTCCCCATGTTTTGCAGGTATCTGGAAGAAAAGAAGAACTCCCTCTGTCACAACAGCAAAAGATTAAAATCAATGTAAATGTAATTGATTATTCAAATATTCTGAACATAATTTACTTACGATGATTATCTTGTGCTTTAGAGATTTCTCGGATTGAACGCTTGAACACTTGGGTGAGGACATCCTGATTGAGATCTGATACAATATAATATTTAAAAATTACCATTTATAGAATATACAATGCTAGTATGCAGCTCATTTTTGTTGGAGCAAATGGAAAGGCCACGTGGAGCTGGTGTTCAAAGTCATGAGCGATTCATGAGCACACCTGGTGTGCGGCAGGAGACCAGTCAAAGCTGATCTCCTGAGCACAACTTTCGTACAGCTTTTACATTCTTAGCTGACAGGATTACACAGTAACTATATTAACAATAAAATTAGGTCTTGATTACAGAATGGAAGTTACCGAAAGGCTTAATTAGATAACCAACAGTCTTAATTACAGAATAAAATGATTATCCACAATTCTATCTTAGCTGACAGTAGATCTAATTTTATGTTACAATCATGGGTGTACACTATAACATAATCAATGAAGTTCCTGAAACTTGGGTGTCGTCACTGTTGCTTTACATATCTCCACTTTTAGGCTTTGTCTGCAGTTCCCTGTCACCACATTAGCACGATCAAATTCCTATTTACTAGGTATTAGCCCTCACTATTCTTTCCCCTATAACAATTTTCAATATTATTTTTGTGTTTATATCGTTTTATTAAATTAATTGAACAACCTGCAATCATTCTATTTTCAAAAATGTTGTATTTATCATTAAGTTTCAGCCATGAACAAATATAAAATGTGTATAAATATAAATTATATTTCAAACAGTTTTAGAATGTGTTTTAACATTTGAACAAGCATTGACAAAATAAATCCATACAATTTCAACTAGAAATTTCGTGTGGCATTGGAATTGCCATTATTTATGGTTTTAAGAACAGTATTTTATGGGGTTAGGAATCTCTAATTATTTTCACCTGTGGATTTGTCATCCTTTATGATGGGAACATGCCTTTTATCATTCAGGATTGATACAAATTGTTTAATGTTAATTTACATTTTAGCTATGTTATTTGCAGTTTTCGGTGACACTATAAATTTTGTGGAATTCATGAATAATGGGTAGCTTTTATATTTCACAAGGGAGGTATGAATTGATTAAAGGCTAATCCTTTTGTGAGGCATGACGAGAGATTTGAATTTTCATGTGGGTACCCTTGACGTATTACTGAAATATACAAGAAAATGGGGAAAGGATGTAAAGGAATGCCCAGAGGCTTAACAACAAAGGTTTATATTATGAGGGATCGAACAGAGGAGTGAGTGTAAGGAGTGAAATCCAGTGTGGGACCTGAATGGAAAGTGGAATGGTCATCATTTGTGAGGCAAAGGAAGGGCTTATTGGGCAGGGGACCGGCCATTTAGGACTTCAAGTGCAATTAACCTGTAAACCAAACTGACAAGTGAAAGGGTATGAAAGACAGAACTATGTTTCATCATTATAAAAAAACTAGTTAAAAGATAATTACAGAGAGATATATGTGACAAATCATTCAAAGAAAAAAGGCAGAAACATTTCTACTAGTACCTCAATACAACTTGGAATTCAATTAATACAATTTTAACTAAACAATCTGGATGTTTTCACCACATTGCAAAAATGATTCAATTGCTTGCTGATGTTAACTTACCAAAAGTGTTCATGGAATAGTCATTGCCAGATGAGTCTGTGATAGAAAAGTAACAAATATGTAAAATAATTCACTTGCAATGTTTCTTTCTGCTGCAAACCGCTGGTTATTCTTGACATTCAAATATTGTAGGTCAACAGTTATTTTGATTATGAGTAAAATATTTAATTATCACTAATTAACGTCGTTCATATCAGATCTGAAACGCAGTTAAATTCAAAAGCATACTTCTAAGATGTTGATCAGTTGGGCAAATGTGCTGAGGAATGGCTAATGTAAATTAATGCAGATAAGTGAGAGGTGTTCCGTTTTGGGAAGTCAAACCAGGATCTTTAGAACATAGAACAGTGCAGAACAGGAACGGGTCCTTCAGCCCACAATGTTTATGCCAAACATGATGCCAAGATGAACTGATCTCATCTGCCGACACATGATCCATATATGTCTATTCCCTACATTTTCATGCGCTGATCCAAAAGCATCTCAAATGGAAATATCATATCTGCCTCTCAAACCACCCCTGACTATGCGTTCCAGGCCCTCAACACCCTCTGTGCAAAAACCTGCCCCTCTCACCTTATAACTATGTCCTTTACTGCTGGATATTTACAACCCAGGAAAAAGGCTCTGACTGTCTACCCTATGTCTCTAATAATTGTATATACTTCTATCAAGGCTCCCATTTAGAGGCCAATTAACTGGATGTTTTCAAGAGATAGTTAGATATAGCTCTTCGGACTAATGGAATTAAGGGATTATGGGGAGAAAGCAGGAACGGTGTACTGATTTTGGATGATCAGCCATGATCATATTGAATGGCAGATGCTGGCTCAGGGCCACTTGGCCTACACATGTATCTATTTTCTATATTTCTATATATTTCCCCTCAATGTTCCAGAGAAAACAATCCAAGTTTATCCACCCTCTCTCTGCAGCTGAAACCCTTTAATCCAGGCAGTATTCTGGTAAACCTCTGCACCCTCGCCAAAGCATCCACATCTTTCCTTTAATAAAGCAACCAGACTGATTGCAATATTCCAAATGCAGCTTAACCAAAGTCCTATAGAGGTGCATCATGCCTTCCTAGAAATGAAAGCAAGCAGACCATATGCCTTTTAGGTGAATTGTCGGGTTTTTATCGCATAGAGTTTGAGGAGTTCAGGTTCATAGTTCTGTGAAAATGGCATCACAGGTAGAAAGGGTGGTCAAGATGGTTTTGGTACATTGCACTTCATCAGTCAGTGTATTGACTATAAATGATGTTATGTTGTGTTACAGTTATACATTGTGTGACAGTTATACTAGACATTGGTGAGGACACACTTGGAGTATTGTTCAGTTTTGGTCACCCTGCTATAGGAATCAAACTTCCATCTGGAAACCTAATTCCATCTGGAAACCAGGCAATGCTAATTTTGAAGTTACTCAGTAACATTTCTTGTTCGTAGGCCTTCTTAAAATCTGTGCAAAAATCTTGCCATGTACATTTCATTTAAACTTGGCCCCTTTCACATTAAATTTATATCTTTCCAACTTTAACATTCATACCCTGGAAAAATAGTTCTGTCTGTCTTCCCTATCTGTACCTCTCATAATTTTATATATTCTATCAGGTCTCCCCTTAGTCTCTAACCATCCAGAGTAAAATAAGTAAATTGTTCTCCAATCTCTCCTTAAAGCTAAAAAGTTACAAAGTGCTGGAGTAATTCAGTGGGTCAGGCAGCGAACCTTGAGAAACTGGCTAAGTGATGTTTAGTGTCCGGACCCTTCTTCAGACTTATCCTCAAGAAATCCATGTTCTCTTCGTATGCTGTATGACCAGCTGAGTTACTCCAGCACTTTGTGTTTTTTTCTGTAAATTAATATCTGCAGTTGCTTGTATGCATCCTCTTCTTATAGCAAATACACTAATTCAGGCGACATTCTGTAAACATCTTTTACACCCCGTGGAAACCCTCCACATCGTTCCTATAGTAGGGTGACCAGAATTGTACACAATATTTAAAGCGTGACCTAATCAAAGCATTATTAAGTTGCATCATGACATCCTGACTCTTATGCTCAATGCCCCAACCTCTAAAGGCAATCATACCATATGCAACCTTTACCACTCTTACTTGTCTTGCCACTTTCAGGAAGTTGTGTGCTTAGAATCCAAGATCAACCTGTACAATAACGCTATTAAGGCTCTTTCCATTAATTGTATACTTTCCCCTTACATTCAAACTGAAAGTGCAGCACCCCATACGTATCTCAGATTAAATTCCATCTGCCATTTCTCTGCTCATTTCTGCAGCTAATCTATATCCTGCTATGAACCATGACAACTTTACTCGCAGTTTTCACTGCAGCAATCCTGCTGTCATCTGCAAACTTCAATTCAATGTTTCAGTGGTTCAATGGATATTTATTGTCACATATGCAATTAAACATTATATAGTTAAATTCATTTTGCATATAATGCCAGTACTACCACGTTTGGCACCATTTCATCAAGTTCAAAGTCCGGATTCCCGCATGTTGGTTCTACTGGAGCAGCTCTCAATCCCCTCCGTCACCCACGACACGCTCGGACCGTGAATCATTGTCCCTCTCTTTTCCTCGGTAGCCATCAACTTCATCCACACTAACCGACACATCTACATTTATGTCTACAGAGACACAGGAACTGCAGATGCTGGTTTACAGAAAAAGGCGCACAGCCCTGGGATAACTCAGTAGATCAGGCAGCATCAACAGTTGGCATTTCTGGTCGGAAACTACTTCAGACCTGAAATGTCACCAGTTCATGTTCTCCAGAGATGCTGCCTGACCCACTGAGATACTCCAGCACTTTGTGTCTAATGTTACAGCGCCCCCTCCCTCATGTGCCGCTCTGATCCCCGTCACCGGCAGACCTGCCAGGAGAAGCCAAACTTCAGCATCATGAATCTCGCCCAGCTGCCGTGGATCCCCGACTCCCTGGACAGAGGTCCAGATTGAGCCGAGCTCACGGCTAAAGAAGGAACAGCTGTGTTCAATTAGCTGCCGTTGGACTGGCCCCATTGCACCTTGTCATCTTCCTGCTTAAAAACTAAAGTAATTCCAGCAAATGGGAAGGGAAGAAAGAGAGAAAGGAAGGAAGCAAGAAGAGACAGAGGAAGGCAGAGAAGGAGTGGAGCCTAATTCCATAACACTCCATAATCACTCATCACGACCATGTGTCTCCTATCACTTTGGCTCTGCTTGGCTTTACTCTTCCCCACTGTGCTAACACTTACAGTACATAAATATAATTTACATTACTAAATATCAAAGCAAAGAGCTGATTTCTTTGGCAACTATTAACTAGACGGTGTCAACAGCTAAGGATTTCATTTCTGTGATCTGAAAATGCTGGCTGATTGGAATGAATTGCATTAATTTTCTCAGAACTAGAATGGTACTAAGAAAATCATTATTCTTTTGTATATTGTAAAAAGTGGAAGCAAGTAAGCAAGTATATGGAAATAGACCCACATCAATCAGGCTAATTCCACTACATTGCAAATGTCACATGTACTAAGACAGAGTGCAACACTGTGCACAAGATGGGAGGAAATAGAAAAAGGCATTTAATTATGGAAATTGCGAAAGAAATAAAGATGAAAGGTTTAAAAATTATTAAAGGAATTAATTCTTATTGATTTCTGTGCTGTCATTATTGCCTGAAATTGGTGACCATTCACGATGAGCATTGGAGAAGTGAGCAGAGGGACCAATGCTTACTTGCTTGTACTAATTTCTAACTGGTGTTTGTTATCCATCACCATTATGCATAAAATAGAAGCATATGTAACCAGGTAAAATCATTAACTACCTTGCAATACAAAAGTTATAATTATCAACATTTACTTGTTACTTGGAATAGTACACTATAACTTAATCAATTTGTTCCAAAGGTTATACATTTCAATGGAAATCCTTCAAAAATACTTAACATGGTTTACCTTTAATGAGGGTAAGAACCCAGATCACAACCAATAGATTGTATTTCATTGCTGCAGGTGCTTCTGGCAAGCTTGGCCCTTTGAATGGTTTTTATACTTAAGATCAGTTCACTAATATGCAAATCAAATGCATATGTGTAAACCGGAAATATTGGCATCCTGTAATTAAATCGCAGGTGACTGTAAAAGGCCAATGCACATCCTTATTGCAACTGTAAAAACAATTTGCTTTCTTATTCTAAAGAAAAAATAAATAAATTAAATAAATGCATTGAAAATAAACTTACTGCATTTGATCTCTTGTATGTTCATATAATTTGTCTTCCCACCCCTGCATCCAAGACCTAATGCAATCAGATAGACACAAAGTGCTGGAGTAACTCAGTAGGTCAGGCAGCATCACTTGAAAACATGGATAGGTGACATTTCTCGTCAAGACCCTTCCTCAGACTGATTGTGGAATCAGTCTGAAGAAAAGTCTCGATCTGAAACATCACTTATCCATGTTCTCCAGAAATGCTCCCTGACCTGCTGTGTTACTCCAGCAATTTGTGCCCTTTTGTGTATTGACCAGCATCTGTAATCCTTTGTTTCTACCTAATGTCATCAAATGTTCAGAAAACGTTACCTTCATAATCCAATACTTTGGAGGTAATATAGGAGAAATTATCTTTCCTTATTTTATGGATATCTTTCAATTTACTAAATAATCAAGCATCCATAAACCAGCTAAATTAAATCACTCCGTGGCTAAAATTAGCAAAATCAATCACTTGCCTCTTGACAGACTGAAGATGGACTATAAATGGTTTGATGAAAGCTTAAGATGTATAAGATATTCATACCTGTAATACATTCATAAAACCTAAAATGACAATTTACAAGCATGACAATATGTAAAGATACCATGAGTGGGACCCCACTGATAATTACGTATGGCCTTTAATGTCCCTCTTAATAGATGGATAACCCATTCTATGATATACACCCATTATTCATCAAAAGCAACAGGTAGTCAGAGTTTCAGAAAAAAAATACCTCTACATTTGTACAGTCACCATTCAATCTGTCGCTCTATTTGCCACATTCACCTAATCTAATGTGCAAACTTTAAAATGTATAGGAATTTGCTTAGCCTGGCTACTAATATGTGGAAAAAATTCCAAAACAGTGAGTCCAAAATTAAATAAAACTATTAACAAAAAACTTATCAGCTTTATGAAACATGCAAACATAGAAGTTCAGGAATAAAACTGAGGGAAAATAATTAAAAAAGAGTTACAGGCATTGAAGATGGACAATAGCAATCCTGATCTGGGAATTTATGCACTGGGGGTTTATGTTTACTGGATTTGCATTGGTAAATGCAGAGAAAATATGAGTCTATCTTCTATATTTTGGCTCTGGGCTGGTCCATGTCTAAGCTAATCAATATTACATTTCAATTCTATATTTTCAGCTCATCTGTTGCTAGCACTGTCAACAACACTGTAATTTAATAAAAGCAAGAAAATTGACAGACATAGTATTACAGAAAACAAACCGCATGTCCATTCTATTATCTGCTCCGCAATCAGCACACAAGGGGGCAGTAAAGTAAAGTTTCATGAATCATTCAGAGATGCCCTGTTAAATATTGTGGTGAAACTATTGGAAAACTAAAGATAAAAAAAAACATTACAAAAGGCCTTACTACGACCATAATTCAGGCGAGTAGCCCTTTTTTTTACATGATGTAACATATTGATAATATATTGAGAACCTAGATAAGATTGAACAAACATATTAACTTAAAACCATATACATCATATTGTATTAACGGAATTGTGGCCGCCTTTCAGAGGAGAAATAAAATAGCTATGTTTGAGATCCTTAAATTGATCATAATTTAATTACTTAGAAGTTAATTTCATTTGAACAATGCTCTTTAGACTCAAAATGTATGAAAAAAACATAAAGCATATGTCAAATAATTCAGATGTTAGGAACACACAACATTTAATTAAAAGGAACCGCAGATTTGGTTTTATACGAGAGATACACACAAAATGCTGCAGTAACTCAGCGGGTCTGGCAACATCTTCAGAGAAAATGGATAGGAAACGATTAAGGTCGAGACCCTTCATCAGACATTTATGCTCAGACAATATAAAAAATATGACAGTCTAGGGAGCATGAATTATACAATATATTACACAAGATGTACCCATTGGGTCCAATTTAAAAGGCAGCAATCAACAGTTAAGGCTTGTGGCAATAATTAAAGCCATTAGCTATAGTTCTTAAGGATGAAGTGCTCACTGCCTGTGCCTAATGGCTTAAGACATTTCAAGTTCTGGAAGTTTCAAAGAAGTCATGGAAAGGATGAAAGAAATAGTCACCAATCTAAAAAAGTAATTATGAGACAATTTGACATCACCTCTGGGATTCACAGGCAGCTGAAGAGTTCACTCTGATATAAGAACAAATTTAAATCTATTTCATTTATCTATTTATTTATCAGAACGCAGGTATTCTTGAAGGGCCAGTATTTATTGCCTATTCCTGTTTGGCTTTAAGCACATGGTGTTGAGCAAGCTTCTTAAAATGCTGCACTCCTGCTGGTGAAGGGTCTCCCACAAAACTGTGGGGAAGGGAGCTTGAGCATTTAGACCCAGTTCCATTTACCACACTTGGTTCAGTGCCTTCTACACCTTGGTGATTCAAGTGTTCATATCGATAATTCTTAGTTGTTGTGTGAGTAACTGCTTTTACCCAGTGATGAGGGTTGTACAACAACAAATAATTCAGCAGTAATGAATGGAATGCTTGAAAATCTGATTTCCTGCCTTTCTCAATATGTTCGAACAACTCAGTATCATCCTATTTTTAAGAAGGAACTGCAGATGCTGGAAAATGGAAAGTAGACAAAAGTGCTGGAGAAACTCAGGGAGTGCGGCAGCATCTATAGAGCGAAGGAAATAGGCAACGTTTCGGGCTGAAACTCTTCTTCAGACTGATGTAGGGTGGGGGGGGGGTGGGTAGATGAAAGGAAGAGGAGGATCCAGAGGGCTGAGGGAGAGCTGAGAAGGGGATGAGGCAGTGAGGGCAACCTGAAATTGGAGAATTCAATGTTCATGCCGCTGGGGTATAAACTGCCCAAGCGAATTTCCAGTGGTCTTCGCTCTGGCCATGGAGGAGGCCCAGGACAGAAAGGTTGGATTCAGAATGGCAGGGGGAGTTAAAGTATCGAACCACCAGGAGATCAGGTTGGTTATTGCGGGCCGAGCAGAGGTGTTCGGCGAAGCGATCTTGGCCAAGCTGCATCTAGCATGCAATAGATGGGGTTGGAGGAGGTGGTCTCACCGACACTTGTATTTCTTGCGATGCAAGGGGAACTACCCCTACCAGACATCTAGTCCACTCAGCAATCCCCATCCATGCCATGTGTTCACCATCCCCCCTGACCTCCCCCTCTCAGAGACCGAACGGTCTGTCCTCAGCAGAGGCCTCACCTTTGTCCCCCTCCGTCCCCACCTCAATGATTTCCACGCCCGCCACGATTTGGAGCTCTTCTTCCGTCACCTCTGCCTCACAGAGTTCTTCCATGGGAATGAGTCCTTGCACTCCATTGATGATCCCTTTCCCATTCTCCAACAGACCCCCTCCTCTTGGAGCCCCCTCATGGCCATCTTCCGGCTTTAGACCTTTTTATCTTAAACTGTTGGTGGGACATGTGAAATAAATTGTAAAGTAAAACACTGTACAAGCTAATTGTCATATGTAGTCTTAAAATGTAACCAAGACATGCTGAATCTTGCAAGATTCAGTATGTGCCAAAGACCACATAACAAACTGCTGACGATCCGATTAGGAAAAAACAGGAACCATCTGTACTAAAAACAGAAACACGTAGCTCTTAGTAACAGCAAACGCACCCTCCCGACAGACAGTTGGCGCTTGCAAGATTAAGCTGTATGTGTGTGAGGGTTGCAATATCTTATCACACAATGACCTGTTTACTACATTGTATAAAACGCCTATGCGTAGACAAAAAGCCAGAGAGACTCTTACAGTCACTGGCCTGCATGCTGTATGACTCTCCCTCAATAAACTGCATTGTAAGGATCTGCCGTCTCCTCTGCTGATTAATTGATATAAGGAATAAGATACGGGCAAATAAATTACCAACAGATATCAACCGCCTCAACTTCTTCACTCCCTTGTCTCACTCTAACCTCTCCCCCCCGAACGTTCAGCCATCCACTCATTCCGCAACAACCCAGACTGGGTGATCAAACCTGCCGACAAGGGAGGTGCTGTGGTAGTCTGGCGCGTTGATTTCTACAAGGCTGCAGCCACGCGCCAACTCTCAGACACCTCCTACTTATCCTTCGACCATGACCCCACAGATGAGCACCAGGCCACTATCTCTCGCACCATCACTGACTTCATCAACTCAGGCTCCCTGCACTCCCAAGCCTCCAACCTCCAACCTGTTCGCCGCACCCCCCCCCCCGCCCTACATCAGTCTGAAGAAAGGTTTCGGCCCTGAAACATTGCCTATTTCCTTCACTCCATAGATGCTGCCGCACCCGCTGAGTTTCTCCAGCACTTTTGTCTACCAGTATCAGCTTAACTGCTCAAAGAACCTCCAAATTATAATAGAATGGAATGGTACAGATTAAGTCATTTTGCCCCCTATGTCTGTGCTGGCTTGTGGAAAACTATTTTAAATTTAGTTCCTACTCTAAATCCCTCCCCCCCCCCCCCCCCGCTCCCTTCTAATAGTTATTCAATTCCTTTTTTCAAAAATTGTTATTAAATATAAAAAATTTGCAGGAGCAGGCCATTAGGCCCTTCGAGCCTGCACCACCATTCATTGTGAACATGGCTGAACATCCACAATCAGTAACCGTGCCTGCCTTCTCTCCATATCCCTTGATTCTGCTAGCTCCCAGAACTCTATTCAACTCTCTTTTAAATTTATCCAGTACATTTCTTCTCTGCTTCATCCAGTATTCACTGCCACAGAATACTGCCTTCTGTGGCAGAAAATTCCACAAATTCACAACTCTCTGGGTGAAAACATTTCTTCTCATCTCAGTTTTAAATGGCCTGCCCTTTATTCTTAGACTGCGGCCCCAGGTTCTGGACTCCCCCAAAATTGGGAACATTTTTCCTGCTTCTAGCTTGTCAAGTCCTTTTATAATTTTATACCTTTCTATAAGATACCCTCTCATCCTTCTAAATTCCAGTGAATACAAGCCCAGTCTTTCTAATCTTTCCTCATATGACAGTCCCGCCATCCCGGAGATTAACCTCATGAACCTATGCTGCACTGCCTCAATTGCAAGGATGGTCTTCCTCAAATTAGGAGACCAAAACTGCACACAACACTCCAGATGTGGTCTCACCAGGGCCCTGAAGAACTGCAGAAGGACCTCTTTACTCCTATACTCAAATCCTCTTGTTGTGAAGGCCAATCGGATCCTCTTGTTGTGAAGGCCAATTAGCTTTCTTCACTTCCTACTATACCTGCATGTTTACTTTCAGTGACTGTTGTACAAGGACACCCAGGTCTCATTGCACTTCCCTTTTTAATCTGACACAATTGAGATAATAATCTGCCTCCTTGTTCTTGCTGCCAAATTGGATAACCTCACATTTATCTACGTTATACTGCACCTGCCATGCATCTTCCCACTCAATCAACCTGTCCAAGGTACACTGCAACCTCCTAGCATCCTCTTTGCAGTTCACACTGGCACCCTGCTTTGTGTCCTCTGCAAATTAGCTAAAGTTACTTTTAATTCCATCATCTAAATCATTAATATATATTGTAAATAGTTTTGGCCCCAGCACCGAGACTTGCAGCACTCCACTCGCCACTGCCTGCCATTCTGACAGGGACCCGTTTATTCCTACTCTTTATTTCCTGCCTGCCAACCAATTCTCTATCCATGTCAATACCTTACCCCCAATACCATGTGCTCTAATTTTGCCCACTAATCTCCTGTGTGGGACCTTAACAAAGGCTTCCTGAAAGTCCAGATACACTACATCCACTGGCACTCCTTCATCCATTTTACTTGTCACATCCTCAAAAAATTCCAGAAGATTAGTCAAGCAGGATTTCCACTTCTTAAATCCATGCTGACGTGGACCAATCCTATAACTGTTATCCAAATGCGCCATTATTACTTTTTTAATAATTGACTCCAGCATCTTCCCCACCACCGACGTCAGGCTAACTGTTCTATAATTCCTTGTTTTCTTTCTCGCTCCTTTCTTGAAAAGTGGAATAACATTAGCTACCCTCCAGTCCACAGGAACAGATCCTGAATCTATAGAACATCACCAATGCGTCCACAATTTCTAGAGCCTCCTCTTGAGTACCCTGGGATGCAGACTATCAAACCCATGGGATTTATCAGCCTTCAGTCCCATCAGTCTACCCAATACTATTTCTCGCCTAATGCTAATTTATTTCAGTTCCTCTGTCTCCATAGATGTTCTATCCTCCAGAACATCTGGGAGATTGTTTCTGTCATCTTCAGTGAAGACAGAACCAAGGTACCTGTTCAACTCTTCTGCCATTTTTCCTGTTCCTCATAATAATTTCACCTGTTTCTGCCTTCAAGGGACCCACATTTGTCTTTACTAATTTTTTTCTCTTAACATACCTAAAGAAGCTTTTACTATCCTTTATATTCTTGGCCAGTTTACCCTCGTACTTCATCTTTTCACCCCGTATTGCCCTTTTTGTTACCTTCTGTTGTCCTTTGAAAGTCTCCCAATCCTAGAGCTTCTCGCTACTCTTTGCTATGTTATGCACCTTTTCTTTTAGTTTTATCCCATCTTTAAATTACCTTGTCAGCCACGGTTGCCTCTTACTCCCCTTAGAATCTTTCTTCCTCTTTGTAATGAATATTGAGGAAGATGAAAGTTTGGTAGCCTGTACTTTATAATGCTCCATTTTTATATTCTTAGCTCTATCCACGGGGCCTCACTTTAAGAGCCGTCGAAACATCCTTCTTCATCACCACAATGATGAGCTCCTCATTAACCCCTTCTCTTCACTTCTTCATCTCTCACGCCTGATGCTTGTCTACTCTGTAACACTGAGATGCCATCCTTGGCCTTCTTTCTCTCTGCAATTGCAACCATATCATGTTTTGATTTGAGTTCAAATGCCTTCTGTGTTATGCCCCTTGCATTAAAGCAGATGTAATTTACCATCAAATTCTCCAATGCATCTTTATATGCCTATGATAGACACATGCATGTTTCTGGTCTGTCTACTGAATTTAGTTTTTCTGCTATATTACGGTATCTCCCAGGCTCCAACCATTCACCTTCTCTGTGCACCATTTCATTACCATAGTGTTTTAAATGCTCCCAAACAGCACAACCAACACTCCCTGCAGGGCTATGGGTTCTGTTCCGGTTCAGGTGCAACCAATCCTACTTTTTACAGGTTCCAAAACTACCAAAAACTGTCCTGTTGATTGAAAAATTTAAATCCCTTCGGGTGATCATTGGTTGGCTCAGACACAGTGGACCAAAGGGCCTGCTTCCACACTATATCTAAACCTAAACCTAAACCCTACATCCTGCCCTGACCTTTTAGCCGCTCATTCATCTGGCCTTTATTGCTTTACACACTCGGATTTGGCATCAAATGTAATCGAGAGATTACAACTTTTGAAGTCCTGCTCTGCCGACAGACAATCTGCCTACAGGCAGGAAGTGTCACAGCTGGCGTCCTGGTGCCATCGCTACAACCTGGAGCTCAATGGTCTGAGGTCAGAGAGATTGATTGTAGACTTTAGGAGAGCTCCCCCTCCCCTCACCCCACTCACCATCAACAACACCACAGTCAAAACTGTGGAGTCGTTTAAGTTCCTGGGAACCATCATCCCCAAGAACCTTAAGTAGGGGGTTACCATCGACTCCATAGTCAAAAAGGCACAACAAAGGATGTACTTCCTGTGGCAGCTGAGGAAATACAATCTACCACAGGCAATGATGGTCCAATTCTATACGGCCATCATAGAGTCTGTCCTCATCTTCTTCATCATGGTCTGGTTTGGCTCAGCCACCAAGCACGACAGGCTGCAACCTGAGGTTGCAGCGAATCGTCCGATAAGCTGAGAAGGTTACTGGCTGCAACCTTCCCTCCATTGACAAACTGTACACTGCAAGGGCCAGGAAGCCAGCAGTAAGACCATCTCTGAATCTTCTCACCCTGGCCAAAAACTCTTTGAATCACTTCCCTCTGGAAGGCGACTCTGGACTGCCAAAGCTGCCACAGCCAGACATAATAATAGCTTTTTTCCACGAATAGTAGCTCAACTCAATAACCAAAAATGTGTAGTCTCCTTTTGCTCTGGTATTTTACTTAATTCACATGTTTAATCAATAATGTTTTATTATTAATGTTTAATGTTTGATGTATCATTCTTAACTGTCACTGTATGTCATGTCACTTGTGGTCGGAACACCGAGGCAAATTCCAATAAACTCATTCATTCATTCATTCTTATTCATTCATTCAACCTAGTGGTTAGATCTCTAAATTTGTGTTGCAGAACCTCCTGCATTTGCCTGTGCCATTAGTACCAATGTAGGCCATGACCTCTGGCTGTCTACACTCCCTTTCAGAATGTCCTGCAGCTGATCTGAGATGTCTCTGACTCAGGCTCCAGGGAGGCAACAAACGATTCAATAATCTCATTTCCAATTGCAGAAACCCCTATCGGCTCACCTTACAATCAAATCCCTTATCACTATATGTGTGGGGATCATGACAGAAGCCTCCTTGTGGCTATCCCCGGAAATTATGACACGATGCACTCTGCGAAGCGTCGGATGACCAATTCTGTCAACAAGAAGCCACAGCGAGCTACACGTCGCCTGACACACGAGCGAACTAATCATGTCAAGTCAGATTTATTCGTCACATACACATATATGTGAACTATATGTGTAGGAAGGAACTGCAGATGTGGTTTATATCGAAGATAGGCACAAAATGCTGGTGTAACTCAGTGAGACAGGCAGCATCTCTGAAGGAACCAGAAGGATCCAGTATTTTTTGTCTATCTTCCCATAACACTATAACTTTCTTAGTCTATTACCACACTTCTCAGCAGATGAACCAGCCAAAGTGTCACTAACAAGGCTGTTTGCTTCTTTCCCAAGGAGGCCACACTCCCCTTTGGTGTGCAAAATTATTTATCTTGATAAGAAAGGGATGGTCATGGAGGAGCCAATAACCTTATGGCAATCAGCTCACCCATCAATATTTGTAATCGTCTTCGCGGTTGTTTCAATTAGTGCACATTAAATGAGTGTGACCATTTTGTGATTCAAACAAATCAAATCATTGGAGGAAGAGTGTATAAGCACAGCTATGTTCTGGATTATGAAATAAAATGACTGAAACATCAGTACAGGAAAACCAAGGAGATATAAAAATGTTAGACTTAATAAAAGTAGAAAAAAAAAGTAATGGAGAAAATAATGTCACTTAAAATACTTAAATTTCAAGATAGAATGGTTTTCATAGAAATTACCCATCCATTGATCACAACTTTCCAAAGTTCTGTATTCAGGGATTGGGGCAATGGTGCCATAGTGCCAGCAAGGCCCTCAATTGAGATGGACGGATTTTGGAAGCATGAGGTGGGAACCTGCCGTGATTGACTGGGTGAATCGGCTTGCAGGTAAGATGAAGCCTGGAGAATGGGACGCTTTCAAAAGTGAGATGGAAAAATTATAGGGGCAGCATGTTTCTGTTCGGGTGAAGGATAAAATTCACAATGGAAAAAGTCATCGAAGAATAGTTGCAGAGCATCTGATTAGAGTCAAGGGGATCGGCGTGAGTCCACTGATTTTTGTTATCTACATTAACAATTTGGATGGCAATGTAGTTGACTTTGTTAGGAAGTTTGCAGATTACACCAAACTTGGTGGTATATGAAGAAAAATATCTAAAATTAAAACAATTGAGAAGGTAGGTTTAGGAATGGCAAATGGAATTGCGAGGAGTTGCACTTTGGTATGTCAAACCAGGCCAAGATTTGTACAGTATAAATGTTAGAGCCCTGATGTTAGATCCCAGATCTGGGAGTACAGATGCATCGCTGCCTGAAAGTGGTGGCTCACGTGGGTAGGGTGGTGAAGAAGGCTTTTTGAATGCTTGCCTTCTTTGGGAAGGGTATTGCATATACAATTGGGACATCATGATACAGCTGTACAAGTTGTTGGAGTTCTAGTTACCCAGCTGGAGGAAAGAAGTCATTAAGTTGTAATAGGTGCAGATGATATTCAGCAGTTTGTTGGCTGAACTTGCGGGCTTTAGTATAGGAGAGACAGGATAGGGTGGGACAAAGGAGGCTGAGGGGTGAGCTGTTTGAGTCGTACAAAAGAAAGAGGGAATGGGTTAAGTTCACAGTCTTTTTCCCAGGGTAGATGACTCTACAACTCCAGGGATTAAGCTTATGGTGTCAGGGAAGAGGTTTAAGGAAGAACTTAGGGTAACTTTTTTTTCACCCTCTGGATAGTTTGAACTGGAATGAGCAGTTGGAGGAAGCTATAGAGGCAGATACAACTTTCAAAATATATTGGACAGATGGAAGGAGAGGACAGGTTTATAAGGATAAGGCCAAATGCAGGATACTGGGACAAGCCCAGCATGCCATCTTGGTCAGCATGGACAAGTTGGGCCGAAGAACATATTTCCCTACTGTGTAGCTATTTGACTCTATATTTACAAGGAAGTACAGTAGAAATAAAATAATTTTAGAAGAGCCAATTACATTTTAATCCCATGACTGGAATCCCTCATCCAAAATAGGAATTCATTGTATTTGACAGATCTCATTTCAATAAGATGACAAGGGAGAGTTTCTACAAACATTGTAACAAGTTGGTCTGGTCTAAATGATTGCGTAAAGGGGCTGTCCCACTTGGGCGACCTAATTGGCGAGTTTAGAAGAGTTTGAAAAAATGATATGTTGAAGACCTCCTTTGACTATGTAGAAGACCTCCTTCGAACTCCTTCGACTATGTTGAAGACCAGCTTCGACTAGCTACGACTAGCTATGACTAACTTTGGGAAAATTGGACATTGAATAGTGGAGAGTGAAGACGACCTCCTTTGACCTCCCTTCGACCTCCCTTCGACTTTGATGAAGACTATCTACAACTACCTTTGATTACCATCCACTACCCTCGATTACCTATGACTAACATGCCGACCTACTACGACCTACTACAACCTACTACGACTAAACCTACGAGTAAAAATGTATCGATTTTTTTCCATGGCAACCTTTTTTGACTTGCGGGCATTTTTTAACATATTGAAAAAACCACCGCGACCTAGCTGAGGCCTCGAGTACGCGGAGACCACTCTCGAGCATAAAGGAGTGTTACGGAGACCTCCTACAACCTTGTGTCGACCATGCTGCGAGTATGAGTCAAGCATAAACTCGCCAGAAGTCATGGATTAGGTCGCCCCAGTGGGACAGGCCCTTAAGGAAATTACTTCCACAATGAGTTTGACTGATCCTTGGCTAAGCAGACATTGTAAAATAAGGAAAAATAACATATGCATGGTGATTAAAAGCTTGTGTACTTTATTATATAGATTATGTTGTAATAAAAATAGCCAATCTTTTCAAGCCTTTCATTGTATTTGTCATAACAAATCTGTAAAGTCCATATGATTCCATTAAAATGATCTGAGCCTCGATAACCCTCCAGGATGGATGTAGGATAATTGAATTATCAATTATTTGCTGAGTCCAGTGGTAGTATTTCAAAAATTTTAGTTTAGTTTAGAGAAACTGCACGGAAACAGTCCCTTAGGCCCATCGAGTCTGTGTTGAACAGCGATCCCTGCACAGTAACACTATCCTACACACACTAAAGACCATTTACAATTATACCATGCCAATTAGCTGACAAAGTTGTGCTTCTTTGTGCACATCACATTGCCCTCTTCAAAACCTCTTTTAACAAATTGTTCAGATAAGATCTCCCACCTGCAAAGCCATGCTGATTACTCCTGATCATCTCCTGATTTCCTTGTGCAGATTAATCTTTTCCCTCAGAATTTTTACCAGTAACTCCCTTACCACTGATGATAGACTTTTATATCCTCTGGTCAACTGGCATCTTGCTTAAGGACAGTGAAGGTCAATCAGTGCCTCAGCAATCTTCCGCTTTGCCACCTGGGGATTTATCCACCATTTAAAGATCATTAACATATCTAATATTTCCTTTTTAATTATAGTGTGATCCAGAATATCCCCATCCATGGCATTGAAATCTGCAACTATGCTGTTCTTTTCCTTAGTGAATACCAACATGTAGGTTACATTTTTAACCACATCAACAAACATTGCCACCACACCTTATTTTTCTTCACCAAGTCCTTATCAGTCAGTTCCACAGAAAGAAGTTAACCCTGAACTAACACTATTTCACAGAAATCTCAATGATTTGCCGAGTCCAGCGGTACTATTGTAAAACTTTTAGTTTAGTTTAGTTTAGAGAAACGGCACGGAAACAGTCCCTTCGGCCAATCGAGTCTGTGCTGACCAGCGATCCCTGCACAGTAACACTATCGTACACACACTAAAGACAATTTACAATTATACCAAGCCAATTAGCTGGCACACTTGTAAGTCTTTGGAGTGTGGCAGGAAACAGATCCTGGAGAAAAGAGGTCACAGGGAGAATGTACAAATTGTGTACGGACAGCATCTGTAGTCAGGATCAAACCTGTGTCTCTGGCGGTGTAAGGCAGCGACTCGATCGCTGCGCCACTGTGGTGCCCACATTTATTCAACCCAGATGTTTATACGGCATCAGAACAAAACATCAAAGTATTTGCAGTCCTTAACTAAAATCTGAACATATAATGACTAACAAATCAAAGAAACTATGGAGGACTGAAGATTGAATATGTTTTCCTTGGACTTCCTTCAGTTTGGTCAAAATTCCTTTCACCATTTCTTCCAAATTGCCAAATCTTGTTTCATTTCATTTTTCAGCTCATTTTTCAATTCATCGTTCATTTTCGATATTGCTTCTATGATACTGGAGTCAGAAGCTGCAACTGTAGTTGTGGCTTTCCCCTGTTCCTTCCATGGAGAGCCTCCCTTTCTTCTTGTCTCTATCCTTCAGACAATTAAGGCGTGTAAAAGTGTTGTCAACACTTTATGAACAGTTAAACCGTGTCTTGAAGTCATATAGTCACAAGTAACATTGCAATAGTGGTAAATGGAAGTTATAAGTTAAGGGAGCAAACAAATTTGCAACCTTACAGCATCCTGCCACTAGGAGAGGTATATGAGAGTGATATATCATATACCTCAGACTTCTGTATGTACTAATAATCAGAGATCCCCTTTTTTCAGGCTCTTTCGAGGTACTAGACATGGCTGTCCCCTAAGTCCTTTACTATTCGATATTACTTTGGAACCTTTAGCCACCGCTATTAGGGAATCCCCTAATATTTTTGGTATTGTCCGTGGGAATAAGACACATAAGCTATCACTTTACACGGATGATCTGTTATTATTTATTTCTAACCCTGAGAAATCTATTCCAGCAATAGTAGCATTACTTAATCAATTTAGTAGTTTTTCTGGTTATAAACTAAATCTTAGTATGAGTGAGCTTTTTCCATTAAATAATCTTGTTTTGAATTATGGTCAATTTCCATTTAGATTGACTACCGAAAGTTTTACTTATTTAGGTATTAAGATCACCAAGAAACACAAGGATTTATTTAAAGCCAATTTTATGCCTTTAATTGACTATATTAAATATCAGTTTACTAAATGGTCACCAATGTCTTTATCCCTAATTGGCCGAATCAATGCTATTAAAATGTTCATTTTACCTAAATTTCTGTATTTATTTCAGACAATACCAATTTTTGTTGCCAAATCTTTCTTTGACAATATAGAATCCAAAATGTCTTCATATATATGGCAGAATAAAAATCCCAGACTAAGTAAAAAACATTTACAGAAATAAAAAAAAATGGCGGTTTGGCATTGCCGAACCTTAGATTTTACTATTGGGCAGTCAATGTTCATTATTTAAAATTTTGGACAAAAGATTTAGAAAATACCCAACGCCCAGGATGGATAAACCTTGAAGGTGATTCCTTACAAGGGCTTTCATTGGCCTCTATTCTAGGGGCCTCGTTACCTTTCACAATTACGAGATTGAATAAATATACGACTAACCCAATAATAAGACATACGTTCCGAATATAATTTCAATTTCGTACGTTTTTTGGACTAAATCATTTTATCTTATCAAATCCTATTTTATCCAATTTTCTCTTCCAACCATCTAGTACTGATCAAGTCTTTTTTTTATGGAAGATGAAGGGTTTAGTAGCTTTTCGTGATTTGTTTTTGCAGGGTTGTTTTATATCTTTCGAGCAACTCTCCAATAAATATAACTTACCTAATTCACAGTTTTTTTAGATATTTACAAATTAGACACATTTTGAAGGCTACTCTACCCCTTTTTCCACTACCACATCAAACTGAAATTTTGGAAATTTGTTTACAGCTTAACCCGTATCAGAAAGGATTAATAAAGACTATTTATGAGTTGATTTTGAAATTACAAATTGATATATTTGATACAATCATGAATGACTGGGAAGGGGAACTCCAAACTTCTTTATCTATAGAGAAATGGGAGAGGATTCTTCAATTAGTCAATACCTCTTCAATGTGTGCAAGACACGCTTTGATACAATTCAAGGTGGTTCACAGAGCTCATATGTCAAAAGATAAGTTGGCTCGTTTTTACGGTCATAGAAATCCTACCTGTGACAGATGTAACTCGGAAGTGGCCTCACTGACCCATATGTTTTGATCCTGCCCACTTTTGGATAAATATTAGATACTATTTCTGTAGTCTTAGGGATTGATTTAATATCTCATCCTATTACTGCAATCTTTGGGTTACCAATGTAAGATTCTATTCATTTGTCCCACTCCGCCCATCAGTTGATTGCTTTTACCACATTAATCGCCAGAAGATCTATTTTATTTAAGTGGAAAGACTCCAACCCTCCGACCACACTCCAGTGGTATTATGAAACAATATCATGTTTAAATTTAGAAAAAATTAGGAGTGACATTGTTGAACCTTGGGTTAAATTTAAAAAGACTTGGGGAAAATGTATTGAACACTTTCATACAAAATAAATTGCTCCCTCTTTAACCGTTATAAAAACTGTTTTACCTCTATATGGAGGAACGGACTTGAGGACAAACAGACTTAAATTGTTGAAACTTATAGTTCAGATTCTGTTTTGCTTTGTTTAGTTTTTATATTTTAATATATTTTTTTAATGTTTAGGGGGGTTTTGTTTTTTCCTTTTTTCCTTTTCTTTTTGTCTTTTTATTTTTGTGTTTTTTTCTCCAGGCCGACCCTGCAACTCCAGCCCAGTGCCGCCAAATGGACAACAGGCCTTTAAGACTAAATAAAGACGACAGTTTTTAACAACTTTGAACATGAAGGGAACAAAATTGTGCCAGAAACATGGTGACTCGTGTATTCTCTCAGTGTAATCTATTATTCCTACACTCTTGTACTTAAGTATGATATTTTCTCTGTTTTAGGGTGGTACAGTGGTGCAGTGGTAGAGTTACTGTCTCACAGCACCAGTGATCCGGATTCGATGCTGAACTCGAGTGCTGTCTGTGCGGAGTTTGCACGTTACTCCAGACATCGAGTGGATTTATCCTGGGTGCTCTGGTTTTCTCCCACATTCCAAAGAAGTGCAGGTTTGCAGATTAATTGACGTCTGTAAATTGCCCCCAGTGTGCAGAGAGTGAACATCAAAGTGAAATAACATAGAACTAGTGTATATAATAGTGTATATAATAGAACCAGTGAACGATGGTCGGAGTGGGCTCGGTGGGACAAAGGGTCTGTTTCCAGGCCGTATCTCTGAACTCTAAAGTGTACCTATGTATAGTAAGATTTTTACTGAACTGTATGCAAAAAAGTACAGTGTAGCTTGGTACATGTGATAACAGTGTAACATTGAACCATGTTACATTTAGTGTTTGTATTTCTCGTCATTTATTCTTATGATTAGGTTTTAATAAATGTATTAGAAGAGTTTTTAGGTATGTCAGCAACAAAACTCCAAACCAGAACAGGTTGGCAGCAGCACTTGAAGACATATTAAAGGTATTAAAACAACTATCTTTGTCACTCTTGCAATGACTTTTAAATGTTGTATAAACAGCATAACCCTCCTTTGCAAGTTCCCACAGCATTATGTTGATAATTCCATTATCAACTTTTCATCAAGTTGGTCGACTGTTTAATCAAGCACCTGTGACATCAGAGGTAAATAAGTGTAACATCAATATTTGTAATGCTCTTTGTAACCTTGTATGTAGCTCTCACACATACAGTCTCACACAGACCTGGGCTGCTGTGAGTCAGTGAAAGGACCCTTTTGCTGGCGGTAGGGATATGTTGGGCCTTAAAGGTGCTGGTGAAAAGTTATGTGAAGGTTTCCATTCTTGCTGAAATTCACCACTTTTTTCGGCAGTAAACTGTTACGAAGGTTTAAAATCAATGTGTTAGACTGAAAAAGTATTTGTTTTTGGTGGTTTATTTGAGGAAGATACTCCAATTTGAAAGACTGCGACAAAAATTTGATTTTATATTCTTATAACAGTTATATTTTGCAGTGTTGTTCATCATAAAAATATGACGGATATGACTGAATGCAATGGGCAACCTGGAAAAAGAAGCAGAAAAAATTAATTAAATTCTCCAGAAGATTGCGCCAAATATATTTTTCCCATAGTAGAGATGTTCATCTATGTGAAACAACATTCAAAGTTGAAAATTTAAAGTTTTATTTTCGGGTTTCCAGAAACTTAAAAGTGGACACAATTACTGAAGAATCACCCGTGCGTGAGCGTGTGTGTGTGTGTGTAGGTATATTGTATGTGTGTATGTATGCATCTGATGTGTGTATGTACGTGTCTGTGTATGCATGTATCTTTATGTGTATATATATGTGTGTATGTATGTATATGTTTGCGTGTATTATGTATATGTGTGTGTATGTATATATATATATGTGTATGTATATATGTATGTGTATGTATATGTGTGTGTATGTATGTATACATGTGTATGTATATGTGTTTGTGTATGTATATTGGGTGTATGTATCTATATATGTGTGTATGTATATATGTATGTATATGTGTGTGTATGTATGTATATGTGCATGTATGTATGTATGTGTGTATGCATAAGTGTGAGTGTATGTATGTGTGTGTATATATGTATATGTGTGTGTGTGTATGTATATTGTGTGTGGATGTATGTATGGTTTATGGAGAGGAATGGTGCCAGTGAGTGGGATGGTGGCTTGCCTCCCTCCAAGGTGCATTGGGGGCTCCAAGGTTGGCTGTGTAAGGCACTCTGGGGCATGGAGGCTGAGCAGTGGCCGTGTGAGATGAGGAACTGTGGTTTTCATGGATCGCCAAATCAGGGTCAAGGTGTCAGTGGGATGGGCCGCTGGAGGGTCTGCAGCAACCGGGGGATTGTTTGTATCGGGTGCTGCCGGAACCTCCACAGAGGCTGAGCATGCAAATGGGATATTGCCTGCAGTGGCATACAGCGATCACGATATCGAAAACACTGCCTGGCCAGGCCGACCAGTGACGCCAACTGGACAATGGGCCTTTAAGATTAAATGCAGACGACAGATTTTAACAACTTTAAACTTGAAGAGAACAAAATGGTGCCAGTAACATGGCAACTCGCGTATTCCCTCAGTGTACACCACCAGGAGCACCACACGATTGGCAGACCCGCCAACAGTCTGTCTGTTTTTTTGTCTTTTGTTTTATTTTGATTTTGTGTTAATCATTTATGTAAACGTTCTCCGGTTTGTTTTATGTGGGGGGAGGGGGAGGGGGAGGGGGAGGGGATCGGAGGAAACTTTTTTTCAGTTTCTCTCTTTCCAAAATATTAGCTATGAGATTGGAAAAGATTTTACTGCAAATTATCTCTGAAAATCAGACCGGTTTTATTAAAAACCGTTACTCATACTTTAACGTTAGGAGATTAATGAATATTGTATGTACAGCGTCTAATAAAACCCCAGAATGTGTCATCTCACTCGATGCCGGGAAAGCGTTTGAGAGAGTTGTCTTGGGATTATTTATTCAATACACTTGAAAAAGTTAAGATTGGTCCAAATTGTATTTCTTGGATCAGGTTGATATATCATATACCTCAGGCTTCTGTATTTACTAATAATCAAAGATCCCCTTTTTTCAGGCTCTTTCGAGGTACTAGACAGGGCGGTCCCTTCAATCCTTTACTATTCGATATTGCTTTGGAACCTTTAGCCACCGCTATTAGGGAATCCCCTAATATTTTTGGTATTGTCCACGGGAATAAGACACATAAGCTATCTCTTTTCGCAGATGATCTGCTAGTATTTATTTCTAACCCTGAGAAATCTATCTCGGCAATAGTAGCATTACTTAATCAACTTAGTAGTTTTTCTGGTTATAAACTAAATCAAGAAAAGGAAAATACTATCACCAAAATTAAATCAGAGGAAGGTGAATTACTAACATTACCTAAGGATATTAACAATAGATTTGCTCAATTTTATCAAAATTTCTATACACCTAAAACTAAAATAGAAGATAGTAAAATTATAAATGTTTTAGATATATGTAATCTTCCAAAACTTGACCTTTCGGAACAAGAGGAATTAGGAGCTCAGATTACACTTGAAGAAATAGGTGAAACAATAAAATCGTTGAAAAATGTAAGACCAGATGGTTTTAGTAATGAATTTTATAAAAGATTTCACGAGATAACGGCTCTACGCTTACTTAATTTATATACTCATGCCTTTAAAGAAAATAAATTACCAGAAATCTTAGCTGAATCAACTATTACGCTTATACCAAAAAAAGATAAAGATTTAGATGAACCGGGCTCATTAGAAGCATATCACTTTTAAATACAGATCAGAAAATTTTAGCAAAGGCCTTAGCAGGAAGATTGAGTAAATATATGAGCAAATTGATAAATCCTGATCAAACGGGGTTTATACCCAAAAGACATTCATTTAATCATTTGAGATGCCTGTTTAATATAATGTACTCACATAAAACGGAGGAAGAAGATACATCAATTGATTCTCTGGACACAGAGAAAGCATTTGATCAGGTACTGTGGCAGTATTTATATAAAGTATTGCAAACATTTAATATGGGAGAGAATTTTATTGAATGGGTAAAATTACTATATGATAAACCGACGGCAAGAATATTAACCAATAATATGTTATCTCCAAAATTTTATTTATCGAGGGGCAATAGGCAGGGATGTGCTTTATCACCTCTGCTATTCACCCTTATGATAGAGCCCCTGGCTGAAAGTATAAGAAGTCATCTGAATATTCAGGGATATAATACTAGGGACTCAAATAATAAAATTTCATTATATGCAGACGATATACTTTTATATATTACAAACTCACAAACGAGTATACAAAACTTATTAAATTTAATAGCAAGATTAAACGAGAACTTACCAGTTTGAAGTTTGATCTTTATTTTATGAGGAGTCGAGTTGAGGGACTACGTGAATAGAAGCCCGTACAGCTGTTGGTGCGTCAATCTTCAAAGCAGCGGAATGAATTCACAGCTAACAATGACTGAAGTATAATGGTAAGATGATAAAACTAGAACTACCAGATGAGATCTATGAGGTTGGGAGCGGAGGGCACGTAGTCCCTCAACTCGACTCCTCATAAAATAAAGATCAAACTGGTAAGTTCTCGTTTAATCTTACTATTTTACTTCGGAGTCACGTGAGTGACTACGTGAAGACTTCAAAGCACTGTGAATTCACGCCGCAGACCCAAATCCGACGTTCACACTGCCTGGATTGACTCAAAAGTCGTTAACAATCAATCATGCATCAGTAATACATTTGTTAAATGAATAACAGTTTATTTACAAACAAATCATAACAAACCCCTCTAACTCAGGGGGAAAGTGTAACAGTACTCAAAACAGAATCAGCAAACACCCCGAGCCTTGAAATCGGCTTGTGATAAAACCTCTGAAAAGTTAGCTCACTGGACCATCCTGCGGCCGCGAGGATATGGTCTATTGGCACATCCATCGCCCTTGCCGCGGAAGTTGATGCCGCCCTGGTGGAATGAGATTTGAATTTATCAGTATCAATTCCAGCACTTGCCAGTACCTGCTTTAGCCACCTTGAAATTGTTTGCACCGACACCTTACTGTGTGGTTTTTTGTGACTAATAATCAAAGCCGACTCTGTTCCTCTCAGAGGTTGAGTAATCTCAATGTAACGTGATAAATGTGAGACTACACACAAGCGATCATCTGCGGGGTATGCTGAAAACACAATCTTACATCCTGTCTTGCCTCTAATATTATGTTTAAGCAAATCATAGACATAAAATATAATGGCATCTGCCGACACATGCATTCTATCCAGCCGTAGCTTTTGCACACGTTGAGCTGAAACCAACGCCATAAGCATGACCACCTTAATAGTTAATTTGACTATAGATAGGCTTGTAACCGGAGCCCACTGGCGAAGAACCATAAGAACCTCACTCACATTCCAAATCCCGGCATACCTGGGTTTAGGAGGATTAGAATTGAAAACTCCCTTCATGAATCGTGAAACTAACGGATGTGTCCCTACTGTATGTAATTCTGCATTCATAGGTAAATAAGAAGACAGAGCACTTCTGGCTGAATTGATCGCACTATAACTTAATTTTTGGTCGAAATAAAGAGTTGACAAAAACTCCAATACGTCCGTGATCCCTGCAGTGTGATATACAATATTCTGCTGTAGGCAAAATTGCTCCCATTTCTTTATATAGGTGATATATTGCTGCTGTGTACTATCCCTGCAGGCCGACGTGAGAACATCCACAGTCCGATGAGACAGTCCTCTCCCCAAGTATGGCCGCCTTAAAATCTGCAAATTAACAGATCAATACGATCATATAAAGGATGTTGATCCCCAGTGACTGGATTTACCAGTAGATTTTTATTCTTGGGAATAAGCATGTAAGGCTCCCTAGCCATTTGTAATACAATGGGAAACCATGCTTGTGTAGGATAATCTGGCACTACCAATACCCCTGAAGCGGAGTCCTCCTTGATCTTTTGCAAACATCTGCTGATGAGACAGAATGGAGGAAATATATACACAAACATTCCTCCCCAATGCAGCGAAAACGCATCCACTGCTACTGCCCCAGCATCTGGTTCCCATGAAACATATCTAGGTAACTGATGATTTAATCGAGATGCAAACAAGTCAATATCTGGCAATCCATACTGAACAATCATTTGGTTAAATACTTCCTGATTTAACATCCATTCAATGTTGTCATTAAACTGACGTGACCTAGTATCAGCTACCGTGTTGAACCTTCCTGGCAAATAAAGTGCTGAAAGCCCGATATTTTGGTCAATACACCAGCTCCAAATCTGGTTAGCCAGTCTATCACAAGACTGTGACTTAACTCCACCCATGTGGTTTACATATGCTACTGCTGTGGTGTTGTCAATCTGAACCTGCACATGCAGATCCCTCCTTGTAGAACAATAAGCTTTGAGCCCATACCAGGTGCCCAACAACTCTAAATAATTAATCCCTCTTTGTTGAAGAAGCGATATCTCATCCACATTCCATCTGCCTCCACAACTAGAAGACATATCTGTTGCACCCCAAACCAGTGCACTTACATCAGTCTGTAATATCAATGACGGTGGTTCCACCAAAACCTTCCTAAAACTTGTTGAAACATTTGCTATCCACCATTGTATGTCAGCAATCACCCCAGCTGACAACTGTATAGGCGTATCAAAATGGCCTCTTTGTATTCTCAGTGCCTGTTCCTTTGATCGTTGTAATTGTTGATGATGCAGAGGACCATACTGCACAGCTGGAAATGCTGTCACCAACTTCCCAATTAACCTGGCTACTTGTCTAATCGAAGGCCTTTGTTCTCCAACGAGATTAACACAGTCCTCAATTAACTGATTCAATTTATCCCTGGGCAAAGTTACCAACATGTGATTGGAATTAATGGTAAATCCCAGATAATCAATAATTTGGACTGGTGATAATTTAGATTTATCTGGGTGAATAACAAATCCCATTTGCTCAAAAGTGATTTTAACAACTGAAACTGATGATTGAGTTTCAGCATGAGTCTTTCCAACAATCAGAATATCATCTAAGTAGGCCATTACCACATGCCCCTTAGCTCTAAGTAACGCTAACACAGGTTTTACCAATTTAGTAAATAATCTAGGAGCTGAAGTTAATCCATTCGGCAATGCCCTGAATTGCCACAGCTGAGTCATCCAAATAAATTTCAAATATCTTCTATCATCCTCATGAATAGACACTGAGTAATACGCATCCTTTATTTTATTTTATTTATTTATTTATTTATTTTTTAAAAATTTATTATAGAAACAAAATAATAACAAAGTACATTATTTTACAATGATGAAAATACATGATATTAATGATATATTTGTACTGTTAATATTATTTGTATTATTATTGATTATAAATTTTAAAATTATATATTTTATATAATTGAGAATACATGGTACTAGTAATACATTCATAATATTAGTAATATACTCATACTGTTGATAATATTTGTATTTTCTCTGATTTTGAAATGTAGGACCAAATTTTATGTAATTAAAATACGTAATACTAGTAAAACTTTTATGATATTCATTATATTTTCATACTGTTAATAATATTTGCATTATCATTGATTTTAAATTTAAAATTATATATTTAATATAATAGTAAGATTAAACGAGAACTCACCTGTTCGAAGTTTGATCGTTATTTTACGAGGAGTTACGATGAGGGATTACGTGAAGAACCCGCCTCACGCTGGTAACGGCATACTTCAAAGCAACGGCATGAAAAACACAGAACACCAAAGCCGGAGTAACATAGTAAGGCTCATAAAAAGACTTAGAACCACCATTTGATCATTTATTTTACGAGGGTGGGAGTGGAGGGCACGTAATCCCTCATCGTAACTCCTCGTAAAATAACGATCAAACTTCGAACAGGTGAGTTCTCGTTTAATCTTACTATTTTACTTCGGAGTCACGTGAGTGACTACGTGAAGAGTTTTAAAGCTTTCTGTGTTTTTTATGTCGTAGAATTAATCCGTACGACAATCCGGCTAAGTAAACACATACATGAGAAAGCACACAAATGTTAGATCTTTTCACAATCAAGTTTTTTAATGGCTGAAAGACCATATAATACCCTCCTTATATTTGAGGGAAAAAATGATTATAAGTGACAAAAAATATCAGTGACTACACAACTGATTATAGCAATTAATAGCAAACAAAGCAGGTGATTATAGTGCTCCCAACACCGCGTGTCCAAAGCTTGTCATAGTGTGAACAGGTTTGTTGTAGAACTTTGAAAAAGTTTCTTCTTTACTCCACCCTGCGATTTTTAAAAATATGCTCAAGAGGTACGTCCCGCCCCTTCGTCGCGGACGTAGCTGCCGCCCTGGTGGAGTGAGATTTGAAGACATCAGTGTCTATTCCCGCTAAAACCAACACCTGTTTCAACCATTTTGAGATAGTTTGAACTGAAGCTTTTGTGTGTGGCTTTTTGTGCGTAAGCAGCAATGTCTTTTCGTTTCCTCGAAAAGTGTCCGTCATTTTAATACATTGGTTCAAATGTCTAACCACACACAAAGCAAGCTCAATATGAAAAGCTTGAAAGGTTACCTTTGTTCCAGATCTCCCTGGTCTACTTTGTTTGATCAGATCGTAAACATAGAAACAACGTTATCTGTAGTCACATGCATACAGTCTAAACGCAACATTTGTAAAGTTTGCACTCTTTGGGCTGAGACCAGTGACATTAACATGACCAATTTCAATGTTAACCTATCCAATGACAACCCTTCAATTGGCGTCCATTCTCTAAGTAGAGCAAGTACTATGCTCACATCCCAAATCTCTGTATATCTAGGTTTTGGCGGATTCATGTGAAAAATTCCTTTCATGAATCGTGATATTAATGGATGCGACCCAATTGATTTTTCACCAGTCATAAGTCCTAAATAGGACGACAAGGCACTGCGTGCAGTGTTAATGGCACTGTAATTTAAATGTTGGCCAAAGCGCAAATTGGCAAGGAATTCCAAAACATGAGTAACATTCACATAATCATCAGAAATATTTTGACTGTGTGCAAAATTCTTCCTATTTCTTAATATGTGTCATATATTGTTTCTGTGTGCTATCTCGTCATGATGTGCCAATAACTGTCAAGTTTGGTCCGACAATCCCAGTTCCTGTAGTGGTCTGGTCAAAACCTGCAGATTAACAAATTCATATATGCATATAATGGATAATCTTCATTTGTTACTGGATTAGTCAAGATATCACTACAGTTAAGAATCTGCATATACGGTTCTTTAATCATATTCAGCATAACTGGGAACCAAGGTTGAGTTGGCCAATTTGGCCCTACCAACAATCCGGAAGCTGAATCTTGCTCTATTTTCTTCAAGCATCTCTGGATCAGAGCAAATGGTGGAAAAGCATAAAAGAACATTTTTCCCCAGTGTAATAAAAATGCATCTACTGCAACTGCGTCCGGATCGTGTTCCCAAGACACATAATGAGGCAAATGATGATTAAGCCTGGATGCAAAATCAATTTCTGGCAACCCAAATCGTCGAACAATATTCTTAAATATTGGTGGCTTAAACATCCATTTCGTATTATCTTTAAAAATCCTGGACCTTTCATCTGCTACCACATTGTCTTTACCTGGAGTATAGCTTACTGCAATCCATATCTGCCGACCAATACACCATTGCCATATCTCATTGACCAGACAATCACATGATACTGATCCAACTCTCCCCATGTGATTAATGTAAACCACAGCTGTTTTATTGTGTAATTGTATTAACACATGCAGACCTTGTTTAGCACAACAATATGCTTTAAGCCCATAAAAGGCCCCCAATAACTCCCAATAGTTAATACCATACTCTTGGAGAAACACTTGTTCTTCAGTTTTCCATCTACCTCCACAACTGGAGGATAAATCTGTGGCCCCCCATCCGAGAGCACTAGCATCTGTATGTAAAACCATTTCAGGCTGTTTAATCATAATATTTATTTAGCAGCTTGTGGGACATTTTCCTTTTTTAACCCACCATTGTAAATTCCAATACAGCTTCTTTTGTTAATTACATAGGCCTGTCAAATGGCCTGCCTTCTCTTTGAGAGCTTGTATCTTGTACCTTCGAAGATATCAATAAATGTAATGAACCAAATTCTAATGCAGGAAAATGCTGCTAGCAGTTCACCAATGGTTGTCACCATTTCTCGGATGGAAGGATAAGGTTTTGAATGAGATAATGACAAGTTACCAAAATATCATCGACTTTAACTGTTGGTAAAGGTATTAACATAGTCACTGAGTTAATTACAAACCCCAAAAGTAAATTGTTTGTGCTGGCTGCAGCTGGGGCTTAATTAGATAATTAAGAACCTTAGCTTACCACAAAGCTTTAGTAACTGAAACTGAGTCCTCAGCTGACTCCTGATAATCACTAATGACCAGAATGTCATTGAGATAAGCCATAATGATGTGCATTTTGTGCTCTAATTGGGCTAAACTGGTTTCAACAGTTTCGTAAAGAGTAAAAAGCTGAACTCAGTCCATTTGGCAAAGCTTAACTGCCATAATTGTCACAACCAATTAAAATTTAAGTATCACCGAAACCTGATACATAGGTACAGAATAATAGGCGTCTTTTCATCAATCTTAGCCATATAACAACCTGCTGAATTAAATATTTTGCAGTATTCCATGACTCCATTTGAACATGTTTGTATTCTACAAACTTATTTAGACCTGTAAGGTCCAGAATACTTCTGCAACCATCATCTGTAATGCCTTCTAACATTAAAGACAAATTTATGCTCGTGTTCAAAATCTTTTCCATTATCCCTTTTCCAGATAATTAGGCAATGTGGACATAAAACTCTGCTTTTTCAATGCAGAAACACGAAAACATAAGCAGGTTTATTCTGTACAGGAGGATTAACCTCTTGTTTTTAAAAGTAATAGTAGTTAATGAAACTGCTCGTAATATACTGATCAAAAATAATAGTAAGCCAGTCTTAATAAACTTTTTGTAATCTCCCTCTAACTGGAGATTAATCCGCAGTTTCTTTAAGCAGGGAACACGTCTTTAATTCCTCTGCATATGAGCGTGGTGGTCTCCTTATCCCCTGAATTCGGGTAAGTATTTGGTTGTGCAATACAATAAAACTTCCTTGACATATTTCTGCCTCTATTTCCAATATCAAATCCCCTTCTGGGCGAAAATACCTTTTCGTCCAAAGACGAAGGTTTCATGCAGCTAAAATATTTTTAGCTTTTCATCCAATTTCAATAAGTTAGGCAGATTATTCCAAACAGATAACCAAGAGCTTAAACACCACTTGCTCGACACAGGTATGCAACCTTGGGTGAAAAATGGGCCAAATAGCCATTTATTTTATACAAAATTTCATAGAAAAAATTGCACAATAGCGTCTTTATTTTATGTTTTCCTTTCATCTGCCCAAAAGCCATAATAGCAGCAGAGTAATTTGTGAGGATTTTTAAACCTCACTATTTGACGCTCTCATATTTGGAGTCATGAATGCCCATATTAACGGATAAACCGTAGGCTCTTCCAATGAGGCACAATTTCCTGTGCTGTGCAATTTTAATATTTCAATCATCACAGAATCATGAAGTTGGTGAGATACCATATATATATGTTGGCAGCTAGGATTTCTTCCATAGCCTCACCACTTCCTTCATATATAGCAAAACCTTTTGCTATTCCATGCATCTTTGGCCTCTTTTCATATTTTTTCATTTTATTTTTATTTTTATTTTGTGGTGTGCTTTCAAAAATGCAAATCACCATCAACAGGGTCTGCCTTCTGCAGCCCTAAATCAATTGGGATTTCATCCCATGAGACTTCTTCCGGCCCAAATCCTGGGTCCGGAGTTCCAACTTCCAATTAGGCCCATGGCCATATTCAGAATAATTAAACCCCTCAGGGCTAACCTTAGGAACCTTCAGGGTACTATGACCCTAGTCTCATAATTATTTGGAGAACTTTCTCCATATGCTCCATAATCAGTTCCACATAGTTTACTTATGTGGAGGATTTTTCAATGTCAGAGTCATCAGAACCACGGACCTCTCAGATTTTTTATTTTATTTTATTTTCCATTTTTACATATTCGGGAGCATTTCTCTCCGTGGTTATCATTTTGTAAACTAATTCGCTAACGGGTATATCTGCGGCCACCGGTATCGGAACCGGCTCCGCACTAGCTTTCCCGTATATTTATTTTTCACCCCAGGAAGTATTTAACCCGCGAATATAAATTTACTTCATCATTTGTGCTTATCCAGCACTAATATGACTCTGACCTGTTTTAACAAATTTCCTATACTGCTGGACCTACCCAGCGCCCGCTAAAAAACCCAACTTTACTGTTCTTACCTGCGGGCCGTTCCGACCGCTGCGAGGAGCTGCTCCTTACTGCAGCTCCACCTTCTGCCGTCAGCGTCGACGTCATGCCGTTACCAGCGTGAGGCGGGTTCTTCACGTAGTCACTCACGTGACTCCGAAGTAAAATTGAAAATACATGATACTAATAATACTTCATAAAGTTTAGTGATATTTATATTCGTACTGATATTAAATATTTAAGATTATGTGTTTCTATACTTTTTTCAAATTTTTTATGAAAGTATGAAAAGATAGAGAAAAAGAGTGTGAAAAGTTTGATGGAGAATGGAATATTAATCATTAATACGTCCTTGGAGATATATTCATGATTTATTATATATATTTCTTCATCTATTCAAATATTCAGGTCTCAGTCAAGTCCTCGTGCCGAACCATTATGACCCTGTAAATATTTAATATATGGAGACAAAATCCCTCTGAAGAGATCTAACCTGTCCATTAGGACAAGCCTCAATCTCTCCAGATGAAGTGTCTCCGACATTTCTATGTTCCACATTTTGATTGTTGGGGATGTAGGGCCTTTCCAAAATTTTAATATTAATTTTTTCCCAATTATTAAACTATAGTCGATAAAAGTTCTTTGGTTCATTGTCATTAGTTGGTCAGTTTCAAGTATTCCAAGTATTATTAACTTTGGGTCAGGAGTCAAAGTTATATTGACAACATTCGAAATTATCTTAAATATTTCATTCCAGTATTTTACAATTTTTATACAGTTAGTGAATGAGTGACAAATTTGCTTCTGAGATTTGACATTTATCACATATAGAGGATATTTTTGGGAAAATATTATGTAATTTAGATTTGGAATAATGTAATCTATGTAGTATTTTAAACTGTATAAGGGAATGTTTAGCATTTAACGAACAATGATGTATATGTTGTAAACTTTCATCCCATATTTCTGGTCTTATAATTTGGCCTAATTCATTTTCCCAAGACTGTCTATGTATTTATGTTGATGGGACATCACTTTCCAATAAAATATTGTAAATATATGATATCATTTTTTCCGTATTTGGATGTTTATTCAAGCATTCATCTAAAATTTCTGTCTTTCTATTTCTAAGTTCTTGTGTATTTGAAGAAACATAATTTCTGATTTGTAAATATCTAAAATATTCTTTATTGTGTAGTCCATAAGTTTGTTGTAACTCTTGAAATGAGAGAAAAGAGTTTTCCTTATAAAGATCACCCATCTTAGAAATTCCTTTATTTTTCCATTGTAAAAAAGCCTTATCCATCATTGAAGGTTTGAACGTAAGATTATTGGCGATGGTAAGACCTAATGGTATAAATTTTAGTTTTAATGTTTTCTTTATTTGTTTCCAGATGCGGATTCCGTTTTCTATTATTGGATTTTCACTATAAATTTTCTTAGCTACGTTAGTGTTAGCAAATATTATAGAGCTAATTTCAAATGGAGAACAATCTTCTTTTTCCATATTTAACCAATTTGGTTTATTATCTATTTCTTCTAGCCAAAAATTCATATTTTTAATATTGACTGCCCAGTAATAAAACATAAGATTTGGTAATGCTAATCCTCCATTTATTTTAGGTTTACATAAATGTTTTTTATTTATCTATGGCTCTTGTAATCCCAGATAAAGTAAGTAATTAGAGAATCTACTTTTTTGAAAAAATTCTTAGGGAGATATATCGGAATTAATTGAAATAGATATAATAATTGTGGGAGAAAAATCATTTTTTATTGCATTAATTTTACCTAACATTGAAATAGGTAAGCTTTTCCAGTATAAAATATTCTTATTTAATTTATTCAATAATGGAGGGAAATTAAATTTAAATAAAGAGTCAAATCTTTTTGTAACGATAATCCCAAGATATTTAATATTTTCGTTTGTTATCTTAAAAGGGAATTGTTGTAATATATGTAAATTATTCACCGTTATTGGCATGAGTTCACTTTTATTCCAATTGATACTGTATCCTGAGAGAGATCCGAATTCCGTTATTAGTTTTAACAAATGTCGGATACTTGTTTCTGGTTCAGTGATGTATAGTAATACATCATCCGCATATAAGGAGATTTTATTTTTAGTATCTCTAGTATCATATCCATGTATTTCCGAGTGTAATCTCACCCTCTGGGCGAGAGGTTCTATTGCGAGCGCAAACAATAAAGGTGATAAAGGACAACCTTGTCTACAACCTCGAGATAAACTGAATTTAGTTGATAACATTCGGTTTGTTGTTATTCTAGCTATTGGATTTGTATATAACAATTTAATCCAAGTAGTAAACTTCTCTCCCAATTTGAAAGCTTCCATAACCGAAAATAGATAAGGCCATTCCACTTGATCAAAAGCTTTTTCTGCGTCAAGCGAAATGACTACTAAATCTTTTTTATCACTTCTTTTCGAATATATAATATTAAATAACCATCTTAAATTGTATGAGGAATATCTTTTTGGTGATCGGGATGGATTAATTCGTTAACGACTGAACTTAGTCTTTGTGCTAGTATTTTTGTTAATATCTTTTGATCAGTATTTAATAGAGCTATTGCTCTATATGATCCTGGTTCATCCAAGTCTTTATTTATTTTGGGTATAAGTGTTATAATAGATTCATTCAACGTGTCTGGTAATTTCTGTTGTGTGTATATCTGTTCATATAATGATTTCAGACGCGGACCATATGATCATGAAATATTTTATAAAATTCCGAACCTATACCATCTGGTCCCGGTGTTTTACCATTTTTTAATGATCTAATAGATTCTTGGATTTCTTTTATTGAGATATCAGCATTTAGTAATTCTCTATTTTGTAAATCCAATCCTTTCAGGTTACATTTTTTTTTAAATGCATCTATTTCTGTTTTATTTACTGTTGCTTTAGCAGTGTATAAGTTTTTATAATATTGCATAAATCTTTCATTAATATCTTTGGGTTGTATTAATAAATCACCGTGGATAATTTTTTCAGCTTCAATTTTCCTTAATTATCGAGCCAATAATTTTTGGGGTTTGTCTCCAAATTCAAACTGTAATTGTTTAGTATGTTGATAAAATTTTACAATACGCATCCTTTAAATCAATAATTGCCATATAACACCCTTTGGACACTAGATGTTTGGCCGTGATAAAGGTTTCCATTTTGAAATGCCTATAACAAACAAACTTGTTCAAACTCGATAAATCCAAAATAATTCTACACCCCCCAGTCTTTTTAGATCTGGGAAATATATTTGACACAAATTGTCGACTTTGAAAGACAGAAGGCTCAATTACCCCTTTCTTATGTAACGACTGAATCTTTGCTTGAATAAGCACATTTTCTTCATCTGAAAAAATAAGTTTACGACTAGGAAAATGTTGATTAGGTAGACTGCCCTTAGAGTAAAATTCAATTTTCACTTTGGAACTTCATCTCCTGGGCCCTAGCAGGCATACCCATCTGTGACCAAATTTGGTGATTAACCACCGGTACCTTCAGGAGATCACAATTAACAGGAGCTTTATAGTTTTTTGCTGCTTCATCCATAGCTAGCTCCTGGAACTGGTGGGAGACCATATACTGAATGGCTTCAGCCAATTCCCCATCAATCGCCTCTCCTGCCTCTCTAGGCTCAGCAAACTTTCCAGCAATGTTCGGAATTACCTCCAACCGAACTTCTTTACTGCTCTCCCCCAGCAAAGAATCAGTGTCAGCAAACTGCACTGATGGAACATCCTCCTCACAGGCAGGATAGTTCTGCAGCCCTGGAACAGGTGCTGCTAGCACAAGCTCTCCATCAGCCTGGCTTGGGCACCACTCCTCCTCACGGAGCTGGTCCCTGTCGAGCATTCTTTGTAATAAAATCTCGACTTGGGAGAGCCGTGAGCAAACGGACTCTCCTAAGGAGGGTATAACCTCCTGGCCCGACTCATCTACGGGCCTCACAGACTTGCCAGTGGCCTTCCGCCCTACTGGCAAGCCTTCACTGCCCCCCGGCAGTGGGTTCGCAACCACTGGCTGTGTAGCCAGCACCGGACCAGGTGTACCAGACGGGCCTCCTTCCACAACACTCTCCTGTTCACTCTCCTTTCTACCCCCGGAGCGCCTCGCCGACACCTTCTTCACTTTCTGCAACATTCTCTAAGAACTCCCAACCGTCGCAGAAAATGACCTGTAGTAAAATTTTTAAAACCTTACCTCCGTTTTTTACCTTACCGCTTGGAGGAGCGCTGCTGCTCCAACCGGTCGACTGCACCAGCGTCTGATGTCATGACGCACCAACGGCTGTACGGGCTTCTATTCACGTAGTCACTCACGTGACTCCAAAGTAAAATAGAGGAATTCTGTTCTTTTTCTGGATACAGAATAAATTGGAATAAAAGTGAAACAATGACGTTAAAATCTCAAGAATCTTCACACCTATTAAAATTCCCCTTTAAAATTGCAATAGAAAAATTAAAGTATTTGGGTATTCAAATTACTAGAAAATACAAAGCATTATTTAATACTAATTTTATGCCTTTATTAAACTCAACGTGTCGATTAAATTCTGGAAAACACTTCCATTATCATTAATAGGCAGAATAAATGCTATAAAAATGATCTTTTTACCACAAATATTATACCTATTTCAATCTATACCATTATATATACCAAAAAACTTCTTTAAAAAAATAGTCTCTAATATTACCAATTTTATCTGGGATTATAGATCACATAGAATCCAAAGGAAACATTTGTGCAAACCAAATGACATTGGAGGATTTTCACTTCCGAACTTTTTGTATTATTATTGGGCAGTGCATATTAAGAATATAATTTACTGGTTGGACAGTTCTACCCAACAGACAGCATGGATAAGAATGGAGAAAGAGAACTGTTCTCCTTGTAATATAGAAGCAAAATGGGAAATCTGTTATCATTCCAACAATCACAATTAAAGTTTAAACTGAAAAATACCCAATATATTAAATATCTTCAGATCTGTGACTTCATGAAGAAATACATACAAAGAAATCCAAACTTAACTTCAGAGTCATTGGAAGAAGCAATGAACATTAAGGATGACTCACAGAAATTAATATCATGTTTATATAATAGTATTTTAAATATAGATTTACCATCAACAGAGACACTTAGAGAAGAGTGGGAACGAGAATTAATGATAAAAATTAAGAAGGAAACATGGGAAAAGTATTTGATATATATACGCAAATGTTCAATTAATGTAAGACATAATTTAATTCAATTGGGTCTAAAATGGTTGCAGAAAGTGTCTCTATTGGTTCTGAAATGCTGGCTGAAAGAGTGTCTATATTGGTTCTAAAATGCTGGCAAAGAGTGTTTCTATTGGTTCTAAAATGTTTGCTGAAGTTGTCTCTGTGGTTCTAAAATGCTTTCAGAAAGTGCCTATTGGTTCTACAATGGTTGCAGAAAGTGTCAATTGGGTCTACAATAGTTGCAGAAAGTGTCTATTGGGACAAAAATGGTTGCGGAAAGTGTCTATTGGGTCTACAGTGGTTGCAGTAAGTGTCTATTGGGTCTAAAATGGTTGCAGAACTTGTCTCCATTAGGTATAAAATGGTTGCAGAATATGTCTATGGGTCTAAAATGGTAGCAAAAGTGTCCCTATTGGGTCTAAAATGCTTGCAAAAATTGTCTCTATTGGTTCTAAAATGTTTGTTGAAAGAGTGTATCCATTGGTTCTAAAATGCTTGTTGAAAATGTGTCTCTATTGGTTCTAAAAAGCTTGCTGAAAGAGTGTCTCTATTGGCTCTAAAATGCTTGCCGAAAGGGTGTCTCTATTGGTTCTAATATGCTTGCTGAAAGAGTGTCTCTATTGGTTCTAAAATGCTTGCTTAAAGTGTATCTCAATTGGTTCTAAAATGCTTGCTGAAAGTGTCTCTATTGGTTCTGAAATGCTGGTGAAGGAGTGTCTCTATTGGTTCTAAAATGCTTGCAGAAGGTGTCTCTATTGGTTCTAAAATGCTTGCAGAAGTTGTCTCTATTGGTTCTAAAATGCTTGCAAAAAGTGTCTCTATTGGTTCTAAAATGCTTGCATAAAGTGTCTACTGGTTCTACAATGGTTGCAGAAAGTGTCGATTGGGTCTGCAATAGTTGCAGAAAGTATCTATTGGGACTACAATGGTTGCAGAAAGTGTCTATTGGGTCTACAATGCTTGCAGGGTCTACAATGGTTGCGGTAAGTGTCTATTGGGTCCAAAATGGTTGCAGATCTTGTCCCTATTAGGTTTAAAATGGTTGCAGAATGTGTCTATGTGTCTAAAAAGGTAGCAAAAGTGTCTCTATTGGGTCTAAAATGCTTGCAGAAAGTGTATCTATTCGTTATAAAATGCTTGCAAAAATTGTCGATTGGGTCTACAATGGTTGCAGAAAGAGTCTATTGGGACTACAACGGTTGCAGAAAGTGTCTATCGGGTCTACAATGGTTGCAAAAAGTGTCTGTTGGTTCAAAAATGCTTGCAAAGTGTCTCTATTGGTACTAAAATGCTTGCAAAAATTGTCTCTATTAATTCTAAAATGCTTGCAAAATGTCTGTTGGATTCTAAAATTGCTTGAAACATGTGTCTGTTAGTTCAGAAATGCTTGCAAAAAGTGTCTCTATTGGTTCAAAAATGCTTACAAGAAATGTCTGTTGATTTTAAAATGCTTGCAAAAAGTGTCTGTTGGTTCAAAAATGCTTGCAAAAAATGTCTCTATTAGTTCTAAAATGCTTACAAAAAGTGTCTCTAATGTATCCAAAGGCTCACAAAAAGTGTCTCTATTGGTTCAGAAATGCTTGCAAAAAGTGTCTCGATTGGTCCTAAAATGCTTGCTGAATGTGTCTCTATTGATTCTAAAATGCTTGCAGAAGGTATCTCTATTGTTTACAAAATGCTTGCAAAATGTGTCTGTTGGTTCAAAAATGCTTACAAAAAGTGTCTGTTGGTTGAAAAATGCTTGCAAAAAGTGTCTGTTGGTTCTAAAATGCTTGCAGAAAGTGTCAATTGTGCTTTAAATGGTTGCAGAAAGTGTTGTTGCATCTACAATGGTTGCAGAAAGTGTCTTTTGTGTCTAAAATGCTTGCAGAAAGTGTCTATTGTGCCTAAAATGGTCGCAGAATGTGTCTATTGGGCCTAAAATGGTCGCATAATGTGTCTATTGGCTCTAAAATGGTTTCATAAAGTGTCTCTATTGGGTCTAAAATGGTTGCAGAAAGTGTCTATTGGGTCTAAAATGGTTGCAGAAAGTGTCTATTGGGTCTAAAATGGTTGCAGAAAGTGTCTCTGTCTAAAATGGTTACAGAAAGTGTCTCTATTCGGTCTAAAATGTTTGAAAAAAGTGTCTCTATTGGTTCTAAAATGCTTGCTGAAAACGTGTCTCTCTTGGTTCTAAAATGTTTGCAAAGAGTGTCTCTATTGGTTCTAAAATGCTTGCTGAAGGTGTCTCTGTTGGTTCTAAAATGCTTGCAGAAAGTGTCTATTTGTCCTACAATAGTTGCAGAAAGTATCTATTGGGCCTACAATAGTTGCAGAAAGTATCTATTGGGCCTACAATGGTTGCAGAAAGTGTCTATTGGGTCTACAATGGTTGCAGTATGTGTCTATTGGGTCTAACATGTTTGCAGAACTTGTCTCCATTAGGTATAAAAGGTTGCCGAAAGTGTCTATTAGTCTAAAATGGTAGCAAAAGTGTCTCTATTGGGTCTAAAATGCTTGCAAAAATTGTCTCTATTGGTTCTAAAATGCTTGTTGAAAGTTTGTTTCTATTGGTTTGAAAATAATTGCTGAAAGTGTTTCTATTGGTTCTGAAATGCTGGCTGAAAGAGTGTCTCTATTGGTTCTAAAATGCTTGCAGAAGGTGTCTCTATTGGTTCTAAAATGCTTCCAGAGGTGTCTCTATTGGTACTAAAATGCTTGCAAAAAGTGTCTCTTTTGGTTCTAAAATGCTTGCAAAACTTGTGTCTATTGGTTCTAAAATGCTTGCAAAAAGTGTCTCTATTGGTTCTAAAAATGCTTGCAAAATGTGTCTCTTTAGGTTCTAAAATGTTTGCAAAAAGTGTCTCTATTGGTTCTAAAATGCTTGCAAAAAGTGTCTCTATTTGTTCTAAAATATTTGCAAAAAGTGTCTCTATTATTTCTAAAATGCTTGCAGAAGGTGTCTCGATCTATATTACTAAAAGTCTGATCTTCACCGCACTTGGCTCTCTGTGCTGTGATTTCCGAGGGAATGCCACCACCTATGTCCAGCTTGCTCAAAGCCCCCTTCCGCCTTCCTGGACCAGAGGATTCTTCCCATCGATGAAAAATCAGAGAGATATTAATGTTTTAATAAAATCTCCATTCTCTCTGCTGCCCCTGCTGGAGGAAGCTATCTTTCTGAGCTCTTAATAGCACTGAACACAGGTCTACAACTGTGTGACCTTAATGTGATTCTAAAATGCTTGCAAAAAGTGTCCATTGGTTCTAAAATGCTTGCAAAAAGTGTCTATTTGTTCTAAAATGCTTGCAGGTAGTGTCTGTTGGTACAAAAGTGCTTGCAAAGAGCATTTCTATTGGTTCTAAAATGCTTGCAAAAAGTGTCTCTATTGGTTCTAAAATGCTTGCAAAATGTCTCTATTAGTTCTGAAATGCTTGCAATAAGTGTCTATTGGTTCTAAAATTCTTGCAAAAAGTGTATTGGTTCTAAAATACTTGCAAAAAGTGTCTCTATTGGTTCAAAAATGCTTGCAGAAGGTGTCTCGATCTATATTACTAAAAGTCTGATCTTGACCGCATTTGGCTCGCTGTACTGTGATTTCCGAGAGAATGCCACCACCTATGTCTGTTATTCTTGTCCAGCTCGCTCAAAGCCCCCTTCCGCCTTCCTGGACCAGAGGATTTTTCTTATCGATGAAAAATCAGAGAGATATTAATGTTTTAATAAAATGTCCATTCTCTCTGCTGCCCCTGCTGGAGGAAGCAATCTTTCTGAGCTATTAATAGCACTGAACACATGTCTTCTCAACTGTGTGCCCTTAATGTGATTCTAAAATGCTTGCAAAACCTGTCTATTTGTTCTAAAATGATTGCAAAAAGTGTCTATTGGTTCTAAAATGCTTGCAGGAAGTGTCTGTTGGTTCAAAAGTGCTTGCAAAGAGCATCCCTATTGGTTCTAAAATGCTTGCAAAAAGTGTCTCTATTTGTTCTAAAATGCTTGCAAAAGGTCTGTTGGTTCAAAAATGCTTGCAAAATGTTTCTATTGTTTCTAAACTGTTTGCAATAAGTATCTATTGGTTCTAAAATGCTTGCAGAAAGTGTGTATTCTGTCTACAATGGTTGCAGAAAGTGTCTGTTGCATCTACAATGGTTGCAGAAAGTGTCTTTTTGGTCTAAAATGCTTGCAGAAAGTGTCTATTGGGCCTAAAATGGTTGCAAAAAGTCTCTATTGGGCCTACAATTGTTGCAGAATGTGTCTATTGGGTCTATAATGGTTGCAGAAAGTGTCTCTATTGGGTACAAAATGGTTGCAGAAAGTGTCTCTATTGGGTCTAAAATGGTTGCAGAAAGTGTCTCTATTGGATCTAAAATGGCTGCAGAAAGTGTCTGTATTGGGTCTAAAATGGTTGCAGAAAGTGTCTCTGTCCAAAATGATTACAGAAAGTGTCTCTATTTGGTCTAAAATGCTTGCAAAAAGTGTCTCTATTGGGTATAAAATGCTTGCAGAAAGTGTCTATATTGGTTCGAAAATGCTTGCAAAAAGTGTCCCTATTGGTTCGAAAATGCTTGAAGAAATAGTCTATTGTGTCTACAATGGTTGCAGAAAGTGTCTATTGAATCAACAATAGTTGCAGAAAGTGTCTTTTGGGTCTAAAATGCTTGCAGAAAGTGTCTATTAGGTCTAAACTGGTTGCAGAAAGTGTCTCTATTGGGTCTAATGTGATTGCAGAAAGTGTATCTATTGCATCTAAAATGTTTGCAAAAATTGTCTCTATTGGTTCTAAAATGTTTGCAAAAAGTGTCTCTATTGGGTCTAAAATGCTTGCTGATAGTGTCTCTATTGACTCAAAAATGCTTGCTGAAAGAGTGTCTCTTGGCTTAAAAATGCTTGCTGAAAGGGTCTCCATTGGCTCTAGAATGCTTGCTGAAAGAGTGTCTCTATTGGTTCTAAAATACTTGCTGAAGGAGTGTCTCTATTGGTTCTAAAATGCTTGCTGAAGGTGTCTCTATTGGTTCTAAAATGCTTGCAAAAATTGTCTCTATTGGTTCTAAAATGCTTGCAAAAATTTTCATTATTGGTTCTAAAATGCTTGCAAAAAGTGGCACTATTTGTTCTAAAATGCTTGCAAAAAGTGTCTCTAATGGTTCTAAAATGCTTGCAAAAATTGTCTTATTGTTTCTAAAATACTTGCAAAAAGTGTATTGATTCTAAAATGCTTGCAAAATGTGTATTGGTCCTAAAATGCTTGCAAAAAGCGTGTCTATTGGTTCTTAAATGCTTCCTGAAAGAGTTTCTCTATTCGTTCTATAAGGCTTGCAGAAGGTGTCTCTATTGGCTCTAAAACTCTTGCTGAAAGTGTCTCTATTGGTTCTAAAATGCTCACTGAAATACTAAATAGTACTGAACACATGTCTACTCAACTGTGGGTGCCCTTAATGTGGTTCTAAAATGCTTGCAAAATGTGCCTATTGATTCTAAAATGCTTTCAAAACGTGTCTATTGGTTCAAAAATGCTTGCAAAATGTGTCTCTATTGGTTCTAAAATGCTTGCAATAAGTGTCTCTATTGGTTCTAAAATGATTGCAAATGGTCTGTTGATTTAAAAATGCTTGAAAAACGTGTCTGTTGGTTCAGAAATGCTTGCAAAAAGTGTCGTTATTGGTTCTAAATGCTTGCAAAACGCGTATCTATCGGTTCTAAAATGCTTGCAAAAAGTGTCTCCATTGATTATAAAAATGCTTGCAAAAAGTGTCTCTATTGGTTCTAAAATGCTTGATGAAAGAGTGTCTCTATTGGTTCTAAAATACTTGCAGAAGGTATCTCTATTGGTTCTAAAATGCTTGCAAAAAGTGACTATTGGTTAAAAAATGCTTGCAAAATGTGCCTCTATTGGTTCTAAAATGCTTGCAAAACGTCTGTTGGCTCAAAAATGCTTGCAAAAAGTGTATCTATTGTTCTAAAATACTTGCAGAAGGTGTCTCTATTGATTCTAAAATGCTTTCAAAAAGTGTCTCTATTGGCTCTTAAATGGTTGCAGATGGTGTCTCTATTGGTTCAAAAATGCTTGCAGATGGTGTCCCTATTGGTTCTAAAATGCCTGCAAAAGGTGTCTCTATTGGTTCTAATATGGTTGCAAAAATTGTCTCTATTGGTTCTAAAATGGTTGCAAAAAGTGTCTATATTGGTTCTCAAATGCTTGCAAAAGTTGTCTATTGGTGCTAAAATGCTTGCAAAAAGTGCCTCCATTAGTTCTAAAATGATTGCAAAAAGTGTCTCTAATCATTTTAAAATGCTTGCAAAAATTGTCTCTATTGGTTCTAATTTGCTGCCTGGCCAGGGCGACTGAGCTGCCAGCCCAAGAATCCATTTGGCCCACAATGTCCATACTAGCCCTCTGGAAACCAGTCCTTTTGACACACAACACACATACTAGCGCTTCAGAATGCTTCCTCCACTGGCCTGCAATATTGGAATTGGTGGAGAGGTGGAATATTGAATTGGGGGACCAGCCCTCCCATGTGAAGCTGGGACTGAACGGGTCCCACTTAATCTAGTATTTGATAAAATTAAGTATGACTGGGAAAAAGAACTCCAAACTTCTTTATCTATAGAGAAATGGGAGAGGATTCTTCAATTAGTCAATACCTCTTCAATGTGTGCAAGACACGCTTTGACACAATTCAAGGTGGTTCACAGAGCTCATATGTCAAAAGATAAGTTGTCTCGTTTTTATAGTCATATAAATCCTATCTGACAGATGTAACTCTGAAGTGGCCTTTTTGACCCATATGTTTTGGTCCTGCCACTTTTGGAAAATTATTGGAAAGACATTTTTGATACTATGTCTGTAGTCATATGTATTGATTTACAACCTCATCCTATTACTGTAATTTTTGTGCTACCAATGTTAGATTCTATTCATTTGTCCCACTCCACCCATTGGTTGATTGCTTTTACCACATTAATTGCCAGACGATCTATTTTATTTTAATGGGAAGACTCCAAACCTCCGATCACATTCCAGTGGTATTCTGAAACGATATCATGTTTAAATTTAGAAAAAAATTAGGAGTGACATTGTTGAACCCTTGGTTAAATTTGATAAGACTTGGGGAAAATTTATTGAGCACTTTCATACAATATAAATTGCTCCCTCTTTAACCATTATAAAAACTATTTTACCTCTATATGGTGGAACGGACTTGACGTCATACAGACTTAAATTGTTGAAACTTTTAGTTCAGATTTTGTTTTGCTTTGTTTAGTTTTTATTTATTTATTTTGTTTTTAGTCTTATTTTATTATTATTAATTGTTTTAATTTTATTTTTTTTAGTTTAGGGGTGTTTTGCTTTTTCCTTTTTTCATTTTCTTTTTGTCTTTTTCTTTTTGTACTTTTTCTACATTTATAAGTTTTCTTTGAAAGATTTAACTATATTTACATAGAGACCGGGAAGTCTTTACACAATGTGTATTTTGACATTGGTCTCATATCTGGTTATACCTGTTATTAATGTAATCCTGATCCATATGTATCAATATCATTGTTATGTTTATCACTATTATTTTTGCTCTTTTTTAAAAATGTTTTATTTTTCTTCTCTTTGGAAAAAAAACTATAAAAAGATTTTAAAATAAAGAAAGAAAGTTTCTCACCTTGCCGCAGATGCGATTAATTTTTGGGTCACATCTCCGGTCGCTCTGCGGCCTAACATCGATGGAGCTTGAAGCCTCCTCGGATTGACTTGACCCCATCGTGGGGCATGGACTTAACATCGGAGCTGATCCCTGGCCTGGGATCACTCCAACTGTAACCTGCGGACTTGCCATCAAGAGCTCGCAGTCTCAGGAGAGACCGAGTCGGGAAGCTCCAATGACGCAGAGGCTAGACAAGCCCCGACCTGGGGTCCAATCGCTGGCACAGGGGAGCTGAGATTCCCCCCCCCCCAATGCAGGAGCTGATTGCCCCGATGTGGAGGGCACAAACACCGCCGGCTACGGTAGTCAAGATCGTCTCGTCAATGTAGCGCTCAAGGCCCCCGTCCGTGGGAGAGCATAGAAGGGAAAGGATTTGAACGTTTTTTTACCTTCCATCACAGTAAGGAAAATGGAGGAGTCACTGTGGTGGATGTTTATTTTATGTATTTTATGTGTTCTGTTGCTTTTTATTTGCATAACTGACTTGGGAAATGAAATTCCTCGTATGTTGCAAAACATACTTGGCTAATAAAGTATTATTGTGATTGTGATTGTAATCTATTATTCCTACACTCTTGTACATAAGTATGATATATTCTCTGTTTTAGGATGGCACAGTGGCGCTGCGATAAAGCTACTGTCTCACAGCACCAGAGACCCAGATTCGATCCTGAACTCTGGTGCTGTCTGTTTGGATCTCCCAGTGCCTGAGTGGGCCAATCCTGGGTGCTCTGGTTTTCTCCCACATTCCGAAAACGTGCAGGTTTGTAGATTAATTGGTTTCTGTAAATTGCCCCCAGTGTGTAGGGAGTGCATAAGAAAGTGAGATAACATAGAACAAGTGTATATAATAGTGCATATAATAGAACTAGTGATTGATGGTTGGAGTGGGCGCAGTGGGACAGAGGGCCTGTTTCCAGGCTGTATTTCTAAACTCTAAACACTAAACTCTATGATTGTGCCTATGTATAGTAAGATTTCCACTGAACTGTATGCAATAACGTACAATGTAGCTCAGTACATGCGATAACAGTGTAACATTGAACCATGTTATATTTAGTGTTTGTTTATCTCTTAATTTATTCTTATGATTAGGTTTTCAAGTACAGCAGCCCCAAGGCACCTCACATCTGATGACCAAATTCTTTCCCGATTGATGGGGATACTATGATGCTGGTGTAAGGAGCTAGTGGGGGTTAAGAAATAAGGAGAACATTTAATAAGGTGGCATGTAAATGCATGGCTTTGCATTTATGCCACATTTTTCTCGGCTTCAGGTGTTTCCATGGCTCTTTTGAAGTGTTGCAACTATTATAATGTAGATAGTGTGGAATCTAATATGCACATAACATAAATCTCTAACACAGTGTGATATTGGCCACAAAATTAGTTTGTGATTGTAATCAATTAATAAATATTGGCTACGAGATTTGGCAAACTGCTTCTGTTCCCCAATATATTACCATGTGATATTTACATCCACCTGAGATGACAGATTCTATGCTTAATAACTAGTTTGCAGAGAAACATCTTTGATAGTGTATCACTGCCTCAGTACTGCACTGAAGTGCTGTTTAAATTTTTGTTCTTACTTCTCTGGAAAGGCAGAACCTTATTACTCCCATATTTAAATAAAATGATACCATATTTGGCAGACGCCATTGAGGGCATATTTATATTGTTTTTGTTTTTTCTTGGAAACGTATTTGTGTTTGTTATATTGGTGTGTGTATGTATGTATTTGTGTGTGTGCATGTATGTATTTGTGTGTGTGTATGTATGTATTTGTGTGTGAGTGTATGTATATTCTGTGAGTACGATATCTGTGTGAATGTGTGTGTGTATAAATGTATGAGTGCATGTATGTATATGTGTGTGTATGCATGAAGTGTGTTTACGTGTGTATATGTGTGTGCGCATGTATGTGTGTGTGTATATATATATATATATATATATATATATATATATATATATATATATATATATATATATATATATATGAGGGTAAAGGGTATAGAATAAGATGTGGTGAAGGCTAAATCATTGTAGCATCAATATTTTCAATGCTCTTTGTTAGATTGTATGTGGTGAGCTCAATCAATAAATCAGTTTAATTCATCACTTGCACATAAGGCGCAAGTGAAATGAATTTGCCAGCAGCGGTACAATGAAAAAGAACACACAAAGACAATGAAATTTTAACACAAACATCCACGACAGCAATCATCACTGTGGTGGAATGCACAAAATTTGGCCAGTCCGCCTCCTTTTCCCCCGTGGTCGAGACCTCAACCCTCCGCAGCCGCCGTGGCGGGAGTCCAGATGTGCAGACAAGATAAAAAGTCCAGGTAAGTCCTGAATCGGTGCCTCCCTACCGGAGACAGCGGCTTCAAGTTGGTGTAGGCCGCAGGCTGGCGGTCAAAGATTTAAAGTTCCCGCCGCGCTGCAGCCAGAAGCACCGCAGACTGCAGGGCCAGTGGTCGAAGCTCCCCTCCAGGGATCCCCGACGAGGGACCCCGCTCCTGATGGTAAGTCTCCGCCGCACCCGCAGTAGAAGTAGGCTGCGGTCCAGCGGTCAATGCTCTTCTCAATAAGCCCAGGACACTGCGCCAGGCTGGAGCTCTGCAGACTGTGGCTTTAGCCTGCGCGGGCCAGCGAATGGAGCATTCCCCTCTGGTGAGGGCTCACCCGCTCCCACCACACGGAGAACTGCTGGGCTGCTGTGCATCAGTGAGAGGACTCTTTTGCTGGAGGTCGGGATGTGTGGGGCCTCAATGGTGCTGGTGATGGAGAGGAATGGTGCCGGTGAGCGGGTGGGTGGCTCCGAGGCTAGCTGTGGAAGTCGCTTTGCGGTATGGAGGCTGAGCGGTGGCTGAGTGAGGAGTGGGACGTCGGTTTTCACGGATCACCAAATCTGGGTCAAGGTGTCAGTGAGATGGGCCGCTGGGGGGTCTGCAGCAGTCCGGAGATTGTTTCGATCGGGAGCTACTCCGGTAGCCAGAGAGGCTGAGCGTGCAAATGGGATATTGCCTGCAGTGACACAAAGCGGTGACGATATCGAAAACACTGCCTGGCCAGGCCGACCCTGCAACTCCAGCCCAGTGCCGCCAACTGGACAACGGGCCTCTAATGGCCCTGTCTCATGGTGCGAGTTGACCCACGAGGTACCCCGACTGAAAGACTTGTGGTTGTGTACGAGACTTCAAGTTTATGATCAAGTTCCCACGGGTATGTCATTCCTGCGATGTTCCAACTTCCTCTCCCAAGTTACCAAGTCCTCTCCCATTACTCGTGAATGAAGGTATGTTTTAATAAAGCAACAATGTTAAAGAAGACATTTCTTGGTGCTTTATGTTTTTAAATACTGTATTTCCCGGGATGGGGGGAGATCTCAGTTCACAGTGTTTGGGGAGTCTGGCGTTGTGAAGGAGGGTATTGGGGTCAGTAACCCACTTGCCACGCTCTGGTCTGAGTGCAGGTGGGTGGGACTAGGTGACAGTAACTCAGCGAGACAGGCAGCATCTCTGGAGAGAAGGAATGGGTGACAGTTCGGGTCGAGACCCTTCTTCAGTGTTTTGTTCTGGTGTAGAGCTGCACGGGAACACCAATGTTTTGCGTGTCACTAGAATATGGACGACGGCAGCCTGTCCCGCTGAGTGACTCCAGCATTTTGCGTCTATCTTCGGTTTAAAGCAGCATCTGCAGCTGCTTCCTACAGCCTGACACCAGGTTGGCCCGAGGATGGTGCCCTATCTATTGTGTATCAGATTAGAAACCCGACGTTCATACCATATTGTGCGGGAAGGGAACTGCAGATGCTGGTTTACACCGAAGATAGACACAAAAAGCTGAAGTAACACAGCGGCTCAGGCAGCATCTCTGGAGAAAAGAAATAGGTGAGGTTTCGGGTCGGTTCTTCAGACACTATACCATCTTATCCCTTTCATGTGTGTAGTTCACAATAAGTAGAATTTCGATTCAAATTTTTTAAAGAGCAAATCTCTTCCCGAGCACAACAGCCGGGCATTATCTCATGACTGCCTCCCATTGGGATCGGGATACGTTCCAGGCTAGGCATCATCATTACCGTGGCTCAGCCGTGGGTTTTTGATGCTGGTTGAGATGGAACCTGCTCTTCTCCTCGTTGCAAGGCTGCACCCTGGAACCGAACAAAACTCCGGGCGAGTTGGACAGGTGTGTTTCTAGGTCACTGGGAAAACGTGCAAACTCCATTCGGATAGCACCAGTCGTCAGGATTGAACTCGGGTCTCTGGCGCTGTGAGGCAGCAACTCTACTGCTGCACCGCCAATGTGACATTCCAATTTTTTGAATGAATTTAGCCGCTTCACCGAGGAGCGGGTGCAGTAGAACGAGAATGAATGGATTTGCCAGCGGTGACATTGCAGCCGAGGTCTGGGGAAGACAGAGAGGGGAACAATGAGGACACGGAAGTTTAGTTTAGAATCTCATTGGTTATTGTGTGGGAAGGAAGTCCAGATGCTGGTTTAAAGATAGACGAAATGCTGGAGTAACTCAGCGGGACAGGCAGCATCTTTGGGTAGTGGTCTAAGGAAGGGTCTTGACCCGATACATCATCATTCCTTCTCTCTGGAGATGCTGCCTGTCCCGCTGAGTTACTCCAGCATTGTGTGTGTGTGAGAGTTACTCCAGCATTGTGTGTGTGCGTGTGTGCGAGTTACTCCAGCATTGTGTGTGTGTGTGCGAGTTACTTCAGCATTGTGAGTGTGTGTGTGTGTTTCACCGCTCCTGATGGTGAGTCCCCGTCGCGCCCGCGGTAGAAGTGGGCCACGGTCCGGCGGCGAAAGCTCATCTCAGTAAGCCCAGGACACCGCGCCTGGATGGAGCTCTGCAGATCACGGCTTTCGACTGCCGTGAGCCAGCGAACGGAGCGCTCCCCTCCGGCGAGGGCTTGGTTGCTCCACGCCGAGAGTCCACGCTGCGCCCGCAGCTGAAGCCCCGGCCGCTTCTCCGGGAAAGGCCGCACCTTGCTGTTAGGCCACGGGGGAGGCGACATGGAAAAAGACGCCTCTCCGTGGAGGAGGCGACCAAAGCAGTTTCCCCCTTACCCCCGCACACCACCTCCCACACAGAGGAACTTCGAAAACACACTTTTAAATACACAAAAAATCCAAAAAAAGTAGAAAAAACTGACACGCTGCTGGCAGGGCTGCCGGCTTGAAGCGCCCCCACCGACCCCACCACCCGGAGAACTGCTGGGCTGATGTGCGTCAGTGAGAGGCCCCTTTTGCTGGAGGCCTGGTATGGAGGCTGAGCGGGGGAGGCTGAGATTGGGGCCTCAATGGTGCTGGTGATGGAGAAGAATGGTGCCGGTGAGTGGGTTGGCGGTTCCAAGGCTGGCTGTGGAAGTCGTTCTGTGGTATGGAGGCTGAGCAGTGGCTGTGTGAGGCATGTGAAGGCGGTTTTCACGGATCACCAAAACCGGCTCAAGGTGTCAGTCGGATGCGCAGCTGGGGGGTCTGCAGCAGTCGGGGGGATTGTTTGGATCGGGTAGCAATGTTACAACATTTTGAGATTTTAAAAATCAAGTCTTCAATTTATCCCATCAGATAAAGCATAAAAAGAAGTTTAATTTGACACCTAATTCACTTTCATATCTTCAGTATTAAAACAGTTATGGCCATTTTCATACTCGGAAATTAGCATCTTGTTCCCTATTGCTTTTCCATTGACTTAACACAAAAGTTGTGATCGAGGACAGTCAAGAGCCCATCATTTTCTTAAATATTGAGAGAACTGAAAGAAGTTTTCAGCTATTATAGGTTGAAGCATTCTGAAACAAATATCAAACAATCTTACTTGGATGACCTGAAATTAAAGCATATAATTAGTTAGTTACCCAATTGTAGCTAATTACAAAATTAAATTACTAGATCTAAACATCTATCCATTTCTTGAGAAAATATTAACATTTTTTTAAAAGCCTAAGTGTCCAAATAACATTCACACAAGAATTCAAAATATGTTTAAATCTAATTGTCATTAATTTATAGGCCAAATTGAAGGAATTTAGTGTTTAATGCCGGTAAATTAATGGCCATTTAAATCATCTTGGGAGTGGGATTTTCTGGAACGCGATGGATTGGAACGTTGCGGTAGCGGTGAATTTAAACCACATATCGGCAGGAAAAATACTGCCGGTTCATATGGGGAATAAATCACCATTTCGCAACATGAAATGTTGATTAAGGTCATCTAAACAAGCAAGTTTATATGAAAAAATAAACAGCGTTCATTTACCTGTCCCCTACGTAAAATCCGTTCCCGTTGTCGGCGTTCACGGCATTAGGAGCCAATTTTTATTTTACTGCAGTGCTGAAATAGCCAGGCGATTATAAAGAAAAATTTCACTTACCGGCAGTCGGAACGAATCTTTAGCAAAAGCTCGCACTCCGAGAAATTATAATTCCGGATGGCAAGGGAAAATCGCATTTTAACACCGCACGCCCTCCCCCCCCCCCCCCCCCCCCCCCCCAAAGGCGCCAATGTCGTGCACACAGCCAGTGACAGAACTGCAGCGCCGCTGAAGGTAAGTTTAGTAACATACCTAGATCGGTGCTACTCAGGTAGCCAGAGAGGCTGAGCGTGCAAATGGGATATTGTCTGCAGTGGCACAAAGCAGTGACGCTATCAACAACAATGCCTGGCCAGGCAAACCCTGCAAATCCAGCCCAGTGCTTCCAATTGGACAACGGACCTTCAAGACTAGGTAAAGACGACAGTTTATAACAACTTTGAACTTGAAGGTAACAAAATTGTGCCCGAAATATGGCAACTCGTGTATTCTCTCAGTGTAATCTAATATTCCTACACTCTTGTACTTAAGTATGATATTTTCTGTTTTAGGGTGGTACAGTTGCGTAGTGGTAGAACTACTGTCTCACAGCACCAGAGATCCGGATTCGATGCTGAACCCGAGTGCTGTCTGTGCGGATTTTGCACATTCTTCCAGAGACCGAGTGGGTTTATCCTGGGTGCTCTGGTTTTCTCCTACATTCCAAACAAGTGCAGGTTTGTAGATTAATTGGCATCTGTAAATTGCCCCCAGTGTGCAGAGCGTGGACATGAAAGTGAGATAACATAGAACTAATGTACTTAATAGTGTATATAATAGAACCAGTGAACAATGGTTGGAGTGGGCTCGGTGGGACAAAGGGTCTGTTTCCAGGCCATATCATTAAACACTAAAGTGTGCCTATGTATAGTAAGATTTTTACCGAACTGTATGCAAAAAAGTACAGTGTAGCTTGGTATATGTGATAACAGTGTAACTATGAACCATGTTACATTTAGTGTTTGTATTTCTCTTCATTTATTCATATGATTAGGTTTTAATAAACATATTAGAAGAGTTTTTAGGTATGTCAGCAACAAAACTGTAAACCAGAACAGGTTGACAGCAGCAGCAAGAGCCTCAAGTCGTGTACCTCACCGAGACAGGTCCAGCCAAAACCCGGAGAATAGCTGCAGGACAAACTACCCATAATCACCTAAAAATCACTTGATGACATTAATATGGGTGTTAAATCAACTCTCTTTGTCACTCTTACAATGAATTTTAAATGTTGTATAAACAGCATAACCCTCCTTTGCAAGTTCCCACAACATTATGTTGATAATGCCATTATCAACTTTTCACCAAGTTGGTCGACTGTTTAATCAAGCCGCTGTGACATCAGAGGTAAACAAGTTTAACATCAATATTTGTAATGCTCTTTGTAACCTTGTATGTGGCTCTCACACATACACTCTCACACAGACCTGGGCTGCTGTGAGTCAGTGAGAGGACCATTTTGCTGGTGGTAGGATATGTTGGGCCTCAATGGTGCTGGTGAAAAGGTTACCATTCTTGCTGAAAATCACCACTTTTTTTCGGCAGTAAACTGTTACGAATGTTTAAAATCATTGCGTTAGACTGAAAATGTATTTGTTTTTGGTGGTTTATTTGAGGAAGATATTCTAATTTGAAAGACTGCATCAAAAATTTGATTAAATATTCTTAAATCAGTTATATTTTGCAGTGTTGTTCATCATAAAAATATGACGGATATGACTGAATGCAATGGGCAACCTGGAAAAAGAAGAAGAAAAAATTAATTAAATTCTCTAGAAGATTGCGCCAAATATATTTTTCCCATAGTAGAGATGTTCATCTGTGGGAAACAAAATTCAAAGTTGCAAAAAGTTTTATTTTCGGGTTTCCAGAAACTTAAAAGTAGAAACACTTACAGATGAATCACCAATGCGTGTGTGTGTTTGTGTGTGTGTGTGTGTGTGTGTGTATCTGATGCGTGTATTTATGTATCTGATGCGTGTATGTATGTGTCTGAGTGTATGTATGTATCTTTATGCGTGTATGTATGTATATGTTTGTGTGTATTATGTATATGTGTGTATATGTGTATGTGTTTGTATATGTGTGTCTATGTGTATGTATATGTGTTTGTGTATGTATATTGGGTGTATGTATGTATATATGTGTGTATGTATATATGTATGTATATGTGTGTGTATGCATGTATGTGTGCATGTATGTATTTGTGTGTGTATGCATAAGTGTGAGTGTATGTATGTGTGTGTATATATGTGTGTGTATGTATATTGTGTGTGGATGTATGCATGGTTTACGGAGAGGAATGGTGCCAGTGAGTGGGATGGTGGCTTGCCTCCCTCTAAGGTGCATTGGGGGCTCCAAGGATGGCTGTGGAAGGCACTCTGGGGCATGGAGGCTGAGCGGTGGCCGTGTGAGGTGAGGGACGGTGGTTTTCATGGATCGCCAAATCCGGGTCAAGGTGTCAGTGGGATGGGCAGCTGGAGGGTCTGCAGCAACCGGGGGATTGTTTGGATCGGGTGCCGTGCTGCCGGAACCTCCACAGAGGCTGAGCATGCAAATAGGATATTGCCTGCAGTGGCATACAGCGATCACGATGTTGACAACACTGCCTGGCAAGTCCAAACCTAGTTACACCAACTGGACAAAGGGCCATTAAGACTAAATGAAGACGACAGATTTTAACAACTTTAAACTTGAAGGGAACAAAATGGTGCCAGAAACATGGCAACTTCTGTATTCCCTCAGTGTATACCACCAGGGGCACCACACGATTGGTAGACCCGCCAATAGTCTGTCTGTTTTTTCGTCTTTTGATTTAGTTTTATTTTGTGTTAAACATTTGTGTAAACGTTCTCCGGTTTGTTTTATGTGGGGGGAGGGGGAGGGGGAGGGGGAGGGGGAGGGGATTGGAGGAAACTTTTTTTTAGTTTCTCTGTTTCCAAAATATTAGCTATGAGATTGGAAAAGATTTTACCACAAATTATCTCTGAAGATCAGTCCGGTTTTATTAAAAATCATTACTCATACTTTAGGAGTTTAATGAATATTGTATGTACAGCATCTAATAAAACCCCAGAATCTCACTCGATGCCGAGAAAGCGTTTGATAGAGTAGTTTGGGATTATTTATTTAATACACTTGAAAAATTTGAGATTGGTCCAAAATGTATTTTTTGGATCAGGTTGATATATCATATACCTCAGGCTTCTGAATTTACTAATAATCAGAGATCCCCTTTTTTCATGTTCTTTTGAGGTACTAGACAGGGCTGTCCCTTAAGTCCTTTACTATTTGATATTACTTTGGAACCTTTAGCCACCGCTATTAGGGAATCCCCTAATATTTTTGGTATTGTCCGTGGGAATAAGACACATAAGCTATCTCTTTACGCAGATGATCTATTATTATTAATTTCTAACCCTGAGAAATCTATTCCGGCAATAGCAGCATTACTTAATTAATTTAGTAGTTTTTCTGGTTATAAACTAAATCTTAGTAAGAGTGAGCTTTTTCCATTAAATAATCTTGTTTTGAATTATGGGCAGTTTCCATTTAGATTGACTACCGAAAGTTTTACTTATTTAGGTATTAAGATCATCAAGAAACACAATGATTTATTTAAAACCAATTTTATGCCTTTAATTGACCATATTAAACATCAGTTTACTAAATGGTCACCAATGTCCTTATCCCTAATTGGCTGAATAAACGCTATTAAAATGTTCATTTCACGTAAATTTCTGTTTGTATTTCAGACGATACCAATTTTCATTGCCAAATCTTTCTTTGACACTATAGACTCCAAAATGTCTTCATATATATGGCAGAATAAAAATCCCAGACTAAGTATAAAACATTTTACAGAAATCAAAATAAAATGGCGGTTTGGCATTGCCGAACCTTAGATTTTACTATTGAGCAGTCCATGTTCGTTATTTAACATTTTGGGCAAAAGATTTAGAAGTAACCCAATGCACAGGATGGATATACCTTGAAGTTGATTCCTTACAAGGGCTATCATTGGCCTCTATTCTAGGGGCCTCGTTGCCTTTCACAATTACGAGATTGAATAAATATACGACTAACCCAATAATAAGACATACGTTCCGAATATAGAAACATAGAAACATAGAAATTAGGTGCAGGAGTAGGCCATTCAGCCCTTCGAGCCTGCACCGCCATTCAATATGATCATGGCTGATCATCCAACTCAGTATCCCGTACCTGCCTTCTCTCCATACCCTCTGATCCCCTTAGCCACAAGGGCCACATCCAACTCACTCTTAAATATAGCCAATGAACTGGCCTCAACTACTCTCTGTGGCAGAGAGTTCCAGAGACTCACCACTCTCTGTGTGAAAAAAGTCTTTCTCATCTCGGTCTTAAAGGATTTCCCCCTTATCCTTAAGCTGTGACCCCTTGTCCTGGACTTTCCCAACATCGGGAACAATCTTCCTGCATCAAGCCTGTCCAACCCCTTAATAATTTTGTAAGTTTCTATAAGATCCCCTCTCAATCTCCTAAATTCCAGAGAGTATAAACCGAGTCTATCCAGTCTTTCTTCATAAGACAGTCCTGACATCCCAGGAATCAGTCTGGTGAACCTTCTCTGCACTCCCTCTATGGCAATAATGTTCTTCCTCAGATTTGGAGACCAAAACTGTACGCAATACTCCAGGTGTGGTCTCACCAAGACCCTGTACAACTGAAGTAGAACCTCCCTGCTCCTGTACTCAAATCCTTTTGCTATGAAAGCTAACATACCATTCGCTTTTTTCACTGCCTGCTGCACCTGCATGCCTACTTTCAATGACTGGTGTACCATGACACCCAGGTCTCGCTGCATCTCCCCTTTTCCTAATCGGCCACCATTTAAATAATAGTCTGCTTTCCTGTTTTTGCCACCAAAGTGGATAACCTCACATTTATCCACATTATACTGCATCTGCCAAACATTTGCCCACTCACCCAGCCTATCCAAGTCACCTTGCAGTCTCCTAGCATCCTCCTCACAGCTAACACTGCCCCCCAGCTTAGTGTCATCCGCAAACTTGGAGATATTGCCTTCAATTCCCTCATCCAGATCATTAATATTATATTGTAAATAGCTGGGGTCCCAGCACTGAGCCCTGCGGTACCCCACTAGTCACTGCCTGCCATTGTGAAAAGGACCCATTTACTCCTACTCTTTGCTTCCTGTTTGCCAGCCAGTTCTCTATCCACATCAATACTGAACCCCTAATACCGTATGCTTTAAGTTTGTATACTAATCTCTTATCTGGGACCTTGTCGAAAGCCTTCTGGAAGTCCAGATATACCACATCCACTGGTTCTCCCTTATCCACGCTACTAGTTACATCCTCGAAAAATTCCACAAGATTCGTCAGACATGATTTACCTTTCGTAAATCCATGCTGACTTTGTCCAATGATTTCACCACTTTCCAAATGTGCTGCTATCCCATCTTTAATAACTGACTCTAGCAGTTTCCCACTACCGATGTTAGACTAACTGGTCTGTAATTCCCCGTTTTCTCTCTCCCTCCCTTCTTAAAAAGAGGGGTTACATTTGCTACCCGCCAATCCTCATGAACTACTCCAGAATCTAAAGAGTTTTGAAAGATTATCACTAATGCATCCACTATTTCCTGAGCTACTTCCTTAAGTACTCTGGGATGCAGCCTATCTGGCCCTGGGGATTTATCGGCCTTTAATCTATTCAATTTACCCAACACCACTTCCCGACTGACCTGGATTTCACTCAATTCCTCCTTTGACCCACAGTCCCCTGCTATTTTTCCGGCAGATTATTTATGTCTTCCTTAGTGAAGACGGAACCAAAGTAGTTATTCAATTGGTCCGCCATATCCTTGTTCCCCATGATCAACTCACCTGTTCTGACTGCAAGGGACCTACATTTGTTTTAACTAACCTCTTTCTCTTCACATATCTATAAAAACTTTTGCAGTCAGTTTTTATGTTCCCTGCCAGTTTTCTTTCATAATCTATTTTTCCTTTCCTAATTAAGCCCTTTGTCCTCCTCTGCTGGTCTCTGAATTTCTCCCAGTCCTCTGGTATGCTGCTTTTTCTGGCTACTTTGTACGCATCATCCTTTGCTTTGATACTATCCCTGATTTCCCTTGTTATCCACGGATGCACTACCTTCCCCGATTTATTCTTTTGCCAAACTGGGATGAACAATTTTTGTAGTTCATCCATGCAGTCTTTAAATGTCTTCCATTGTATATCCACCGTCAACCCTTTTAGAATTAATTGCCAGTCAATCTTGGCCAATTTCGTAGGTTTTTTGGACTAAATGATTTTATCTTATCGAGTCCTATTTTATTCAACCATCTAGTACTGATCAAGTCTTTTTGTTATGGAAGAGGAAGGGTTTAGTAGCTTTTCGTGATTTGTTTTTGCAGGGTTGTTTTATGTCGTTCGAACAACTCTCCAATAAATATAACTTACCTAATTCGCACTTATTTAGATATTTACAAATTAGACACATTTTGAAGGTTACTTTTTCCACTACCACATCAAACTGAAATTTTGGAAATTTGGTTAAAGCTGAACCCGTATCAGAAAGGATTAATAAAGACTATTTATGAGTTGATTTTGAAATTACAAATAGATATCTTTGATAAAATTAAGAACGACTGGGAAAGAGAACTCCAAACTTCTTTATCTATAGAGAAATGGGAGACGATTTTTCAATTAGTCAATACCTCTTCAATGTGTGCAAGACATGCTTTGATATTGCCCTGTCTCACGGTGCGGGTTGACCCACGAGGTACCCCGAATGAAAGACTCGTGGTTGTGTACAAGACTTCAAGTTTATGTTCAAGTGTTTAACCGAGTTCCCACGGGTATGTCATTTCTGCGATGTTCTAAGTTCCTCCTCCGAGTTACCAAATTCCTCTCCCGTTACTCTTGAGCCAACCGTGAATTAAGGTATGTTTTAATAAAGCAACAATGTTAAAAGACATCTCCATCCTGCGGCTTTGAGTTATTTCAGCGCAGCCGCATCTATTGATACGACCTACAAAGGGAAAATGCGCACCCTCCAGCAACCAATAACGTGGTAAGTGCATTTCTTGGTGCTTTATGTTTTTAAATACTGTATTTCCCGGGGTGGGGGGAGAGCTCCGTTCATATTATTTGGGGAGTCTGGCGTTGTGAAGGAGGGGATTGGGGTCAGTAACCCATTTGCCATGCTCCAGTCTGAGTGCAGGTAGCTGGAACTAGGTTACAGAAAACGGCACGGAGTAAAAGGGCAGAGATGGCCTGTTTCCGTGCTGTCTTACCTATATGTTTTTCTTGTGGCCGGGGAGTGAATTAGCTTGGGTGGCTGCCGCAACGCTCCGGGCACGGACAGCACAACTGGCCGCCACTTCCAAGGAAGGAAGCAGCTCGGGTGACTGACTTTGAGCGGCCGCCGGGACCCGACAGCAGACACACGCATTCACAGATACACACAGACAGACAGAGAGACACACACACACACACAAATACACACAGATGCACACAGACATACACACACACACACACAACCCACACACACACACACACACACACACACACACCACAACACACACACACACACACACATATATATATATATATATATATATATATATTATATATATATATATATATATATATATATATTTATATATTGGCGAGAGATTTAGATTTGAAATGCAGGGGATGATATTTCGCGGAGGTACCCAGCAGTAGGCAACCCAGGAACCAGTTTATATACAGCACATGGACATGTATGGGTTCCTGGGTTGCCTACTGATATATATGTATATATATGTATACACATAATAAATATATATATATATATATATATATATATATATATGTATACATATATATATATACATATTATATATGTGTGTGTATATATATATGTATATATATATGTATATATATATGTATATATATGTATATATATGTATATATATGTATATTATATATAATATTATATATATATATAATGTGTCTGTGTGTATCTGTGTGTATTTGTGTGTCTCTCTCTCTCTCTCTCTCTCTCTCTGTAATATAATATAATATATATATATATATAATATATATATATTATATATATATATATATATATATATATATGTTATTATATATAATATATATTATATGTGTGTGTGTGTATCTATATATATATATATATATGTGTGTGTGTGTGTGTGATATGTATATATATATATGTAATACTATGTATATATATTTATGTATATATGTTATATATATATAAATATATGTATATATATATCAGTAGGCAACCCAGGAACCACTCAAAGTATGTATACATATACATATACATATACACATACACATACACACATACACATATACATATACACAGGTTTGGGGAAGACAGAGAGGGGAACAATGAGGACACGGAAGTTTAGTGGGGAATCTCATTGGTTATTATGTGGGAAGGAAGTCCAGATGCTGGTTAAAGATAGACGAAATGCTGGAGTGACTCAGTGGGACAGGCAGCATCTCTGGGTAGTGGTCTAAGGAAGGGTCTCGACCTGATACATCATCATTCCTTCTCTCTGGAGATGCTGCCTGTCCCGCTGAGTTACTCCAGAATTGTGTGTGTGTGAGAGAGTTACTCCAGCATTATTCGTGCGTGTGTGTGTGAGAGAGTTACCCCAGCATTGTGTATGTGTGTGAGTTACCCCAGCATTGTGTGTGTGCATGTGCGAGTTACCCCAGCATTGTGTGTGTGCGTGTGTGCGAGTTACCCCAGCATTGTGTGTGTCACCCCAGCATTGTGTTGTGTGCGAGTTACTCCAGCATTGTGTGTGTGCGAGTTACTCCAGCATTGTGTGTGTGCGTGTGTGAGTTACCCCAGCATTGTGTGTGTGTGTGAGAGTCACTCCAGCATTGTGTGTGTGCGTGTGTGCGAGTTACTCCAGCTTGGGGGGGGGGGGGGTGTGTGTGTGTGTGTGTGAATTACCCCAGCAATTGTGTGTGTGTGTGAGAGTCACTCCACATTGTGTGTGTGTGTGTGTGAGAGTTACTTCCAGCATTGTGTGTGTGTGTGTGTGTGTAGTTGTGTGAGAGTTACTCAGCATTGTTTTTTTTGTGTGTGTGTGAGAGTCACTCCAGCATTGTGTGTGTGTGTGAGTTACTCCAGCATTGTGTGTGTGTGTGAGTTACTCCAGCATTGTGTGTGTGTGTGTGAGAGTTACCCCAGCATTGTGTGTGTGTGTGTGTGTGTGTGTGTGTGTGTGTGTGTGTGTGTGTGTGTGTGTGAGTTACCCCAGCATTGTGTGTGTGTGAATCATGAATTGCCAAGACACAAGGCACTGTAGATACAAATAATGTCTTACACAAGAAAGGGCAGATGCTAGTTGAAAAAAGTGAACACATGGGGCTGGAGAAATTTGGAAATGCCATCCGTCACCCATTCTTTCTCTCCAGAGATGCTGCCTGCCCGCTGAGTTAAAAGAGTTCCCACGGTAGACTCACGAATCACTAAGGTAAACGCACGGGCCACCACGTTATAAACGAGTTTAAAATGTTTCAATTTTTAACTTGAACTGTAAATTTGACTCATGGAAAAAATCAAACATGTTTGATTTTTTTCATGAGTTACCAAGTTTCACGGGTACCAGCCGTTAGCGCCACGAGTCGCTAAGTTCCGATATTCCCGCTACATTTAGTGTACGTGATTACCGCGAGTGACAACACTGGGTCACTTGTGGGTCAACGCGCAACCGTGAGACACCAATCACAGAGCTCAACAGATAACGTGGCTCGGGTCACTGTGACAGGTGAGTGTGCCTCACTGACCCACAGAGACCATTTGCAGCAAACATTTATTAGCAAGCGTGGATTTCGATATATTTTCAGCTATTTCAGCATGTTGGTCAAAATATCACGTTTATGACGACATTTTGCCAATCTGTGGCTTGTAAGTATCAATCATCTCGTATATTGAAAAAATTTGACTCAGCTCTCCCTTGCAAGTTAAATGTTTGGGGGCCCTCCACATGAAAGTGAATAGTACTATTTTGGCACTAGTTTTTTATATTAGATACTATTTCTGTAGTCTTAGATATTGATTTAAAACCTCATCATATTACTGCAATCTTTGGGCTACCAATGTTAGATTCTATTCATTTGTCCCACTCCGCACATCGGTTGATTGCTTTTACCACATTAATTGCCAGAAGATCTATTTTATTTAAATGAAAAGACTCCAACCCTCCGACCACACTCCAGTGGTATTCTGAAACAATATCGTGTTTAAATTTAGAAAAAATTAGGAGTGACATTGTTGATCCCTTGGTTAAATTTAAAAAGACTTGGGGACAATTTATTGTACACTTTCATACAACATAAATTGCTCCCTCTTTAACCATTATAAAAACTGTTTTACCTCTATATGGTGGAACGGACTTGAGGACAAACAGACTTAAATTGTTGAAACTTATAGTTCAGATTCTGTTTTGCTTTGTTTTGCTTTTATTTTTTTATATATATTTTTTAGTTTAGGAGGGTTTTGTTTTTTCCTTTATTCCTTTTCTTTTTGTCTTTTTATTTTTGTGTTCTTTTCTGCAGGCCAACCCTGCAACTCCAGCCCAGTGCCGCCAAATGGACAACGGGCCTTTAAGACTAAATAAAGACAACAGTTTTTAACAACTTTGAACTTGAAGGGAACAAAATTGTGCCAGAAACATGGTGACTCGTGTATTCTCTCAGTGTTATCTATTATTCTTACCCTCTTGTACTTAAGTATAATATTTTCTCTGTTTTAGGGTGATACAGTGACGCAGTGAAGGAGCTACTGTCTCACAGCACCAGAGATCGGATACGATGCTGAACTCGAGTACTGTCTGTGCGGAGTTTACACATTCCTCCAGAGACCGAGTGGGTTTATCCTGGGTGCTCTGGTTTTCTCTCACATTCCAAAGAAGTGCAGGTTTGCAGATTAATTGGCATCTGTAAATTGTGCCCAGTGTGCAGAGAGTGGACATGAAAGTGAGATAACATAGAAATAGTGTATATAATAGTGTATATAATAGAACTAGTGAACGATGGTCGTAGTGGGCTCGGTGGGACAAAGGGTCTGTTTCCAGGCCGTGTCATTAAACATTAAAGTGTGCCTATGTGTAGTAAGATTTTTACCGAACTGTATGCAAAAAAGTACAGTGTAGCTTGGTACATGTGATGACAGTGTAACTATGAACCATGTTACATTTAGTGTTTGTATTTCTCTTCATTTATTCTTATGATTAGGTTTTAATAAACGTATTAGAAGAGTTTTTAGGTATGTCAGCAACAAAACTGTAAACCAGAACAGGTTGGCAGCAGCAGCAAGAGCCTCAAGTGGTTTACCTCACCGAGACAGGTCCAGCCAAAACCCATAGAATGGTTGGGGGTTACACAAAAAGCTGGAGAAACTCAGCGGGTGCAGCAGCATCTAAGAGGCGAGGGAGATAGGCGACGTTTCGGGTCGAGACCCTTCTTCAGACTGGTCAGGGATCAGGGAAACGAGAGATATAGACAGTGATGTGGAGAGATAAAGAACAACGAATGAAAGATATGCAAAAAAGTATGGATGATAAAGGGAACAAGCCATTGTAAGCTGTTTGTTGTGTGAAAATGAGAAGCTAGTGCGACTAGGGTGGGGGAGGGAGATAGAGATAGAGGGAATGCCAGGGCCCGAGGGCTGAGGGAGAGGTGGGAAGGGGAGGAGACAGCGAGGGCTAACGGAATTGAGAAAATTCAATGTTCAAGCCCAAAGGATGCAGACTCCCCAAGCGGAATATGAGGTGCTATTCCTCCAACTTGCGGTGTTGCTCACTCTGGCCGTGGAGGAGGCCCAGGACCGAGAGGTCGGATACGGAATGGGAGGGGGAGTTGAAGTGCTGCTCCCCCCATAGAATGGTTGCAGGGTAAACTACCGAGATCGCCTAAAAATCACTTGATGACATATTAAAGGTGTTAAAACAGCTCTCTTTGTCACTCTTGCAATGAATTTTAAATGTTGTATAAACAGCATAAACATCCTTTGCAAGTTCCCACAACATTATGTTGATAATGCCATTATCAACTTTTCATCAAGTTGGTCGATTGTTTAATCAAGCTGCTGTGACATCAGAGGTAAATAAGTGTAACATCAATATTTGTAAAGTTCTTTGTAACCTTGTATGTGGCTCTCACACATACAATCTCACATAGACCTGGGCTGCTGTGAGTCAGTGAAAGGACCCTATTGCTCGTGGTAGGGATATGTTGGGCCTCAATGGTGCTGGTGAAAAGTTATGTGAAGGTTACCATTCTTGCGGAAAATCACCACTTTTTTTCGGCAGTAAACTGTTACGAAAGTTTAAATCAATGCATTAGACTGAAAAAGTATTTGTTTTTGGTGGTTTATTTGAGGAAGATACTCCAATTTGAAACACTGCGACAAAAATTTGATTTAATATCAGTTATATTTTGCAGTGTTGTTCTTCATAAAAATATGATGGATATGACTGAATGCAATGGGCAACCTGGAAAAAGAAGCAGAAAAAATTAATTAAATTCTCTAGAAGATTGCGCCAAATATATTTTTCCCATGGTAGAGATGTTCATCTATGTGAAAAAACATTCAAAGTTGAAATATTAAAGTTTTATTTTCGGGTTTCAGAAACTTAAAAGTGGACACACTTGCTGAAGAATCACCCGTGCTTGTGCTTGTGTGCGTGTGTGTGTGTGTGTGTGTATGTGTGTATGTATATTGTGTGTGTGTGTGTGTAGGTATATTGTATGTGTGTCTGTATGTGTGTGTGTCTGTATGTATCTGATGTGTGTATGTATGAGTCTGTGTGTGTACGTATGTATCTAAATGTGTATATGTATTGTGTAAATGTATGTATATGTTTGTGTGTATTATGTATATGTATGTATGTATATATGTGTATGTATATGTGTATGTATATGTGTGTGTATGTATGTACATGTGTTTGTGTATGTATATGTGTTTGTGTATGTATCTTGGGTGTATGTATGTATATATGTGTGTATGTATATGTGTGTGTATGTATATATATGTGCATATATGTATTTGTGTGTGTATGCATAAGTGTGAGTGTACGTATGGGTGTGTATATATATATATATATATATATATCTGTGTGTGTGTGTATGTATATATATATATATATATATCTGTGTGTGTGTGTGTATGTATATGCGTGTGTACGTATATTGTGTGTGGATGTATGTATGGTGTATGGGGAGGAATGGCGCCAGTGAGTGGGATGGTGGCTTGCCTCCCTCTAAGGTGCATTGGGGGCTCCAAGGTTGGCTGTGTAAGGCACTCTGGGGCATGGAGGCTGAGCAGTGGCTGTGTGAGATGAGGGACGGTGGTTTTCATGGATCGCCAAATCCGGGTCAAGGTGTCAGTGGGATGGGCCGCTGGAGGGTCTGCAGCAACCGGGGGATTGTTTGGATCGGGTGCTGCTGGAACCTCCACAGAGGCTCAGCATGCAAATGGGATATTGCCTGCAGTGGCACAGAGCGATCACGATGTCGACAACACTGCCTGGACAGGCCGACCCCAGTGACGCCAACTGGACAATGGGCCTTTAAGACTAAGTGAAAACGACAGATTTCAACAACTTTAAACTTGAAAGGAACAAAATGGCGCCGGAAACATGACAACTCGTGTATTCCCTCAGTGGACACTACCTGGGGCACCACACGATTGGCAGACCCGCCAACAGTCTGTCTGTTTTTTCGTCTTTTGCTTTATTTTTTGTGTGTGTTAAACAATTGTAAAGTAAAGTAAAGTATCCTTTATTGTCATTCAGACCTTTCGGTCTGAACAAAATTTCGTTGCCTTGCAGTCATACATTTAATAAAATAACAAAACACACAATAAACACAAATTAACATCCACCACAGTGTGTTCACTAGGCACCTACTCCCTGTGATGGAAGGCAAAAGTCTTAAGTGTTTGTCTCTTCCCTCCTTGCTGTCCCTCTGCGCTGAGGTGATCAAGGCTTCCGATGTTGTGACCCCATCGGGTGATGGTAAGTAAGTCCTGCGGCTCAACCGTGCTGCGCGAACGGGCCGATTCAAACTCCGCAGCCCGGGGCGATCGCAGCTGCCGAAGCTGCCGTCCTCCAGTCCAGCGGACGAAGCTGTTGCCGCGGGACCTCTGGAAAAACAGGTCACCAACTGTGACCTGCGAGCTCCCGACGATGTCGTCAGCTGAGCTCGTGGCCGAACCTCCGAGGTCGGGACGCTGTTGCCGCCGGGACACCACCTCAGTCCCGAGTCGGGCCGTCACTGCCGGGACACCACCTCAGCCCCGAGTTGGGCCGTCGCCGCTGCTGGGACACCTCCTCAACCATGAGTCAGGCCGTCACTGCCGCCTGAACCCGCCACAGCCCTGAAGTTGGCCAGCCTCGCAATGGTAAGTCCTGGCTGGCTCTGCCTCCGGAGCCTCGGGTTGGTCACAGTTGGAGGCCGCCAGCTCCGCCATTAGGCCTCGGCGCAGACGGAGACGGGGGATACGACAAGAAAAGTTGCATCCTCCCCGAAGGAAGAGACTAAGACACGTTTCTCCCACCCCCCCCCCCCCCCCCCCACCACACATACACACCCTAATAACTCAAATTAACTAGCTAAAACAGGACAAGGACAACAGAAAAAAGAAAAAAAAACAGACGGACTGCTGGCGAAGCGCAGCTGCTAAGGCAGCGCCACCACTTCCGTGTAAACGTTCTCCGGTTTGTTTTATGTGGGGGGAGGGGGAGGGGGTTAAGGGAAACTTTTTTTCAGTTTCTCACCATGCCAGAGATTAATTTTTGGGTCACATCTCCGGTCGCTCTGCGGCCTAACCTCGATGGAGCTGGAAGCCTCCTCAGTCTGAATCGCGGGGCATGGACTTAACATTGGAGCTGATCCCTGGCCTGGGATCATTCCAACTGTGGCTTGCAGACTTACCATCAAGAGCTCGCAGTCTCAGGAGATACCGAGACGGGAAGCTCCAATGACGCAGAGGCTAGACCAGCCCCGACTCAGGGTCCAATCGCCGGCATGGGGGAGCTGAGATTTCCCCCAATGCTGGAGCTGTTCGCCCCGATGTGCAGGGCACAAACACCACCGGCTACGGGAGTCAAGATCGTCCCATCAATGGAGCGCTCAAGGCCTCCGTCCGTGGGAGAGCTTAGAAGGGAAGGGTGTTGAACTTTTTTTCCCCTTCCATCACAGTGAGGAAAATGGAGGAGTCACTGTGGTGAATGGTTATTTTAAAATGTATTTTATGTGTTCTGTTACTTTTTATTTGTATGACTGACTTGGCAAATGAAATTCCTCGTATGTTGCAAAACATACTTGGCTAATAAAGTATTATTGTGATTGTGATTGATTGTGATTGTAATCTATTATTCCTACACTCTTCTACTTAAGTATAATATATTCTCTGTTTTAGGATGGCACAGTGGCGCTGTGATAGAGCTACAGTCTCACAGCGCCAGAGACCCAGATTCGATCATGACCTCTGGTGCTGTCTGTTTGGAGTTTACACATTCTCCCAGAGTCTGAGTGGGCCTATCTTGGGTGCACTGGTTTTCTCCAACATTCCAAAGATGTGCAGGTTTGTAGATTAATTGGCTTCTGTAAATTGCTCCAGTATGTAGGGAGTGCATAAGAAAGTGAGATAACATAGAACCAGTGTTTATAATAGTGCATATAATAGATCTAGTGATTGATGGTCAGAGTGGGGTCAATGGGACAAAGGGCCTGTTTCCAGGCTGTATCTCTAAACTCTAAACACTAAACTCTGTGATTGTGCCAATGTATAGTAAGATTTTTACTGAACTCTATGCAATAAAGTAAAATGTAGCTCTGTACATGTGATGACAGTGTAATATTGAACCATGTTACTTTTAGTGTTTGTTTTTCTCTTCATTTATTCTTATGATTAGGTTTTCATAAACGTATTAGGAGAGTTTGTAGGCATGTCAGCAACAAAACTGTAAACCAGAACAGGTTGGAAGCAACAGCAAGAGCCTCAAGAGGTTTACGCCACCCAGACAGGTCCAGACAAAACTCAGAGAATAGCTGCAGGAGAAACTACCCAGATTGCCTAGAAATCACTTAATGACATATTGAAGGAGTTAAAACAACTATCTTTATCACTCTTGCAATGACTTTTAAATGTTGTATGAACAATATAACACTCCTTTGCAAAGTTCCCACAACACGTTGTTGATAATGCCATGTCCTGTCAGCTTTTCACACGTTGGGTTGAAACGACCCGAAACATCACCTATTCCTTGTCTCCAGAGATGCTGTCTGACTTCCTGAGTTATTCCAGATTTTTGTGTCTATCTTCCGTTACGACAGAGGTTATACTACAAAACAAACTGCAGTCTTTAAGCTACAGGAATGTGCTTAATGAAAGGATACTGCCATGATAGGTATATTAAAGGTGGTAAAACAACTCTCTTTGTCTCTCTTGCAATTACTTTTAAATGTTCTATAAACAATATAACAGTCCTTTGCAAAGTTCAACTGTCCTTTGCAAAGTTCCCACTACACATTGTTGATAATGCCATGTCCTGTCAGCTTTTCACACAAGTTGGGTTGACTGTTTAATCAAGCAGCTGTAACATCAGCAGCCAACCCGCTACTACAGAGGGGGAGCAAGAAGGGTCTCGACCCGAAACGTCACCTATTCCTTGTCTTCAGAGATGCTGTCTGACCCGCTGAGTTACTCCAGATTTTTGTGTCTATCTTCTGTTACGACAGAGGTTATACTATAAAACAAACTGCAGTCTTTAAGCTACAGAAATGTGCTTAGTGAAAGGATACTGCCATGATAGGTAGTGACAATTAGTGCCCACGTGCTTTGGCTCTATGCAGTCTGATGCAGTCACATACGAAGGTGGCTATCAGGATGAGAGTGACGTTCGGCATGCTCTTACCCCTATTGACTGCCAACTTGTGCATCGTGACCCATCAGACTCGCTCCATCTTTGAACTCCAGACGAACTAGAAGGCGACCCGGGTGATTGCTGAAACAGAGGAGCGGGGCACAGGCCACACTTGCGCCAAGTACAGCAGCCCCAAGGCACCTCACATCTGATGACCAAATTCTTCCCCGATTGATGGGGATACTATGATGCTGGTGTAAGGAGCTGGTGGGGATTCAGGAGTAAGGAGAACTTTAAATAAGGTGGCATGTAAATGCATGGCTTTGCATTCATGTCACATTTTTCTCGGCTTCAGGTGTTTCCATGGCTCATTTAAAGCGTTGCAACTATTATAATGTAGATAGTGTGGAATCTAATTTGCACATAACATAAATCTCTAACACAGTGGGTTATTGGCCACAAAATGGGTTTGTGATTGTAATCAAATAATAAATATTGGCCAGGAGATTTGGCAAACTGCTTCCGTTCCCCAAAATATGACCATGTGATATTTACACCCACGTGAGATGACAGATTCTATGCTTAATATCTAGTTTGCAGAGCAGCATCTCTGATAGTGCAGCACTGCCTCAATACCGCACTGAAGTACTGTTTAAATGTTTGTTCTTACTTCTCGGGAAAGACAGAACCTTATGACTCCCATATTTAAACAAAATGATGCCATATTTGGCAGATGCCATTGAGGGCATATTTATATTGTTTTTGTTTTATCTTGGACATGTATTTGTGTGTGTACATATATTGGTGTGTGTATGTATGTATTTGTGTGTGTGCATGTATGTATTTGTGTGTGTGTGTATGTACGTATTTGTGTGTGAGTGTATGTATATTGTGTGTGTATGATATCTGTGTGTTTGTGTGTGTGTATATATGTATGATTGCATGTATGCTTATGTGTGTGTAAGCATGAAGTGCGTATATGTATTTATATGTGTGTGTGTATGTATGTGTATATGTATATATATATATATATATATGAGGGTAAAGGGGATAGAGTAAGATGTAGTGAAGGGTAAATCAGTGTAACATCAATATTTTCAAAGCTCTTTGAAGCATTGTATGTGATGAGCTCAATCAATCAATCAGTTTTGTTCGTCACTTGCACATAAAGTGAAATGAATTTGCCAGCAACGGTACAATGAAAAAGAACACACAAAAACACAATAAAAATTGAACACAAACATCCACCACAGCATTCATCACTGTAGTGGAAGGCACAAAATTGGCCAGTTCTCCTCCATTTTCCCCCTTGGTCGGGACCTCAACCCTCCGCCACCGCCGCTGCGGGTGTCCAGATGTGCGGACAAGGTAAAAAGTCCAGGTAGGTCCTGAATCGATGCTTCCCTACCGGAGACCGCGGCTTCAGGTTGGTGTAGGCAGCAGGCTGGCGGTCGCAGATTTAAAGTTCCCGCCGCGTTGCAGCCTGAAGCACTTCAGACCGCAGGGCTGGCAGTCGAAGCTCCCCTCCAGGGATCCCCGGCGAGATACCCCGCTCCTGATAATAAGTCCCCGCCGCGCCCGCGGTAGAAGTAGGCCACGGTCCGGCGGCCAAAACTCTTCTCAGTAGGCTCAGGACGCCATGCCTGGTTGGAGCTTAGCAGACCGTGGCTTTAGACTGCTGCGGGCCAGCGAACGGAGTGCTCCCCTCCGCCGAGGACTCGCCCGCTCCTCAACGAGAGTCCACGCTGCACCCGCGGCAGAAGCCCCGGGCGCTTCTCTGGGAATGGCCGCAACAATCCTTGCTGTTAGACCACGTGGAGGCGACATAGAAAAAGTTGTCTCTCCGTGTAATAGGCGACCAAAGTGGTTTCCCCCTTACCCCCCACCCTCCCCCCCCCCCACCCCCGCCACACCGCCGCCCACACAGAGGAATATCAAAAACGCACATATAAATACACAAAAAAAAGCAAAAAAAGTAGAAAAAACTGACACGCTGCTGGCAGGGCTGCCGGCTTGCAGTGCCCCCACCAGCCCCACCACCCGGGGAACTGCTGGGCTGTAAAACTGTAAACCAGAACAGGTTGGCAGCAGCAGCAAGAGCCTCAAGTGGTTTACCTCACCGAGACAGGTCTAGCCAAAACTCGGAGAATAGTTGCAGGACAAACTACCCAGGTCGCCTAAAAATCACTTGATGACATATTAAAGGTGTTAAAACAACTCTCTGTCACTCTTGCAATGAATTTTAAATGTTGTATAAACAGCATAACCCTCCTTTGCAAGTTCCCACAGCATTATGTTGATAATGCCATTATCAACTTTTCATCAAGTTGGTCGACTGTTTAATCAAGCCGCTGTGACATCAGAGGTAAATAAGTGTAACGTCAATATTTGTAATGCTCTTTGTAACCTTGTATGTGGCTCTCACACATACACTCTCACACAGGTTTCACCACCAAACCCACACACAACTGACTGACTTCATACATTTCACCACCAAAAAATCTGCCTGTTCGTGCCCCACCGAACACATTTCCACATACCTTGACGCCATCCTATCCCCCTTTGTTAAATCCCTCCCCACCTATGTTCAAGACACCTCAGACACTCTCCGTCGGCTCCGTGCATTCCAGTCTCCAGGCCCCCATCCTCTCATCTTTACCATGGACGTCCAGTCACTCTACACCTCCATCCCCCACCAGGACGGTCTCAAAGCCCTCCGGTTCTTCCTCGACCAGAGGAGCAACCCCTACCCGTCCACTGACACCCTCCTCCGCCTAGCGGAGTTGGTCCTTACCCTCAATAACTTCTCTTTCGATTCCTCCCATTTCCTCCAAACACAAGGCGTAGCTATGGGCACACGCATGGGCCCCAGCTACGCTTGCCTCTTTGTTGGGTACGTCGAACAATCCTTGTTCTCGGCGTACCAGGGCCCCATCCCCGACCTCTACCTCCGTTACATCGATGACTGCTTTGGTGTCACCTCCTGCACCTACACACAACTGACTGACTTCATTCATTTCACCACCAAACTTCCATCCGGCACTCAAATACACTTGGACCATTTCCGACATTTCCCTACCATTCCTTGACCTCACAATCTCTATTGCAGGTGATACACTCCTGACCGACATCCACTACAAACCCACTGACTCCCACAGCTACCTGGACTACTCTTCCTCCCACCCTGCTTCCTGTAAGGATTCCATCCCCTATTCCCAATTCCTTCGTCTACGCCGCATCTGCTCCCAGGATGAGGCGTTTCACACCAGGTCATCACAAATGGCCTCATTCTTCAGAGAACGGGGATTCCCCTCCCCCACTATTGATGAGGCTCGCACCAGGGTCTCCTCCATACCCCACAATACTGCCCTCGCTCCCCATTCCCCCACTCGCAAACAGGGCAGAGTCCCCCTGGTCCTCACCTTTCACCCCACCAGCCGGCAAATACAACAGATAGTCCTCCGCCAGTTTTGCCACCTCCAACGTGACCCCTCCACCCGCCACATCTTCCCATCTCCCCCCTTGTCTGCCTTCCGCAAAGACCGCTCCCTCCACGACTCCCTTGTCAATTCTTCCCTCCCCTCCCGCTCTACTCCTTCCCCGGGCACTTTCCCTTGCAACCGCAAGAAATGCAACACTTGTCCCTTCACCTCCCCCCTCCACTCCTTTCAGGGACCCAAGCAGTCCTTCCAGGTCCGACAGAGGTTCACCTGCACCTCCTCCAACCTCATCTACTGCATCCGCTGCTCCAGATGCCAGATGATCTATATCGGTGAGACCAAGCGGAGGCTTGGCGATCGTTTCGCCGAACACCTCCGCTCGGTCCGCAAAAACCAACCCGACCTCCCGGTCGCTCAGCACTTCAACTCCCCCTCCCATTCCGTATCCGACCTCTCGGTCCTGGGCCTCCTCCATGGCCAGAGTGAGCAACACCGCAAGTTGGAGGAACAGCACCTCATATTCCGCTTGGGGAGTTTGCATCCTTTGGGCTTGAACATTGAATTTTCTCAATTCTGTTAACCCCTGCTGTCTCCTCCCCCTCCCACCTCTCTCTCAGCCCTCGGGCCCTGGCATTCCCTCTATCTCTATCTCCCTCCCCCACCCTAGTCGCACTAGCTTCTTATTTTCACACCACAAACAGCTTACAATGGCTTGTTCCCTTTATCATCGATACTTTTTTGCATATCTTTCATTCATTGTTCTTTATCTCTCACATATATATCTCTCGTTTCCCTGATCCCTGACCAGTCTGAAGAAGGGTCTCGACCCGAAACGTCGCCTATCTCCTTCGCTCCTTAGATGCTGCTGCACCCGCTGAGTTTCTCCAGCATTTTGTGTAACCCCCCCACTCTCACACAGACCTGGGCTGCTGTGAGTCAGTGAGAGGACCCTTTTGCTGGTGGTAGGGATATGTTGGACCTCAATGGTGCTGGTGAAAAGTTATGTGAAGGTTACCATTCTTGCTGAAAATTACCACTTTTTTCGGCAGTAAACTGTTGCGAAGCTTTAAAATCAATGCGTTAGACTGAAAAAGTATTTGTTTTTGGTGGTTTATTTGAGGAAGATACTCTAATTTAAAAGACAGCGACAAAAAATTTGATTTTATATTCTTAAATCAGTTATATTTTGCAGTGTTGTTCATCTTAAAAATATGATGGATATGACTGAATGCAATGGGCAACCTGGAAAAAGAAGAGGAAAATAAATAATTAAATTCTCTAGAAGATTGCGCCAAATATATATTTCCCATAGTAGAATGTTCATCTATGTGAAACAACATTCAAAGTTGCAAACATTTTTATGAGTGGGTTGGCGGCTCCAAGGTTGGCTGTGGAAGTCGCTCTGCGATATGGAGGCTGAGCGGTGGCTGTGTGAGGCATGGGACGGCGGTTTTCATGGATCACCAAATCCGGGTCTAGGTATCAGTGGGATGAGCCGCTGGGGAGTCTGCAGCAGTCGGGGGATCGTTTGGATCGGGTGCTACTCCGGTAGCCAGAGACGCTGAGCGTGCAAATGGGATATTGCAGTGGCACAAAGCGGTGACTATATCGACAACACTGCCTGGCCAGGCCGACCCTGCACTGCCAGCCCAGTGCCACCAACTGGTCAATGGGCTTTTAAGACTAAGTAAAGACGACAGTTTTTAACAACTTTGAACTTGAAGGGAGCAAAATGGTGCCAGATACATGGCGACTCGTGTATTCTCTCAGTGTAATCTATTATTCCTACACTCTTGTACTTAAGTATGATATTTTCTCTGTTTTAGGGTGGTACAGTGGCGCAGTGGTAGAGCTACTGTCTCACCGCACCAGAGATCCGGATTTGATGCTGAACTCGAGTGCTGTCTGTGCAGAGTTTGCACATTCCTCCAGAGACCGAGTGGGTTTATCGTGGGTGCTCTGGTTTTCTCCCACATTCCAAAGAAGTGCAGGTTTGCACATTAATTGGCATCTGTAAATTACCCCCGGTGTGCAGAGTGGACATGAAAGTGAGATAACATAGAACTAGTGTATATAATAGTGTATATAATAGAATTAGTGAATGATGGTCGGAGTGGGCTCGGTAGGACAAAGGGTCTGTTTCCAGGCCATATCTCTAAACTCGAAAGTGTGCATTTGTATAATAAGATTTTTACCGAACTGTATTCAAAAAAGTAGAGTGTAGCTTGGTACATGTGATAACAGTGTAACATTGAACCATATTACATTTAGTGTTTGTATTTCTCATCATTTATTCTTATGATGAGGTTTTAATAAACATATTAGAAGAGTTTTTAGGTATGTCAGCAACAAAACTGTAAACCAGAACAGGTTGGCAGCAGCAGCAAGAGCCTCAAGTGGTTTACCTCACCGAGACAGGTCCAGCCAAAACTCGGAGAATAGTTGCAGGACAAACAATCCAGGTCGCCTAAAAATCACTTAATGACATAGTAAAGGTGTTAAAACAACTCTCTTAGTCACCCTTGCACTGAATTTTAAATGTTGTATAAACAGCATAACTCTCCTTTGCAAGTTCCCACAACATTATGTTGATAATGCCATTATCAACTTTTCACCAAGTTGGTCGACTGTTTAATCAAGCCGATGTGACATCAGAGGTAAATAAGTGTAACATCAATATTTGTAATGCTCTTTGTAACCTTGTATGTGGCTCTCACACACACATCTCACACAGGTCGGGATATATTGGGCCTCAATGGTGCTGGTGAAAAGTTATGTGAAGGTTACCATTCTTGCTGAAAATTACCACATTTCTCAGCAGTAAACTGTTGCGAAGCTTTAAAATCAATGCGTTAGACTGAAAAAGAATTTGTTTTTGGTGGTTTATTTGAGGAAGATACGCTAATTTGAAAAACGGCGACAAAAATTTGATTAAATATTCTTAAATCAGTTATATTTTGCAGTGTTGTTCATCATAAAAATATGACGGATATGACTGAATGCATGGGCAACCTGGAAAAAGAAGAGGAAAAAATTAATTAAATTCTCTAGAAGATTGCGCCAAATATATTTTTCCCATAGTAGAGATGTTCATCTATGTGAAACAACATTCAAAGTTGCAAAAATTAAAGTTTTATTTTCGGGTTTCCAGGAACTTAAAGTATACACACTTACTAAAGAATCACCCGTGCGTGCGTGCATGTGTGTGTGCGTGTGTGTGTGTGTGTGTGTGTGCGTGTGTGTGTGTGTCTGTGTGTGTCTGTGCATGTATATATGCACATGTGTGTGATGTATGTATATGTGCATGTATGTATTTGTGTGTGTATGCATAATGTGAGCGTATGTATGTGTGTGTATATATGTTTATATGTGTATGTATGTATATGCGTGTGTATGTATATTGTGTGTGGATGTATGTATTGTGTACGGAGAGGGATGGTGCCAGTGAGTGGGATGGTGGCTTGCCTCCCTCTGAGGTGCATTGTGGGCTTCAAGTTTGCCTGTGGAAGGCACTCTGGGGCATGGAGGCTGAGCGGTTGCCGTGTGAGGTGAGGGACGGTGGTTTTCATTGATCGCCAAATCCGGGTCAAGGTGTCAGTGGGATGGGCTGCTGAAGGGTCTGCAGCAACCGGGGGATTGTTTGTAACGGGTGGTGCCGGAACCTCCACAGATGGTGAGCATGCAAATGGTATATTGTCTGCCGTGGCACAGAGTGGTCATGATGTCGACAACACTGCCTGGCCAGTCCGACCCCTGTGACGCCAACTGGACAACGGGCCTTTAAGACGAAGTGAAGACAACATATTTTAACAACTTTAAACTTGAAGGGAACAAAATTGTGCTTGAACCATGGCAACTCGTGTATTTCCTCAGTGTATACCACCTGGGGCACCACACGATTGGCAGACCCGCCAACAGTCAGCCTGTTTTTTTGTCTTTTGTTTTATTTTTAGTGTGTGTTAAACATTTGTAAAGTAAAAGTCTGGTTCAAACTCCGCGGCCCGGGGCGGTCGAAGCTGCCGAAGCTGCCGCCCTCCAGTCCAGCGGACATAGCTGTTGCTGTGGGAGCTCCGGAAAAACAAGTCACCAACCTGTGACCTGCATGCTCCCGACGATGTCGTCTGCTGGGCCCGCGGCCGAACCTCCGAGGTCTGGCCGCCGTCGCCGCCGGGACACCACCTCAGTCCAGAGTCGGGCCATTACTGCCAGGACACCTCCTTAGCCCCTAGTCGGGCCGTCACCTTCCGGGACACCTCCTCAGCCCCGAGTCGGGCCGTCGCCGCCACTGGGACAACTCCACCGCCCCGAGTCAGGCCGTCACCACTGCCGGAACCTGCCACAGCCCCGAAGTTGGCCAGTCTCGCGCTGGTCAGTCCTGGCTGGCTCTGCCTCCGGAGCCTCGGGTCGGTCGCAGTTGGAGGCCGCCAGCTCTGCCATTAGGCCTCAGCACAGACCGGGACGTGGGATACGACAAGAAAAGTCGCATCCCCCCCGAAGGAAGAGGCTAAGACACGTTTCTCACACTCCCCCCCCACCCCCACATATACCCTAATAACTCAAATCAACTAGCTAAAATAGGACAAGGACAACAAATTAAATAAAAAAACAAATGGACTGCAGGTGAGCCGCAGCTGCTAGGGCAGCGCCGCCACTTCCGAGAAACATTTTTTCAGTTTATCACCTTGCCGGCAATGTGATTAATTTTTGGGTCACATCTCCGGTCGCTCTGCGGCCTAACATCAATGGAGCTGGAAGCCCCCTCGGACAGACTTGACCCCATCGCGGGGCATGGACTTAACATCGGAGCTGATCCCTGGCCTGGGATCATTCCAACTGTGGCCTGCAGACTTACCATCAAGAGCTTGCAGTCTCAGGAGAGACTGAGTCGGGAAGCTCCAATGATGCAGAGGCTAGGCCAGCCCCGACTCTGGGTCCAATCGCCGGCACGGGGGGAGCTGATATTCCCCCCCCGATATAGGAGCTGTTTGCCCGGATGTGGAGGGCGCAAACACCACCGGCTACGGGAGTCAAGCTCGTCCCATCAATGGAGCACTCAAGGCCCCCGTCCGTGGGAGAGCATAGAAGGGAAGGGTGTTGAACTTTTTTTCCCCTTCCATCACAGTGAGGAAAATGGAGGTGTCACTGTGGTGAATGTTGATTTTAACATGTATTTTATGTGTTCTGTTGCTTTTTATTTGTATGACTGACTTGGCAAATGAAATTCCTTGTATATTGCAAAACATACTTGGCTAATAAAGTATTATTGTGATTGTGATTGATTATGATTGTAATCTATTATTCCTACACTCCAGTCTGTATCTCTAAACTCTAAACTCTAAACTCTGTGCCTATGTATAGTAAGATTTTTACCGAACTATGCAATAAAGTACAATGTAGCTCCGTACATGTGATAACAGTGTAATATTGAACCATGTTACATTTATTGTTTGTTTTTCTCTTAATTTATTCTGATGATTAGGTTTTCATAAAGGTATTAGGAGAGATTTTAGGCATGTCAGCAACAAAACTGTAAACGAGAACATGTTGGCAGCAGCAGCAAGAGCCTCAAGTGGTTTACACCACCCAGACAGGTCCAGACAAAACGCAGAGAATAGCTGCAGGAGAAATTTGTGTCTTACTTCCGTTATGACAGAGGTAAAACTACAAAACAAATTGCAGTCTTTAAGCTACAGGAATGTGCTTAATGAAAGGATACTGCCATGATAGGTATATTAAAGGTGTTAAAACAACTCTCTTTGTCACTCTTGCAATGACTTTTAAATGTTCTGTAAACAATATAACAGTCCTTTGCAAAGTTCCCACAACACATTGTTGATAATGCCATGTCCTGTCAGCTTTTCACACAAGTTGGGTTGACTGTTTAATCAAGTAGCTGTGACATCAGCAGCCAACTTGTTACTACAGAGGGGGAGCAAGGAGGGTCTCGACCCGAAACGTCACCTATTCCTTGTCTCCAGAGATGCTGTCTGACCCACTGAGTTACGCCAGATTTTTGTGTCTGTCTTCCGTTGCAACAGAAGTTATACTATAAAACAAACTGCATTCTTTAAGCTACAGGAATGTGCTTAATCAAAGGATACTGCCATGATAGATAGTGACACTTAGTGCCCACGTGTGTAGGCTCTACGCAGTCTGATGCAGTCACATATGAAGGTGGCTATCAGGATGAGGGTGACATTCGGCATGCTCTTACCCCTGTTGACTGCCAACTTGTGCATCGTAACCCATGAGACTCGCACCATCTTTGAACTCCAGACGAACTAGAAGACGGCCCGGGTGATTGCTGAAACAGAGGAGCGGGGCACATGCCACACTTGTGCCACCTACAGCAGCACCAAGGCACCTCACATCTGATGACCAAATTCTTCCCCGATTGATGGGGATTCTATGATGCTGGGTTAAGGAGCTGGTGGGGGTTAAGCAATAAGGAGAACATTTAATAAAGTGGCATGTGAATGCATGGCTTTGCATTTATGTCAAAATGTTCTCGGCTTCAGGTGTTTCCATGGCTCTTTTGAAGTGTTGCAACTATTATAATGTAGATAGTGTGGAATCTAATTTGCACATAACATAAATCTCTAACAGTGGGTTATTGGCCACAAAATGAGTTTGTGATTGTAATCAAATAATAAACATTGGCCAGGAGATTTGGAAAACTGCTCCTGTTCCCCAAAATATGACCATGTGATATTTACATCCACCTGAGATAACAGATTCTATGCTTAATATCTAGTTTGCAGAGCAGCATCTCTGATAGTGTAGCACTGCCTCAGTACTGCACTGAAGTGCTGTTTAAATGTTTGTTCTTACCTTTCTGGAAAGACAGAACCTTATGACTCCCATATTTAAATAAAATGATACCATATTTGGGACATGCCATTGAGGGCATATTTATATTGTTTTTGTTTTATCTTGGACACGTATTTGTGTGTGCACGTATATTGGTGTGTGTATGTATTTGTGTGTGCATATATGTATTTGTGTGTGTGTATGTATGTATTTGGGTGTGAGTGTATGTATATTGTGTGTGTATGATATTTGTGCGTATGTGCGTGTGTGTATATATGTATGAGTGCATATATATATGTGTGTGTGTATGCATGAAGTGTGTGTATGTATGTATATGTGTGTGCGTTTGTATGTGTATATATATATATGAGGGTAAAGGGGATAGAATAAGATGTAGTGAAGGGTAAATCAGTGTAACATCAATATTTTCAAAGCTCTTTGTAATATTGTATATGGCGAGCTCAATCAATCAATCAGTTTCATTCGTCACTTGCACATAAAGTGGAAGTGAAATGAATTTGCCAGCAGCGGTACAATGAAAAAGAACACATGGAAACACAATAAAAATTTAACACAAACATCCACCACAGCATTCATCACTGTGGTGGAAGGCACAAAATGTGGCCAGTTCTCCTCCATTTTCCCCCTTGGTCGGGACCTCAACCCTCCGCAGCCGCCGCTGCGGGCGTGCGGATGTGCAGACAAGGTAAAAAGTCCAGGTAAGTCCTGAATCGGTCCTTCCCTACCGGAGACCGTGGCTTCAAGTTGGTGTAGGCCGCAGGCCAGTGGTCGAAGTTTTAAAGTTCCTGCCGTGCTGCAGCCAGAAGCACTGCAGACCGCAGGGCTGGCAGTCAAATACCCCCTCCAGGGATCCACGGCGAGGGACCCTACTCCTGATGGTAAGTCCCCTCCGCGCCCGCGGTAGGTGTAGGCCACGGTCCGGTGGTCAAAGCTCTTCTCTGTAGGCCTAGGATGCCACGCCTGTCTGGAGCTCAGAAGACCGTGGCTTTAGACTGCCGCGGGCCAGTGAATGGAGTGCTCCCCTCCGCCGAGGGCTCGCGCGCTCCTTGCCAAGAGTACACGCTGCGCCCGCTGCGCCCGCTGCTGAAGCCCCGGGCGCTTCTCTGGGAAAGGCCGCACCGATCCTTGCTGTTAGACCACGGGGGTGGCAAAATGGAAAAAGTCGCCTCTCTGTGGAGAGGGGACCAAAGTCGCTATGCGGTATAGAGGCTGAGCGGTGGCTGTGTGAGGCGTGGGACGGCGCTTTTCATGGATCACCAAAACCGAGTCTATGTGTCAGTGGGATGGGCCTCTGGGGGCTCTGCAGCAGTCGGGGGATCGTTTGGATCGGGTGTTACTCCGGTAGCCAGAGAGCCTGAGCATGCAAATGGGATATTGCCTGCAGTGGCACAAAGCGGTGACGATATCGACAACACTGCCTGGCCAGCCCGACCCTGCACCTCCAACCCAGTGCTGCCAACTGGCCAATGGGCCTTTAAGACTAAGTAAAGGTGACAGTTTTTAACAACTTTGAACTTGAAGGGAACAAAATTGTGCCAGAAACATGGCGACTCGTATATTATCTCAGTGCAATCTATTATTCCTACATTCTTGTACTTTTTTAAAAAACATTTTTATTTTTATTTTATTTTTATTTTATTTATTTTTATTTTTAAGCAAGTAGCAACAGATAGCAAAAGAAATAAAGGACAGAGATGAGAACCTAAAAAGATTGAAGGAAAAGGAGAAAGTAGAGGAAAGCGAGATTAGGAGAGATCTACCTCTTTTGTATTTTTGCCCATCCGTCACACGGTTCTAAACCATTTAATTTCTAAGGTTATGTTTTGTTGCACCATATGCTTGTAAAAAGTTGATAAAAGGAGACCAAGTCTTTAATAATTGGTCTACTTTGCCTAGTAGGAGTAATCTCATTTCTTCAAGATGTAGCGTTTCCGACATATTTGAAAACCACATTTTGAATGTTGGCGTGGTTGCGTTTTTCCAAAATTTGAGTATGTTTTTTTGCTGTTATTAAACCGTAATTAAGAAAAGCTTCTTGGAATATAGTTAGTTTACTTCCATTGATCCAAAGATAATCAGTTCTGTATTGGGGTTCAATTTTGTGTTAAATAGTTTTGTAAAAACTCCAAAAATGTAATTACAAAATATATGCAGTTTTGTACAAGAGACAAAGGAATGTGCTATAGTGGCATTTTGAGTTAGACATTTGTCACAGATGGTGGAAACATTTGAAAATATTTTATTCAGTCCAGTTTTCGAATAATATAATCTATGTAAAATGTTAATTTGAATTAGGTTATGTCTTACATTAATTGATCATTTATTTACATAAAATAGATTTTTTTCCCATCTATCGTTCGGAATGTTAACTCTTGTTCCCAGTCCCTTCTAATTGCCTCTGTCGTTGGTGTTTCTCTATTTATTATAAGTAAGATATTAAATTGCTTGATTCTGCCTTTCTATTCATTCCTTCCTCTAATAAATCTGGGGTTAGAGTTTGATATCCTTGTATATATGTTTTCAAATAATCTTGAATTTGAAGATATTTGAAATATTGATTACTTTTCAAATTATATTTTAGTTGTAATTGTTGGAATGATAAAAGTTTTCCCATTTCATACATATCTCCCATCATTTAAATTCCTATTCTTTCCCATTGATTAAACATTTTATCAATAATAGATGGTTTGAATGAGGGATTATTAGCTATTGGAGAAAGAAGCGATAATTTTCTTGATTTTAAAGTTAATTTTATGTGTTTCCAAATTCGTATTATACTGTGAATAATTGGATTCTTCTTATATATTATATTGTTCAGTTTCATTGGGGAAAAAAGGATCACTCCTATATTATAAGGGGAACAATCCTCTTTCTCCATTCTTATCCAATCTACCTGTTGGGCAGAACTGTCCAACCAGTAGATTATATTTTTAATATTCATTGCCCAATAGTAATACAATAAGTTAGGGAGTGTCAGTCCCCCTGATTCTTTAGATTTACACAAGTGTTTTCTTTGAATTCTGTGCGATTTATAATCCCATATGAAGTTTATAATATCAGAATCTAGTTTTTTTAAATAATTTTTTTGGTAAGTATATTGGTATTGATTGAAATAGGTACAGTATTTGTGGTAAGAAAATCATTTTTATCGCATTTATTCTGCCTATTAAGGACATCGGCAGTGTTTTCCAAAATGTAATCAACCCGTTTAATTTAGTTAATAAATGCATATAGTTTGCGTTGAGTAGTGATTTATATTTCCTAGTAATTTGGATGCCCAAATACTTAAATTTTTCTGTTGCAATTCTAAAAGGGAATTTCAACAGATGTGTCGGCTCTTGAGGTTTTATTGTCATAATTTCGCATTTATTCCAGTTTATGCTATATCCTGAAAAAGAACCAAATTCCTCTATTAAATTTAGTATATTTGGTATGCTAATTTGCGAATTTGTTATATATACTAATATGCCATCTGCATATAATGAGATTTTATTATTTGAGTGTTTGGTATTATATCCATGAATATTCGGATGACTTCTTAGGATTTCTGCTAAAGGCTCTGTCACAAGTGCAAATAGCAGGGGCGATAGTGCACACCCCTGCCTATTGCCCCTTGCTAATTGGAATTTCGGGGATAATATATTATTAGTCAGTATTCTAGCCGTCGGATTATCGTATAATAATTTTACCCATGAGATAAAGTTATCTCCCATGTTAAATTTTTGCAATACTTTGAATAAATGTTGTCATGTTACTTGATCAAAAGCTTTTTCTGCATCCAATGAAATAATTGCTAGATCTTCTTCAGTATTATGTGAGTACATTATATTAAACAGCCATCTCAAATTGTTAACATAGAAACATAGAAATTAGGTGCATGAGCCTGCACTGCCATTCAATATGATCATTCAAGAGATACTCATTAAATGAGTATCTCTTTGGTTTAAACCCTGTTTGGTCCGGGTTTATTACTTTGCTAACATATTTACTCAATCTTCTCGCTAGGGTCTTTGCTAATATTTTTTGGTCTGTATTTAGGAATGCTATGGCTCTATATGAGCCTGGGTCTTCTAGAGCTTTATCCTTTTTTGGTATAAGTGTAATAGTTGACAGTGTTTCTGGTAGTTTTTTTTCTTTAAAAACATGTATATATAAATCTTGCAGGCGTGGAGAAATTATCTCGTAGAATCTTTTATAGAATTCATTACTAAAGCCATCTGGTCCTGGCGTTTTGCCATACTTCAACAAATTTATTGTTTCTTCTATTTCCTGAAGTGTAATCTGAGCTCCTAATCCCTCTTGTTCCACCATATTTAATTTTGGAAGATTACAATTGTCTAAGAAATTTGTAATTTGAGTATTACTTGCAGAGGTTTTTGATGTATATAAATTTTCATAAAATTGAGCAAACCTTTTATTAATATCTTTGGGTAGTGTTAGTAATTCCCCTTTGTCTGATTTAATTTTAGTAATTGTATTTTCTGTTTCCCATTTTTTCAGTTGGCGTGCTAAGAGTTTATGTGGTTTATCACCAAATTCGAAATTTTCTTGTTTTGTAATTTGAAATAATCTTATTATTCTGGCCGATAAAATTTGATTTAATTTATATTTTAGTATTGTTATCTTATTATGTTTATCTACAGTTGGTTCTTTGGCATTTTCTAAATCTAATTGTCTAATTTCTTGTTCTAACTGCAATTGTTCAGTGTTATTCTTTTTATTTTAGAAAGCTTGATATGAAAGTATAGTTCCTCTAATAAATGCCTTAAAAGTTTCCCATAATAAGGAAGGTGAAATGTCTGGTGTATCATTTGTCTCAAAGAAGAATATCATCTGCTCTTTTAAATATGTGCAACCTTGTGAGTTGTTTAAGGTTTGGGGGTTAAACCTACAGAACGATTTTTTTATCAGGCATTTAACAGGGAATGATAAGAAATAATAATATTATGATATTTAGAATTATATGTATATGGAATTAATTTCGTGTCCACTAAGAAATAATCAATACGTGAATATGTTTTATGTACCATTGAATAAAATGAATATTCCCTACCTACTGGGTTAGCGATCCTCCATACATCTGTTATGTTGGTATTTTTCATGTATGTATTTCGGAGTTCACTAGTTTTAGATTTTATGTTAATCCTTTCTTGTTTTGCTGATTTATCCAGATATGGATCTAAAACACAATTCAAGTCTCCCCCTATTATCACATTTGATAGTAAAGTTCTGAAATTGTATCCAGAATTTTACTAAAGAATTGGGGGTTGTCAAAATTAGGAGCATAAATATTTATCAAAGTAAGTGGAGTAGAATTAATTTCTCCCATGACTAAGACATACCTCCCCTCTTTATCTGCTACGGTATACTTTAATTTAAATGGTATACTTTTACGAATGATAATAGCCGTGCCTCTAGATTTAGAAGTAAATGAAGAGTAGTATGTTTGCCCAATCCAATTTGTCTTCAGTCTTATCTGTGTTTGATGTTTCAGAAGTAAATGAAGAGTAGTATGTTTGCCCAATCCAATTTGTCTTCAGTCTTATCTGTGTTTGATGTTTCAGATGGGTTTCTTGTAAAAAAAATGATATCACTGTTGAGAGCTTTTAATTGGGCAAAGGTCTTACTCCATTTAATTGGTTCATTAGCGCCCCTTATATTCCAGCTACAGAACGTGATTCCTCCAGTTTTCTTTTTTTTTCCGTCTTGCATTATGGATCATGTTAATACCTTTACTTCATATGGTGCAACCAAGAACCTCATAACTCTAGGTGAAGGATGGACATCCCCAGCTTTTACATTTTGAAGACATCTCCCCTTCAGAGTAGACCTTGAAAAAGACCAGAAAGTGCAAAGTCGTGAAAAGATAATTAACAAACAAAAAGTGATAGTATAATATCCAAAAATAAAGATATTATAATTTAAATATCTTTATTTTTGGATATTATAATATCACTTTTTGTTTGTTAGAAACATGGCGACGTATATTCTCTCAGTGTAATCTATTATTCCTACACTCTTGTACTTAAGTATGATATTTTCTCTGTATTAGAGTGGTACAGTGGTATAGTGGTAGAGCTACTGTCTCCCAGCACCAGAGATCCAGATTCGATGCTGAACTCGAGTGCTGTTTGTGCAGAGTTTGCACATTCCTCCTGAGACCGAGTGGGTTTATCCTGGGTGCTCTGGTCTTCTCCACATTCCAAAGAAGTGCAGGTTTGTAGATTAATTGGCGTCTCTAAATTGCCCCCAGTGTGCAGAGAGTGCACATGAAAGTGAGATAACATAGAACTAATGTATATACAGTAGCTTGCAAATGTTTTCATACCCCTTGAACTTTTCCACATTTTGTCACGTTACAACCACAAATGTAAATGTATTTTATTGGGATTTTACATGATAGACCATCACAAAGTGGCGCATAATTGTGAAGTGGAAGGAAAATGATACATGGTTTTCAAATTTTTTTACAAATAAAAAACTGAGAAGTGTTGCATGCAAAAGAATTCAGCCCCCTTTACTCTGATACCCCTAAATAAAATCCAGTGCAACCAATTGCCTTCAGAAGTTACCTAATTAGTAAATAGAGTCCACTTGTATGTAATCTAATCTCACTATAAATACAGCTGTTCTGTGAAGGCCTCAGAGGTTTGTTAGAGAACATTAGTGAACAAACAGCATCATGAAGCCACAGGAACACACCAGGCAGGTCAGGGATAAAGTTGTGGAGAAGTTTAAAGCAGGGTTAGGTTATAAAAAAAATCCCAAGCTTTGAACATCTCATGGAGCACTGTTCAATCCATCATCCGAAAATGGAAAGAGTATGGCACAACTGCAAACCTACCAAGACATGGCTGTCTGCCAAAACGGACAGGCCGGGCAAGGAGAGCATTGATCAGAGAAGCAGCCAAGAGGCCCATGGTAACTCTGGAGGAGCTGCAGCGATCCACAACTCAGGTGGGAGAATCTGTCCACAGGACAACTATTAGTCCACAAATCGGGCCTTTATGGAAGAGTGGCAAGAGGAAAGCCATTGTTGAAACAAAGCCATAAGAAGTCCCGTATGCAGTTTGCCACAAGCCATGTGGGGGACACAGCAAAAATGTGGAGGAAGGTGCTCTGGTCTGATGAGACCAAAATTGAAGTTATTGTCCTAAATGCAAAACGCTATGTGTGACGGAAAACTAACACTTCACATCACCCTGAACACACCATCCCCTCTGTGAAACATGGTGGTGGCAGCATCATGCTGTGGGGATGCTTTTCTTCAGCAGGGACAGGGAAGCTGGTCACAGTTAATGGGAAGATGGATGGAGCCAAATACAGGGCAATCTTGGAAGAAAACCTGTTAGAGTCTTCAAAAGACTTGAGACTGGGGCGGAGGTTCACCTTCCAGCAGGACAACGACCCTAAAGATACAGCCAGAGCTACAATGGAATGATTTAGATCAAAGCATATTCATGTGTTAAAATGGCCCAGTCAAAGTCCAGACTAAAATCCAATTGTGTATCTCTGGCAAGACTTGAAAATTGTTGTTCACAGACGCTCTCCATCCAATCTGACTGAGCTTGAACTATTTTGCAAAGAAGAATATGCAAAAATTTCAGTGTCTGGATGTGAAAAATGGGAGAGACATACCCCAAAAGACTTGCAGCTGTAATTGCAGTGAAAGGTGGTTCCACAAAGTATTGAGTCAGGGGGGCTGAATACTTTTGCACACCACACTTTTCAGTTTTTTATTGTAATAACATTTGGAATCAATACTTTGTAGAATCACCTTTCACTGCAATTACAGCTGCAAGTCTTTTGGGGTATGTCTCTACTAGCTTTGCACATCTAGAGTCTGAAATGTTTGCCCATTCTTCTTTGCAAAATAGCTCAAGCTCAGTCAGAATGGATGGAGAGCGTCTGTAAACAGCAATTTTCAAGTCTTGCCAGAGATTCTCAATTGGATTTAGGTCTGGAGTTTGACTGGGCCATTCTAACACATGAATATGCTTTGATCTAAACCTTTGATTTTTAGTGTGTGTTACACATTTGTGTAAACTTTCTCCGGTTTGTTTTATGTGGGGGGAGGGGGAGGGGGATGAGTTCGAAGGAAACTTTTTTTCAGTTTCTCTCTTTCCAAAATATTAGCTATGAGATTGGAAAAGATTTTACCGCAAATTATCTTTGAAGATCAGACCAGTTTTATTAAAAATCGTTACTCATACTTTAACATTAGGAGATTAATGAATATTGTATATACAGCGTCTAATAAAACTCCAGAATGTATCATCTCACTCGATTGCAAGGAAGCGTTTGATGGAGTAGAATGGGGTTATTTATTCAATACACTTAAAAAATAAATGATTGGTCCAAAATGTATTTTTTGGATCAAGTTGATATATCATATACCTCAGGCTTCTTTATTTACTAATAATCAGAGATCATCTTTTTTCAGGCTCTTTCGAGGTACTAGACAGGGCTGTCCATTAAATCCTTTACTATTCGATATAGCTTTGGAATCTTTAGCCACTGCTATTAGGGAATCCCCTAATATTTTTGATATTACTTAATCCATTTACCCTTGTTCTGAATTATGGTCAGTTTCCATTTAGATTGACTACTGAAATTTTTACTTATTTAGGTATTAAGATCAACAAGAAACACAAGGATTTATTTAAAGCCAATTTTATGTCTTTAATTGCACATATTAAGCATCAGTTTACTAAATGGTCACCAATGCCCTTATCCCTAATTGGCCGAATCAATGCTATTAAAATGTTCATTTCACATAAATTTCTGTATTTATTTAAGACAATACCAATTTTATTGCCAAATCTTTCTTTGACACTATAGACTCCAAAATGTCTTCATGTATATGGCAGAATACAAATACACTCTCACACGTGTGTGTGTGTGTGTGTGTGTGTGTGTGTGTGTGTGTGTGTGTGTGTGTGTGTGTGTGTGTGTGTGTGTGTGTGTGTGTGTGTGTGTGTGTGTGTGTGCGCGCGCGCGCGTGCGTGCGTGTGTATAGGTATATTGTGTGTGTGTGTGTAGGTATCTGCAGTCGCTAGTAGTGAGACCAGCGACTACAGACTTGGTGTCGGAGAGCACCGTGGCTACACTGGAGGGGCGTAAGGCCACTCGAAAGTCTGTCCGGCTGAGAGACTCGGACGAGTCCGGTCGGGAGAGTTCTCCCTCAAGAATGGATACTGTAGAATGGGTATCAAGGTTGGAGTTCCTATTGGAGAGAATGCTCCATCAGGAGCACCGGCCTTTCTAAGAGCCCGCACCAGCAGCACCTACTGGGCTGCCTAGTATTTTCCTCTTGGAGGAGGTCAGTATGATTCTGGATAAATATTTGTATTAGTTGTAGAAACATATTAATAAGAAATATTAGATACATTCATAATATTATTAATATTAATATTAACATTTAAGACTTTATGTTTCTATACACTTTTTTATTTTTTTTTTATAAAGTAGGAAGAGATAGAGAAAAATAATATAGAGAATAAGGAAGTGAATAGAGTATTAATCAATTATCCGTCATTGGAGATATAACCATGAATTATTATGCGTAATTCTTCATCCATTTTATTATTCAGGTCTCAGTCAAGCCCTTGCACTGAGCCACTTTGACCCTGTAAATATTCCATATATGGAGACCATATCCCTCTGAAGAGATCCAACCTGTCCGTTAGGACAAGCCTCAATCTTTCCAGATGGAGTGTATCCGACATTTCTGTATTCCACATTTTTATTGTGGGGGATGTAGGACCTTTCCAGAATTGTATTATTAATTTTTTCCCAATTATTAAACCATAATCAATAAAGATTCTTTGATTTGTTGTTATTAATTGGTCTGTTTCCAGTATTCCTAGTATTATTAACTTTGAGTCAGGAGTCAGATTCATATTAACAACATTCGAAATTATCCTCAATATTTCTATGCAAATTTTTGTAATTTTTACACAATTTGTAAATGAGTGTGTCAGATTAGCTTCTAAATGTTGACATTCATCACATATGGGAGATACTTTTGGAAAGATGTTATGTAGTTTGTATTTTGAATAATGTAGTCTATGTAGTATTTTAAACTGTATAACAGTATCTAGCATTTATCGAACAATGGTGTATATGTTGTAAACTTTCGTCCCATACGTCTGGTCTTATAATTTGACCTAATTCATTTTCCCAAGATTGTCTATATATTTCTGTTGATGGGACATCATTTTCCAATAGGATATTATATATATATGAAATCATTTTTTCTGTGGTCGGATGTTTATTTAGACATTCATCTAAAATTTCTATCTTTCTATTTCTAAGTTTCTGTGTGTTTGCTTTTACATAGTCTCTGATTTGTAAGTATCTAAAATAATCTTTAGAATGTAATCCATAAATTTGTTGTAATTCTTGAAATGAAAGGAAAGAGTTTTCCTTGTAGAGATCACCCATCTTAATAATTCCCTTTTTTTTCCATTGTAAAAAGCCTTTATCCATCATTGAAGGTTTAAATGTAACATTATTTACAATGGTAAGGGCTAGTGGTATAGATTTCAGTTTTAATGTTTTCTTTATTTGTTTCCAAATACGTATTGCGCTTTCTATTATCGGGTTTTCACTATAGGTTTTCTTACCTAAATTAATATTAGCAAATATTATTGAACTGATTTCAAAAGGAGAACAATCTTCTTTTTCCATATTTAACCAAATTTGTTGGTTATCTGTCTCTTCTAACCAAAAATTTATATTTTTAATATTAACTGCCCAGTAATAAAACATAAAGTTTGGTAGTGCTAAACCTCCATTTATTTTTAATTTACATAAATGTTTTTTATTTATTCTATGGCTCTTATAATCCCAAATAAAGTTAGTAACTAGGGAATCCACCTTCTTAAAGAGATTTTTAGGAAGATATATCAGAATTAATTGGAAAAGATATAATAATTGTGGAAGAAAAATATTTTTTATTATATTAATTTTATCTAACATTGAAATGAGTAGAGTTTTCCAATATAAAATATTCTTATTTAATTTATTCAATATTAGTGGGAAGTTAGATTTGAATAAAGAATCAAATCTTTTTGTTACATAAATTCCAAGATATTTATTTTTTTCATTAGTTATCTCAAAAGGAAATTGTTGTAATATGTGTACGTTATTTACCGTTATTGGCATAAGTTCACTTTTATTCCAATTGATACTAAATCCTGAAAAAGATCCGAATTCAGTTATTAATTTTAACAAATTTTGGATACTAATTTCTGGTTTTGTGATATAAAGTAATACATCATCCGCGTATAAGGAAATTTTATTTTTAGTATCTCTAGTATCATACCCATATATTTCAGGATGTGATCTCACCCTCTGAGCTAACGGTTGCAAGTGCAAACATAAAGGGCAACCTTGTCTACAGACTCGAGATAAATTGAATTTAGTTGATAACATTTGATTTGTTATTATTCTAGCTGTTGGGTTAGTATATAATAACTTGATCCAAGTAATGAACTTCTCTCCCAATTTAATTGTTTCCATAACCGAAAACAAATAGGACCATTCCACCTGATCGAAGGCTTTCTCTGCATCTAACGAAATAACTACTAGATCATTATTAATACCTCTTTTCGAATATATAATATTGAATAACCTTCTCAAGTTATATGAGGAATATCGTTTTGGTATAAATCCTGTTTGATCGGGGTGAATTAATTCATTAATAACTATGCTTAGCCTTTGTGCTAATATTTTAGTTAATATCTTTTGATCAGTATTTAAAAGAGCTATAGCTCTAAATGATCCTGGTTCATACAGATCTTTGTTTATTTTAGGTATAAGTGTTATAATAGATTCATTTAACGTTTCTGGTAATTTCTGCTGTGTATATATATATTCATATAATGATTTCATACGTGGTACAATCTGATCATAAAATGTTTTATAAAATTCTGAGCCAATACCATCTGGTCCCGGTGTTTTACCATTTTTTAATGATCTAATAGATTCTTGGATTTCTTTTACTGACATTTCAGCATTTAATGATTCTCTATTTTGTGAATCCAACCCCTTCAGATTACATTTTTTTTTAAATGCTTCTATTCCTATCTTGTTTTCTGTTGTTTTAGCGGTGTATAAGTTTTTATAGTATTGCATAAATTTCTCATTAATATCTTTAGGTTGTATTAAAAGTTCGCCATTATGTGATTTAACCCTATGGATTATTTTTTCTGCCTCCATCTTCCTTAATTAGTGAGCCAATAATTTTTGAGGTTTATCTCCAAATTCAAACTGTAATTGTTTAGTATGTTGATAAAGTTTTACAACTTGATCTGAATATATTTTATTTAATTTATATTTCAATGCTGCAATTTTATTATGTAATATTATGGATGGATTCGCTGCATTCTCTATATTTAAATGTTTAATCTCCTTTTCCAGTTCTTGTTGATCCCTTCGATTCTTTTTATTATAAAATGCTTGAGAGGAAATCATGATTCCCCAGAGATATGCTTTAAATGTTTCCCATAATAAGGAACAAGATATTTCTGGTTTATCATTTGTTTCGAAGAAAATCTTAATCTGTTCTGTAATATATTCCTGAGTTATTTTGTTTTTTTAAATTTGTGGATTAAATTGCCACTGTCCCCGTTTTTTCTGTTTTACCATTTATTTTAATCTTAAATGTTAAAGGTGCATGATCTGAAATTATAATATTGTGATATTTAGAATTATAAGTGAGTGAAATAAGTTTGGCATCAACCAAAAAGTAATCTATTCTTGAGTAAGTTTTATGTACCGGCAAGTAAAAGGAATATGCTCGTCCAGTGGGATTTTCTACTCTCCAAACATCTTTAATATTAGTTGTTTCCATATATGCATTTAATAAGTCACTGGAATGTGATTTGGTTTTCCTTTGTCTTGTAGATCTGTCTAAGTAAGGATCTAGTGTACAATTTAAATCTCCTCCAATTATTAGGTTATATTGTGTTAATTCCGGGATATTATTAAATATTTTCTTGAAAAACAATGGACTATCAAAGTTTGGTCCATATACATTAACAAAAATCATTTTTTATGCATTTAATTCTCCTATTACAATAATGTATCTGCCATTGTTATCAGTTATAGTTGATGTATGTTTAAATAAAATGCCTTTGCAAAATAATATTGCTACACCTCTTGATTTATGCGTAAAAGAAGAATGATACGTTTTATCTATCCATTTAGCTTTCAGCCTATACTCAGCATCTTTTTTTAAGTGAGTTTCTTGAATAAAAATTACATCAGCTTTAATTGCTTTTAAATGTGCTAATACTTTACCTCTCTTAATTGGTTCATTAATACCTTTAACATTCCAACTACAAAACGTTATTCCTTCATTCCCCAAATTCATTTTTAAGTCTTGCATCTTTTGTCTATGGGGGTCTGTAATAGAGCCGATGGTTCAGCCCGACAGACCTGATCTTACACCCGAACACCGAATAGATGAATTTTAAGTCCCGTGAATGCCTCTCACGTGTATATCTCCTTAGACCCAATATATAACTCCATTCAAACTGAAAAAAACAATAATAGTTATCAAAGAAAAGAAGAGAGGCTAGATTAAGAGGTTAGTATAGTGCACAAAGGAAGAAAATACTACATCTAGTATTATTGTGGTTAGTGCTAGCCATACTAGCATGGCTAACCATCTACCGACTTCCGTAGTTGATGTTACTAACTTAACCAGCTCCCTGGTTTTTTGGAATTATTATTCCATAATGATATTTCACCGGGGGTATTACATTAACAAAAGAAAAAATATATATTCAGATTATAATAATTGAAAATATGAAAATACATATATTTAAAACTTATTTGAAAATCTAATTATAAAAAAAACACATAAGATGAAAGAAAAACAAGAAATAAAAATGAAAATTACTGGTGGAAAAGAAAAATCTCCAAATGAAATCCGGCTCTATATTTGACTCTAATCATTCCAATATAAATGAACATTAGTTATTAGTAATAATAATTAATTTTAATTAATAAAAGTGATACGGTATAATTTTGATATTTATTAGTTATTATATTATTAGTAAAATTAGTGATTAGTGAAAATACCACAGTGTGATTTTAATATGTATTAGTTATTTGTATTAGTAATGTAGTTATACTAATCCACATCTTTTCCGATCCACATCTTTCTCCAGCTTCCATCCAGCGTTATCCAGTTCCATCCGGACCTGCAAAGTCTTATAAAGACTTGCAGAGTCTTGTAGATTCTTGTAAGGTCCATGAAAGTCAGTATATTCGATGATAAGGCCTTCTCAGGTCTTAATCTTCTGGGCAAAGTCCAGTGCTTCCACAGGATTGGAGAAGAAATATTCCTTGTTGTTAAAGGTAACTCTTAATGTAGCTGGGTAAATCAGGCCATATTTCAAATTTTCCACTCCCCTCAGGAGACTTTTAGACTCATTAAATGCTTTTCGTTTCCTGGAAACTTCTGCTGGGTAATCTCGGTAGATACTGATCCTTTGTCCTTCAAATACCAGGTTTCTGTTTCTCGAAGTTTTTTGCATTATCTCCTCCAAGACGTAGTCATATTGTACCTTTATAATCATTTGTTTTGGGGGGGCATTTAGTCTTGTCTGACGTCTCCTCACTCTATGTGCTCGGGCTAGTAAAGGCTTTTGTTCCAGAGATAAAACATTTTGCAGTAGGTTCGCAGTAAATTCTCGAGGGTCTTCATCTTTCTCTCGCACTTCAGGAATACCCGCGATTCTTAGGTTTTGTCTTCTCTGGCGACCTTCTAGTTCAGTACATTTCTCGGTTATTTTGGTCAGTAAGTCCGTTAGACGTTCATTTTCTGTAACCAGCTTTGCTGTAGTCCCAGCACTTATGTCAGCTAGTTGTTCAAGGCTTTTTATACCAGCCGTCTGTTGGTCCAATACCTTCTCCACAGGATTCAGCCTTTTTTCAAAGTCGGTTTTCACCTTTTCAATCTTATCATTCATCTCCTTTGACATTTCACTCATCATTTCTCTGATTTCTTTCTTCAAGTCTTCCGATATTTCCTTAGCCTTGTTATTAATATTGGAATTAGTTTCAAGTTGTAATTCTTTCATTTCAGTATTCATCTGGTTTATTTCCTCCTTTAAACCAGCAATTTCACGTGAAATGAAAGTTTTAAGTTCTTCACTTTCAGTTTTTTTCGCTGTTCTTTTCGACACATCTTCCTGGGATGAGGTCCTACCTGAGTCCGAGGCTTCAGTCAGGCCTTCTGCCTGTCTCTGCCTGGTTGATCGAATTTTCGATTTTTCGGGTGGGCTGTGTGTTGTAGACATAACTAGTCGCGCGCCTGATGACGCCACTCACAACAATCGGTGCAGAGACGGCAGGCAGCAGGCAGCAGGTAGGTCCGTTAATCCCCGTTTTTTTCCCATTTTTGCACGGAGCTGACTGGCGTTATCCTCTAGCCCTCCATAGGGCCACCGGAAGTCTGGAGGTCAGTATGATTCTGACGCCGACTCTGAGGGCTTAGCGTTGGAGGCTGCCCCACGGGATGAAGGGCAACAGCCAGAGGTCCAATTCCTGGCAGCCAGGTTTGCCATCCCAATAGACTCTGGAGTGCCACGGGGGGAAGAGCTGGCTGCCAATGTAGTGAAATCACCAATGCCACAAGAGCTTTCTGCAAAGTGAATGCATCTTGATTGTTGCCCGATTACTGGGCATGGAGCTGCAGGATGGTAAATCTCAGCGGTGACAATATAATATACTGTGACTGCTTACATTGCCGCTCTGCATCTGGAAAAAAACATTATTGTTTGCAAGCTAACTTGTGACTCTGACAGTTGGGCTATGACAAGAGAAGGGAATGTATTCAGTTTTCTTACAGTCAAAAACATCTGATTTTCCATATGCAATAGGCTACACCAAGTTATGAGATATTGCAGACATCTGCAACCGCATCCTGGAATGACCTGATGCATCAATGGTTATGGCCATGGTCACACTTACAGTCATTAGCAAATCCTGCTCTAAAACTGGATTTGTGGATGGAGCACATTGCATTTTGCTATGAGTAGTCCCTTACTGAAGCATTGTTTTTGAAGGAAGCTCAGTTCCCCGAAGATCTATTTCAACAAATCCTTTATGTGTTTTACTTGCTATCCCCTTCAATTGTGGGATTAATGGATAGAAATGAAAAATCTTAATACTTGCCATCAGCAGAAAAATTATACCAGTGAAGTTTGTGATTATTTCCTATCAATGAGCTTCTTCATTTCATGTCCATCTTGTGACAAATGTTGACCTCGCTGTCATCGTCCGTCATGAAAAGGACGCAAGCTTCCGCCGACAATCAGTGTGGCCATCACTTGTGGCAATAGATGATGGTGGTAGCAGAATTAGGTCGGGATACTTCCAGTTTCCAGCCCCGCGACGTGGACACTTCAGCTATGGGGCCTCCATTCAATGATAAAGATTGGTCTGCACTCTCAGTTGAAATCTGCACATTGAGAACATGCACATTGCAAAATATCAGAGTGCCACAATCTCAAATATATCAAAGTCAAAGTCAAAGTATCCTTTATTGTCATTCAGACCTTTTGGTCGGAACGAAATTTCATTGGCTGCAGTCATAACCTAAATAAAAAGCAAAACGCACAATAAACACATATTTAACATCCACCACAGTGAGTTCACCAGACACCTCCTCACTGTGGTGGAAGGCAAAAGTCTTAAAGTCTTTGTTTTCTTCCCTCCTTTTTCTCGCTCTGCACTGAGGGAATCCAGGCCTCCAATGTTGGTATCCACTAGGTCCGAAGCCAGGCTGCCACCACCGCCGTTGCTGGAATGGTGGAACCCCGCCACAGCTCTAAAGCAGGGTCCGCCGCTGGAACGCTGGAGCACCACAGCTCTGAAGCTGGGTTGCCGCTGGAACGCTGGAGCACCGCAGCTCTGAAACCGGGTCAATGCTGGAACGCCACCGCTGGAGCACCACAGCTCTGAAGCCGGGTCGCCACTGGAACGCCGCTTGCCACATAATGCTTGCCATCAAATAAATTAATTATATACAAGGAAGTGACGTGATTTATAAAGGATGCTACAATACAAATCAGCTATGGTTTGATATATAGAATAAAGGATATGATTGCCTAACATAAACTTGACAGGATAGATACTTGAACTCGATCGTTCCTGTCGTAATAGCCACAGTATTCGCAGTGCTAATTCTATCATTACTTTGGTCCTCTCCTGGATATAACGCATTGCTAAAGAACCACATTAAAAATAGTTCAATAGCTGTAAACAGCTGTTGAAATATAGCTGGGTATTTGCATTTCAATAATAAAATAATGCTGGAACCTGACAAGCATTCATAACCACCATCCTGAGTGGTTTCGTATAAAGCTCCTCAGTACTGTGGTTTGAACGAGTAAAATCAGAACCTCCATCCACTGCAACATGTTCTTTGTACCCATTGTATATTTAAAACTCATATTTTAATTTTAATATTGTGTGCTTTTCGAGCAAGAATCACCATGTCCAAGATAAAACAAAAACAATATAAATATGCCCTCAACGGCATCTGCAAGTATGGCACTGTTGGTATAATTTTGTTTAAATATGGGTCATAAGGTCCTGACTTTCCAGAGAAGTAAGTACAAAAATTTAAGCAGCACTTCTGTGCAGTACTGAGGCAGTGCTACATTGTCAGAGATGCTGCTTTTCAAACGAGATATTAAGCGTAGAATCGCACTGTCATCTCAGGTGGAAGTAAATATCTCATGATAATATTTTGAGGAAGAGAAGCAGTTATACCTAATCTCCTGGCCAATATTTATTCTTTGATTAAAACCACTTGAACTAATTTTGTGGCCATTATCCCACTGAGTTAGAAATTTATGTCATGTGCAAATTATGTTCCACACTACCTACATTACAATAGTTACAACACTTCAAAAGAGCCATGGAAACACCTGAAGCCGAGAAAAATGTGAAGCCATGTATTTACATTAATTAATTCTCTGTGCCTCCTTATTACATGTTCTCCTTAACCACCATCAGCTCCTTACACCAGCATCAGAGTATCCCCACCATGCCCCCATCCCTGCTTCTCTTCTACTACCCTTAGGTGTCCACTAGCATGGATGGGGCACACATCTTTGTATGCAAAGTGTATGACTGACCTGTTGGGCAATGGACATTCTGGCAATAAGATATAAAAAGGTTCTCTGGTAGCCAAATGGTTGTCAGGGACAAGGTCAAATAATTCCTTATACGCCCTGGTGGAACACTCTACCATTTTATCCTCCCTTCAGAGGGTAACTTGAATGAAAACGTGTATATCGTGAGGCCCTTCTCTTTGTCATAGAGAGTTATACAACATGGACCTGGCTCTTGAGTCCAACCTGCCCATGCCAACAAAAATGCCCCATTTACACTAGTCCCACCTGCCTGTGCTTGGCCCATATCTCTCCAAACATTTCCTATATATATACCTGTCCAAATGTATTTTAAATGTTGTTATAGTATCTCGCTCAACTACCATCTCTGGCAGCTTCTTCAGTATTTGATCTCCCAAAGTGTGAAACCGAATACTTGTCCAGATTAAACTCCCTCTGCCATTTCTCTGCCCATATTTCCAACTAATGTATATGCTGCTGGCTCATTTGCCAACCTTCCGCACAATCCACACCCACTCATTTTTGTATTGTCTGCAAATGTACAAATCTGTCTATCTACATTTTCCTTCAAATCCTTTCTATATATCAGAAAGAAAAGCACTGATCCCCGTAGAATACACATGGTAACAGAACTCCAGCACCCTTTCACCACTATCCTCTGTCTTCTAAGGCCAAGTCAATAGTGAATCCCACTATCCCATCTCATCAGTGAGACAAACTATCCCACAAAATAGTAAGATTAAATGAGAACATACCAGTTTGAAGTTTGATTGTTATTTTATGAGGAGTTACGATGAGGGATTACGTGAAGAAGGCCGTCCCCACGCATGCGCGTCAATCTTCAAAGCAATGGTGTGAAGTCACAGAAAACGTTATTGAACTAACATAGTAAGATTATAGATGACTAGAACTACCAGATGATCGTTATGTTACGAGGGTAGGGAGCGGAGGGCACGTAATCCCTCATCGTAACTCCTCATAAAATAACGATCAAACTTCAAACTGGTAAGTTCTCATTTAATCTTACTATTTTACTTTGGAGTCACATGAGTGACCACGTGAAGGTCTGTGATTTCATGCCGAGGAGCAAGTCCACGTGTCACAGCTGCATCAATTGACCAAGACGAATGAGAAAAATGAATGCATTCAAAACATGACATGTTTAACAATACTAATGCTTTAATGACAAGAAAGAAAAATAAACAGTGACCCCTCTCACCCAGGGGGAAACTGTGAAACAGAACTTAAAACAGATTCAGCAAAAATCCAGGATCTGGCAATAGGCTTATTATAAAACCTCTGGTACATCCTCTCATTCGACCATCCCACAGCTGCCAGAATTTGGTCAAGAGGGACGTCCATATCCTTTGCTGCTGATGTCGATGCAGCCCTGGTGGAATGAGGTTTAAAAATATCAGTGTCCACTCCTGCATACGCCAGAACCTGTTTAATCCATCTAGAGATGGTCTGCACCATAACCTGTTTGTGAGGTTTGGTGTAGCTGACAAAGAAGGAGCGTTCCGAGCCTCTCAAGCTCTTGGTGACCTTTATATATTGGGTTATGGATGATATGACACACACTCGTGGATCTGAGGGGTATGCCATGAAACTCAATTTGAGCCCTTGTACCCCAGGCCTGCTCTGTTTGACGAGATCCCGAACAAACACGACGATGTTATTGTAGGAAGAACTCATACCTTCCAGTCTGAGTTGCGTCTGGACCCGTTGTGCTGAGGCCAGGGCCATGAGCATGACTTTCAATGTAAGGTGGTGTAGGGACAGAGATGAAACTGGTGCCCACTGATGGAGCAGCATGAGGACCACGCTGACATCCCATATGTGTGTGCACCTGGGTCTAGGTGGAGTGGAGTTAAAGACTCCCTTCATAAATTTGGTTATTAAGGGGTGGGACCCTACCGTGTGATGTGCTGACCCCAGCCGTAAATAATTGCACAAAACACTGCGGGCACTGTTAATGGCTCTGTAACTGATTTGTTATCATGAAAGAGTGACAATAGAAATTCCAAAACATCAGTGATTGAAGCTGTGTGATATAAAATGTGAGAGCGGGAACAGTACATCTCCCATTTTCTCATGTGAGAGATGTACTGTTTCTGTGTGCTCTTCTTCCGGCCGCAGTGATGACATCAACAGTATGCTCTGAAAGCCCGAATCCCAGGAACGGTCTCCTCAGAATCTTGCTGAATTTTTGTTACACATCGAGTAATGAGGCAGAATGAGGGGAATACATACACAAATTTACCACCCCAGTGTAGCGGGAATGCATTCACCGCAACTGTCCCTGGGCCTGGCTCCCATGACATGTAAATTGATAACTGATGAGTAAGCCTGGAAGCAAACAGATCAATGTCCGGTACACCATAACGAACGACAATATCATTGAACACTTCATGATTTTACATCTTTGTTATCATTGAACTCTCGTGATCTGGTGTCTGCCACTGTGTTGTACCTTCCTGGTAAATAGATAGCTAAAACCCAGATGTTTCTCACAATACACCAGTGCCAGAGGAGATTAGACAACTTATCACAGGATACAGACTTACTGCCACCCATGTGATTAATGTACGCTACTGCAGTAGTGTTGTCAATCTGAAGTTGGACATGCACATGATGCCTGTTTGTACAAAAAGCCTTTAACCCATAGAGTGTTCCCAACAACTCTAGTTAATGCTGTGTAATTGAAGCACGGATGCTTCCTGCAGATCCCATCTGCCACCGCAGCTGGAGATGGTATCGATAGCACCCCAACCTAGTGCACTGGCATCAGACTGCAGAATAACTGATGGTGTATCAACTAAAATGGTACTAAAACAGCTCTGAATATTGGCAATCCACTATTGTAATTCAGTCAAAGCCTCAGCTGGTAGCTGCATGGGTCTATCGAAACGACCTCTCTGAAGCCTAAGTGCCTGTTCCTTTGCACGCTGCAAATTTTGGTAGTGCAAAGGCCCGAATTGAGCAGCTGGGAATGCTGCCACTAATTTTCCAATTACCCGAGCCACATGTCTACTAGAAGGGTGATTATCAACAATGAGTTTCCTGCAGGCTTCAATTAACTCTAATTGCTTGCCCCGAGGCAGAGTCACTGGCATGTGTACTGAGTTAATGGTGAACCCCAAATAGTCAATTATCATAGATGGCACCAATTTAGACTTAACTTGATGGGTAATGAATCCAATCTTTTCGAAAATGAGCTTTGTAGCTGACACAGATAATTCAGCTAATTCGAAAGTCCTCCCAATGACTAAAATGTCATCCAAATATGCCATGACAATATGATTCTGTGGTCTGAGTAAACCCAGGACTGGTTTGAGCAATTTTGTGAATAGTCTGGGAGCTGAAGGTAACCCATTGGGTAATGCTTTAAACTGCCACAACTGATCCATCCAGTTAATCTTCAATAATCTCCTGTGCCTTTCATGAATGGCCACTGAATAGTAAGTATCTTTGAGGTCAATGCTTGCCATATAACATCCCTTGGAAAGCAGTTGATTAGCAGTGACATAAGTTTCCATTTTCTAATGTTTATACTGCACAAAGGTGTTAAGCTCTGTCAAATCTAGGATAATTCTACATCCTCCATCCTTCTTTTGCCTAGTAAAGATATTAGACACAAACTGATAAGACTCACGCCTCGCCCTCTCAATTACCCCTTTTTTGAACAAAGAATCCAGTTCTTCTTGTGCACTAATACACTCCTGTTGTGAAAACACAAAAGTACGACCAGGTGTATGCTGAGTGGGTAGAGGCAAGTCAGAAATGAACACAATTTGGAAACCTTGAATACTATGCAGTATAAACAGATTAGATGTTATCCACTGCCATTCATGTAAGAAATATTGCAATCTCCCCCCAACTTGTAATGTATCCATTGCAATCTCACCTACCTTAGAGTTTATCGGCGGTAAGGTCGCTGCTTCTGCCCCCGAGGTCTAAGGGGTAAAGCTGCTGGAGGGCGCCGCATCTTGAACATGGCCCGGCTTGGGCCCTGCCCTAAATAAGGCCTCTGTGTTTGTTGCTCAGCACCACGTCCACCATAGCCAGCAACCCATTTGGGAGGGTAGGGGTACAATCTCTAAAATGATGATACCTTCGGAGGCACCTTCATGAGGCTAACAGCCTTTGACTCGTCATCGAGTTCTTTAACCTGTTCCATCAGGTTTTCTCCAAACAGGAGGTTTGGGGGGTTGTATATTCACCGGCTTACATAGTCCAGCAAATTTAGGATTTATAGCAGGACGGATGGCATTCTTTCTAATGCAACTGATTTCAAAATGTGCATTGCACATTAATGCCATCGCGTCCTGCTGTGTATCTGAGAGAGGTGCCCCCTCCACTGACCTAGCAAAGGCCATGATACCTGAGGCTAGTAGCTGGAGTACTTTTTGAGGTTTAACTTCTTGGGCTCGGACGCCCCCTCCAATGTGCTCCCAAATGGCTTGATTAACAATGGGGACACTCAGTGAGGCACAGTTTAGTGGAGTGTTGTACCTGGCAGTGGTCTCCTCAATCTTTTGTTCTTGCAGTGGATGGGAAGTTATGTAATTAATGTTCACAGCAAGCTCTTCATCCAATGGCTCACCTGTGAGGGCTGGGGCCAAAAATGTGGATGCAATAGATAGTCCTGATGGTCCCTCTAGCCCAACTGTGCCTCCGTACTCTGGGTCAACATAGCACTGACCTCGTACGCTCCCTTCATCTGACAGGGAGATATGCAACCCTGATACAGGCACTGCTGCCTCGGGTTCCATATACTCCCCGGGCTCCAATAGCTCCGTCCTTTGGAGCATATCGTGCTGGAGTAACCTCTCCACAAGGTTCTCCAGATGAGCTAGCCTGCCGGTAACACTGCCCTTAGAAGGATGGGACTCTTCCTCCTCCTGGCCCGACTCCTCTGAGTCCAGGGCCCTCACAGACTTTTTTGTGGCTTTTCTCCCCCGTGGAGGAGCTAAGGTGCTTTCTGGCAGCACCAATTCTATAGCAGCTGCTCAGCCAGCGGCTTTGGAGGCGAATTCGGCGGTCGCAGGCCCATGGTCTTCCGCAGCCGCTTTGGTCGCAGCTCGCCTCTTAGACATGTCTCCCGCAATCCGAAGCTGAAAATATGTCCAAAACGAAACAGACTCCGGAATGGTAGCAACGACTTTAGCTAAGTTTTTTAAAAACACTTACCTGAGTCTTTTAAACTTATCCGCTGGAAGGAACTACACGCCCGCCAGCCAGTCGTTGCGCAATGCATCAGACGTAATGACGCGCATGCATGGGCGCGGCCTTCTTCACGTAGTCACTCACATGACTCCGAAGTAAAATAGAAGGCATGGGTCCACCTGAGCGCCCACAATTGCACCTTTTCTTCTGTAGTGATTTCAGATTCTGGAAGCATTTTCGGTTACAAGGAAGCATACCTGATGTTATCTGGAAACAGATAGGAAAACTTCATTTTTGGCAGAATGTCAAGATTATTAATTAATAATTTTGGCAATAAGGATATATATTTTGCTTGCATTGCATATGGATAGGTATATGGACGGGAAGGGAATGGAGGGGTAGGGTCTGAGTGCAGGTAGATGGGACTAGGGGAAAACCAATGGTCGGCACGGACTGGAAGGGCCGAGAGGGCCTGTTTCCATGCTGTAATTGTTATATGGTTATATGGTTATATGGTTATATGCATCGAACAGGAAGTGTAATGCCAACTATCATAATCATAATCATAATTATAATCATACTTTATTAGCCGACTATGTTTTGCAACATACGAGGAATTTCATTTGCCATACAATCATACCAATAAAAAACAAACAAACACACAAAGTACATTTTAACATAAACATCCACCACAGTGACTCCTCCACATTTCTCACTGTGATGGAAGCAAAAAAAGTTAAATCTCTACCCTTTTTTGTTCTCCCATGGCTGGGGGTCTCGAGCCTTCCTTTTCTTTTTTCTTTTATTGTTTATTTTTTAAACAGGGACAGTGCATATTGATAAACAAGTACATGTAAATATGTAAGATTATAGCTAGTAGCTAATTTCCATCTTTAGTCGCTTTGGCAGGTTAATGTTAATTAAACAAGTTAAACACATCACAACACAATAATTCAATTAAAAAAATAAGAATAAAATAAGAAAAATAACAATAAAGAGTACAGCAAACAATGCTGCTTATGACAGTCCAGATAGCAGTGAATAATTTTATGGTAGATTATGAGTGCAGTATTGATTTTCCAGTAACCATGTTTGATAAATTAGGTAAAGGTCTGCGACGCTCGATATGAAAACACTGACTGCCCAAAAACACTTTTCTGTTGACAGGATGATCATGGCTGCCGTAGCCGACGGCATTTTGGCTCTCTCACCAGTGCGGTCAAGCTCCTGCATCGGGGGTGGGAAATCTCAGCTCTCCTGTGCCAGGCGATCTGACATTGTATCAGGGCTGGTTGAAACCTTCTGCATTGTTTGGAGCTTCCAGACATAGGTCTCTACTGGAGACTGCGAGCTCCTCGATGGTGAAATCCGCAGACTATGGTTGGAGCGTCGATCCCCAGGCAAGGGATCAGCTCTGATGGTAAGTCCATGTTCCCGCGGTGGGGTTCAAAGTCAGTCCTGAGCAAGGCCTCCAGCTCCATGATGTTAGGCCGCAGAGCCATCAGAGATAAAATCGAGAAAATAATCGCATCTCTGGCAAGGTAAGAGATTGAGAAAAAGGTTTCCCCGACCGCCTCCCCCACCCCACACAAAAAACAAACCAGAAAAAAAGTTAACACAGACTATTAAAACACACTAAAAAATGTTTAAAGACAATAAGTCAAACAGACTGTTAGCAATCATGCGACGCCATCTGGTGGTATAATGTGCACTTGAATAATTTACGTGTTGTTGTACAAGACTATGTTTTGATATTGCGCGATTTGAAGTACTTTGACAAGAAAAGTGTCTTATTACCATTATATAGAGTCCTGTTGAGTCGTCCTGCAATGCACGCATATATTTAGTCCCCGTACATGCTGAAGGACATGTTTCTGAATGCAATGTAGGCTCACCAACCCCTCTCAAAGTTTTCAAAAGTGGTCTCTACAAACATTCAGAGAGGTTAAGATGATTTGGAATTATGAAAGCAATGAGGAAAAGACTATGGCGGCAAGAAATGATTAAATGGTGGGGGCAGAAAAACAGAATCTATGAGAGATTTTGAGAGAAATTATTTTGTGATGATTGTTGAGAAGATGGAAATTTGCCAGGCACAAGTTTAAGGCTCCTGGGGAGAATAATTCTCGCTGAAGAGGTGGTGCTCAGAAGAAAATTGTGAGAGTATGGGAAGATTATTAGAGAGGATATCAGAAGAGGTCCGAAGTGAAGTTCAGGGTTATTAGGGTGGGTAGTGGGGAGGGGGAGGGGAGTTAGGGAAGTGAACAGGTTCTCAAATGAAGAAGTAGGGTAACTTTAGAAAAATATTGTGATAAAGTCATGAGTGCCATGGAAAAGATTGTTTGGAGGGCATCTACAGGAATTTGACCAATGTGAATGATTCAGTTCAGTGATTGCATCTTCAAAAATCTCTCCCTTTCAACTGCAAGATCTCAAACATCAAACACTGTTCATCACTCAATTAACAATTACCTTTCTCAATCAGATCCAACATTCTTGTGCATTGCTGAAGGTTCCCATTCCATGCCTCAAATTTGTACATTGTCAGCTGTCTGTCATTGCAACTTCCATTGCAGCTCAAAACAGAATCCTCCTAATATCTGCTTGCTATCATAGAAACTCAACTGTGTCGTGCAAGCTGTGCTTGGTGTCATTTCAAATCAGATTGTAGCTATAACAGCGGTGGATATTGATTAAAGAGTTTTCCAGCAAGGAATCCTCCAACAGATGACTGGAACACTCCCTCTAGGCAGCGGTTACCCGGTAGAGAACAAGCCTGTTCTCTGCAAACAGGACTTGCATTCTCACTCCTGTAATTCTGCAAATATGAATTGAGTTTATTTGTCAACCAAACAATCCAGACTGCTGTTCCGTATTCAGTGAAACATTCTATGACTCTATAGGCACAGGCAAATATGCTAGCTTGAATGGGGCATCTTGGATGGCATGGGCGAGTTGGGCTGAAGGGGCTATTTTATAATGTATGATTCTATGGCATTCGAGGTGTTGAGAGAAGAGAAATTAAGTAGCTGATATGTAATCAATCCATTACAAAGTATTAGGTGAACCACAAAACATTTATTAAAACCCATGCAGAGAGAACAATACATACTGTTACACACATCACATTGTCTTACAGACTAACCAACGGCGACTGTCAGAGTGGAACACACATACAAACACATCGTTTATTTCACCAGCCCATTATGCAGGTGGGGGACAGGGCAAGCAGGGGGAGTGCTGTCTAAAATATTCACACGGTGCAAAGCCAAGGTGAAACAGACACACACAGCGATCAACAGGAGGGTTGACGCTGTAAAAGCACAGTGTACGGTAAGTCATTTAAAGGGGGGGGGGGGAGAGAGGGGGGAGAGGGGGGGGAGAGAGGGGGGGAGAGAGGGGGGAGAGAGGGGGGAGAATAGGGGAGAAGAGGGGAGAAGGAGTAGAGACAACTTTTAATAAGCCAGAGATCATGACCGGTCGGTTATCCTTTGTTCTGAAAACTACTGCTTACCTTTTGTTTCCCAATGAGCCAATGAAATTCACCAGTCAGCACCGGCTACAATCTACGAGAACATCCGAGAACCTTCGACCTCCTGGCAACCCATTAGGACCTCCTGGTGAACCACCTATGGCTCGAGTATTCTTGCTACTCTCCATGGCGGCTTCATTCTAGTCGTTGTTAATTTCTCAGCACGTTGTAAAATTCGCGGCGACCATAATGAGGCCGTGACTATTCCCAGAATGCGGGAACTCGTCACGACCATGAAGACGACTCCCCTGCAACCACCCACGAACATGTGGCGACTGCAGTGACCTAAAAAGTCACCTAAGTGGGACAGGCCCATAAGGCTGAATGTCCTGGCAGCAATGAGTATGAATGGAGATTTTGGTAATGTAGAATAGACACAAAATGCTGGAATAACTCAGCTGGTCAGGCAGCATCTCAGGAGAAAAGGACTAGTTGATTTTTTCAGTCGGAACCCTTCTTCAGACTTGGGCCTAGATAAAGTGTGAGTTGGCCTATATTGGGCAGACGATTACCACCAGGATCATGAAGAAGGGGCTGACAGTAATAATCGGGTTGTGTAGATTAGGAAATGTGTTGGGAAGCTGCCTTTGGCAATGAATGGTATTTACATCTTGATATAGCTATTTCATTCAGTGTCAATGCCCAGAATGTTGATGCTAACCGTGTGATGTATCTTATATAAGGGTCTTTAAAATTAACTGAACATTCTTGATCACCATGATCACTTGCAGATAGGTTACTTTGAATTTTTGGCTATTTTAAGGATTTTATATCAATATGAACATTTCCTAAGCTATAATAACCATAAATATATGCTCAAAAGCCATTTTCAATGGATTTCAGCATATATTTATGTTTGTTCGTGAGGAAAACTTTTACGTTTTTATATCCAACTACATTAGTTCAGTTAACATAGCTTGGGCCAAAGAATATTGCTGCATGAGAACAGCCCTTCGGCCCACAATGTCCGTATCGAACGTATGCCCAGACCATGCCTCCAATCCCAGCAAATCCATATGCCTATCCAAAAATCTCTTAAATGCCACTGTCGTTCTGCCTCAACTACCACCACAGCAGCGTGTCCCAGGCACTCACCACCTTTGTGAAAGGAACTTTCCCCACACAGCTCCTTTAAATTTTGACCATCATGGAAAAAAGGTTCTTACTGTGAACTTTGAAAGCCTTGCTCACAAGTCCACCACCTCTGAAATCTTGGTGTCATCTCAAAACTTACTAACCAACCCATTTATGAATTTGAAGAAGGGTTCTGCTCTGAAATGTTATCTATCTATGATCTCCAGAGATGCTGCCTGTCCTGTGAATATTAGCTATGGGGAGAGGATAGGCAAGCTTCAATTGTTTTTTCTGAAGTGTGGGACATTGAGTGGAGACCTGATCGAAGGCAACATTCATCGCACTAACTGCATCAATCATTGTTGTCACCTCCTCAAAATATGTGATCATGTTATTAAGACCCAACCTGCCATACTGACTGTCCCTAATTTACCCATTCTCTTCCAAAATTCTAACCTGAAGAATCCTTTGCATATCTTTCATTTATTGTTCTTTATGTCTCTACATCATCATCCATATCTCTAGTTTACCTTATCCCTAATTGGTCTGAAGAAGGGTTTCGACCTGAAACGTCATCCATTCCTTCTCTCCAGAGATGCTGCCTGTCCCGTTTAGTTACTCCCAGTTGTTGCGTCTATCTCCAGTTTTAATCTGATTTTTATCTTGCCTGCCATGTGTGGGGTTGACTTCTTTAGCTTGCGTATGGATTTTTGACATTAACCTAGGGCATTTTTTCGAAATTGATTGCATTTTGCAGAGTTTGATTTTTATCTCCTATGGAGAAATGACTTGTAACAATCAGAAAATCGTGTTTAGCAAATAATTAAAAAATGCTTGGATGCCTTCCAGTGGCTGCCTCACCCACTGAGTTACTCCAGCATTTTGTGTCTACCTTCGGGCAATATAGATTGTTTGCAATCTTTGAGTGTTCAGGATGGTGAATGTTGCCAGTCAAGTGGATTGGTTTGTCTTGGATGACCTGTAGCTTCATGAGTGTTGTTAGAGGTGCATTTATTAGGGCAATTGGAAAGTATTTATTAAAATTCCTTATTTGTGTCTTGTAGATGGTAGAAAAAAAGAGAGAGAGATGAGTCAGTTGCTACAGAATACCTCACCTTTAATCTGCTTCTCCAGCCATGGTATGTATGTGGATGGTCTAATTGATTTTCTGACAGATGATGACTGATTCAGCAAAGGTCGATTATGAAACCTTATGTGGTTTGAGTTAAAGATGGCCATTGCTTCACTTTTTCAAGTGTTGCAATTGGAATCGAACATGATATAATCATTAACAAATATCTCCTCTTCTGACATGACAAAAAGGTAGTTCATGGAAGCAGCTCGACTCCCATTGAGTTCAATTTTACTGGGATAGTTCGAAATCAACTTTAGTTGAATGATTGCTATGAAACTAAGAGATGAGTGTCCTCTCATTTCACCTCTGGAGTTCAGCTCTTTATCCCATCTTCGTGTCAAGATTATGATGTAGAGTGAGGCCAACTGTTCTACCAAGATCCAAACTGAGCATTGATGAGCAAGTTGCAGGTCACTAAATTTTACATGACAAGACTACAAGACTATTGGGTGAAGCTTTCTATCATCTTGCTGATACTTGTGAGAAGACTGATTGGGTGGTCATGAATAGAAGTGAATATGTCCTGTCTTTGGAGGGTAGGACCTACCTGGGCAATTTTCTGCACAGTTGGTCATACTTCAAAATTGTATATGGAGTGCAACAACCAGGTTAGAGGCATGGCTAAATCTTCAGTAAGATAGAGGGGTGTTATCTGGTTTTAAAGCCTTGCACTGTACTCTTGGTTGTTTCTTATACATAGGGATAGGGAAATACTATTTCCTATCTCCTGAAGAGTGGTAAAGTTTGGTAATGGATATCGAGAACCCCTTCCTTTCTATGTTCAGTCCTTCTTCCAAGTGCTCGATGTTATATTGCTCCAGACTGAAGCTTTGTCCTTCTCTGCCACCACTGAGTTCTAAAAATCCTATCTGCCTGATATATTTATCTTCTGACTGCTGAAATGGGATCCAAATCCATGAAATATCTCAAGATCTGTGGACAATATATTTCTCTTCCTCTACAAGATCCCTTGGTATGTTTACTTTGTCCTGTAACTTCAGCTTGTGCAGTACATACAGTGAAACCACCACAGAGAGAATCATTCATAGAGGTAACAAATGGAGGTATTACTGTGCATTCAGCCAGTCACAGATGTTTGTCACCTTGTGACCTTCAAGGCATCTTCCAAAGTTTGCAGGACAAATTGTGCAGTGGATGTGCATCCTTTAAATTTAAGCTACATTATATGAAGTTTAACAAAAACTTAGTTCCATATAAATCATAAGTGACAGGGATAGAATTAAGCCATTTGTCCCATCAAGTCTACTCCGATCATGGCTGATCTATTTCTCCCTCCTAACACCATTCTCCTGCCTATTCCCCATATCCTCTGACACACATACTAATCAAGGGTCTATCTATCTCTGTCTTAAATATATCCACTGACTTTGCATCCACAGCCTTCTGTAGCAATGAATTCCACAGATTCACCAACCTCTGTCTAAGAAATTCCTCCTCATCTCCTTCCAAAAAGTACATCCTTTAATTCTGAGGCTATACGTCTAGTCCTAGACTCTCCCATTAGTGGAAACATCCTCTCCACATCCACTCTATCCAAGCCTATCACTATTCTGTATGTTTCAATTAGGTCCTCCTCATTCGTCCAGACTCCAGCAAGTATAGGCCCAGTGCCGTCAAATGCTCATCATGTGTTAACCTACTTATTCCTGGGATCATTCTTGTAAATCTCCTCCGGACCCTCTCCAGCACATCCTTCTTCAGATATGGTGCCCAAAATTGCTCATAATATTCCAAATGTGGCCTGGGCAGCGCCTTATAGAGCCTCAGCATTACATCCCTGTTTTTGTATACAAGCCCTCTCAAAATAAATGCCAGCATCGTATTTACTTTCTGTCCCACAACTATAGCAAAAATGCCCCACTATGAGCAGTTCATGATGAATTACACAATTTCCTATCAATCCTATGTAACAAGTGTTTCATGTGTAGTAACACAATTATGAACACACCCCTGAATTTTATGAACATGTATAATGATTGTGCAGTTGTAACCCATGAATAATTGCATTTAAAAGCAATGCCAATAAATAACTTTCAGCAATGAGAAATGTACAATACGTACTTGAATTTCAAGTAATACTGACAAGCTGTCATGGACAAATGGGACAAGTATATTCACACCCATTTATGAATAACTCTTCCAAGACAGCTTATGAAATGCTGAGAAAGTTGAAAAGAAAAGGAGGGTGTTGAGAAACTCAAAACATTTTGTTCTCATATAAACACATCTTGAATTTATGCATTTCAAAAACTGAAATTCTACATGAAAATAATTTGTTCATCCTAGTGGCAGTCGTTGAAGCTGGATGTTGGTGTCAAATATTACCTTTAATGAAACTTCCATTTTAATTTTTATAATGTCAGAGATAATTTATAAAACTGCAAAAAATCATCATGTGTTTAGGTCAAGAATAGTAGATATAGTCCCTTATTATTGGTGGATGTTAAATTACACAGGTTTTCATTGTGGTTTGCATTAATAAGTCATATCCCAACCTGTTTAAGAATGCACAGAAGGAATGGGACGTAAAGCCAGAGGGAAGGATACAGGTGGAAGTGAACATCATGGGGATTGGGGATGAGGTGCAGTACAGTGGGAGAAATAGGTGCCCACCAGGGGAAGGTTGGAGTTGCACAGGTAAGAGAGAGGGGGAAGATTGGTCGTTACTTAGTATTGGTATCAATGTTCATACCACTGGGTTGTAAGCTACCCAAGTGGAATATGAGGTGCTGTTTCCTCCTGTTTGCGTGTGGAGTGGGCCCATTTGCAGGGTGAGCAGAAACGCTAGTATGAGAATGGAACGAGGAGTTAGAATCGTTAGCAACCCGGAAATCCGGCAGGCCTTGGAGGTCTAAACAAAATGGTCACCTAGTCTACACATGTGCCTCACGATGTAAAGGAGGCCACATCAGGTGCAGCAAATGCTCTAAAAAAGGTTTGAAGAGGTGCAATGTGAACCTCTGCTCACCTGGAATGGCTTCTGGGATCCATGCATGCATGTGAGGGAGGAGGAATAGACAGGTGTTACATCTACTGCGGTCGCTGGGGAAAGTACTTGAGGAGGGGGGCTGTTTGAGTGGGATGCAAAGAATGAACCAAAGAGTCCGGAAGGGGTTGATGTCTACAGAAAGTGGAAAGAGGTGGAAATGGGAAGATGTGACTAGTGACGGGATCACATTGAACCTATGTTCTAGAGGAAGTTTGTAGGATGGACCTGCAGATGCTGGTTTACACCGAAGATAGACAGAAAATGCTGGAATAACTCAGCAGAACCCATTTCTATCTAGAAATACTACCTGTTCCAGTGAATTGCTTGACCATTTTGTGTCACAACCAAGGTCTAAATGTAGAACAAACAATTACATTCTTGCGGTAAAGTGGGAGTTAAGTGCCAGGTCAGGATTTGATTGAATGTAGCATCAGGTTGACTTGGCATAATTTGTTAATGGGAATCAAAAGGAAAATACTCCAATAATTGGGTCAGACAACAACAGTTGGTGAAGGACTGGTATTCATTCCCAGGACATTATTGCAGGTATCCTAAGGATAGATTCCCAAGGTCCAATCATCTCAAGCTATGTCTTCAAAGACCTTCCTTCTGGTGGATTCTCTTTCCATGAAATTAATGAAATTTAATGCAGAAAAATGTAAGGTGTTGCATTTTGGTATGTCTAACATGGGCAGGACCTGCACAGTGAATGGTAGGGCTCTAGGGAGTGTTGTAGAGCAGAGTGATCTAGGAGTGCAGGTGCATAGCTTCCTGAAGGTGGAGTTGCAGGTAGGTCGGGTGGTTAAAAAGGCTTTTGGCGCATTGGCCTTCATCAGCGAGAGTATTGAGTACAGAGGTTGGGAGGTAATGTTGCAGTTGTAAAAGACGTTGGTCAGGCCATATTTAGAGTATTGTGTTCAGTTCTGGGTACTGTGTTATAGAAAAGATGTTGTCAAACTGGAACGGGTGCAGAGAAGATTTATGAGGATATTGCCGGGACTAGAGGGTTTGAGCTATAGGCAGAGGTTGAGTAGGCTGAGACTCTATTCTTTGGAGAGCAGAAGGATCAGGGGTGATCTTATAGAAGCATATAAGATCATGAGAGCAATAGATCGGGTGGATGCACCGAGTTCTCTTGCCCAGAGTAGGTGAATCGAGGACCCGAGGACATAGGTTTAAGATTTAATAGTGAGATTAAATGAGAACTTACCAGTTTGAAGTTTGATCTTTATTTTATGAGGAGTTACGATGAGCGATTACGTGAAGAACCGTGCCAGTCCGCATGCACGTCAATCTTCAAAGCAGCAGGTAACAATAATTGAAGTAACATAGTAAGATTAGAAACCCAGAGCTACCAGATGACCTTTGTGATATGAGGGTTGGGAGCGGTGGGCACGTAATCGCTCATCGTAACTCCTCATAAAATAAAGATCAAACTTCAAACTGGTAAGTTCTCGTTTAATCTTACTATTTTACTTCGGAGTCACGTGAGTAAATAATAAACAATGCGCTGAACTATTGCATTGATTTGAACATGCGGATGGTTTATTTAACAAAGAAAAACAATAGCGACCCCTCTCTCCCAGGGGGAAGCTATGAAACAGAACCTAAAATGGAATGTGCGAATACCCCCGGTCCGGTAAGCGGTTTGTTATAGATCCTTTGAAAAGTCAGTTCATTTGACCATCCTGCGTCCGCGAGGATATGGTGGAGAGGGACGTCCATTGCCCTCGCTGCTGACGTTGATGCCACCCTGGTGGAGTGAGATTTAAAATTGTCAGTGTCCACTCCTGCACAAACTAGAACCTGTTTCAGCCACCTTGAAATGGTCTGTACTGACACTTTCCTATGTGGCTTTTTGTGGCTGATAAATAATGCTGATTCCGAGCCTCTGAGGCTCTTGGTGACCATGATATAATGTTGCAAGTGCGCAACTACACACATTCGTAAATCCGTGGGGTATGTCGAAAAATTAAGTTTTAACCCTGACACCCCTGGTTTGCTCTGTTTAATTAAATCATAAATGTACAACGTTATGTTATTTCCAGATGACACCATCCTGTCCAGTCGCAGCTTCTGCAACGTCTGGACCCGTTGTACTTAAACCAGCGCCATGAGCATGAACACCTTTAGGGTGATTTTGGGCAAAGACAGGGATGTGGCTGGAGCCCATTGGCAAAGCAGCATGAGTACCATGCTCACATCCTAGATTACAGAGTACCTGGGCCTGGGGGGATTGGAATTAAAAATACCCTTCATAAACCCAAATATTAAAGGTTGCGATCCAACAGAATGTTGTTCTGACCCCAGCCATAAGTATGATGACAGGGCACTACTGGCACTGTTGATGGCACTATAGCTCAACCCTTCAACAAAATATAGTATTGACAGAAACTCTAGCGCATCTGAGATGCGTGCCGTGTGATATGTTATGTTCCCCCGTAAGCAGAACACCTCCCATTTCCTGACATGAGAGATGTACTGTTTTTTGGTACTTTCTCTCGAGGCCGCAGTGATCACATCCACGGTACGATCGGATAGTCCAGGCCCCAGGTATGGCCTCCTTAGAATCTGCAAATCAATAGATCAATACGGTCATGTAATGGATGTTGCGAGAATGCAACTACCGCTACTGCCCCTAGGTTTGGTTCCCATGAAACATACTTCGGTAACTGGTGATTGAGTCTGGATGCAACAAATCGATATCTGGCATCGCATACCGCGCAACAATATCATTAAATACATCATGATTCAACATCCATTCTGTGTTGTCATTGAATGTGGTTGACCTGGTGTTCGCCACCATGTTGAATCCACCTGGTAGGTAGATAGCTGAAATCCAAATGTTTCTTGTAATACAACAGTGCCGACTTCCGTTGGCGCCATGTTCTAGTAACAGACGCTGCACATAGCTCCGCTCCCAAAAATTTGCGCTCTTTTGCGTTAAAATCGGGTCTACTGGTCGGAACCGATTTAAAAAACTTACCGGAGCCTCTGGACGTCGCGCTGCTGATGTCACCAGTAAGCGCTGTGAATTTATCGGTGGTTTAAAGCACTTTAAATGAAAAATTCTTCCCCTGGTCAGTCCTCAGATAATAGTCACAAAACACTTCTGGGGAAGCCAGACGAAGCCTGAAGAACTTATTTTTGAAGTGGCTCCTGAAGAAAAGATGCTCTCCGACATGGCTACAAGATCAAAGGCAGAGCTGGCTAAAGACAAAGAATTTGAGGAGTTAAAGCTGTCGGTAAGAGAACTGAAAGATGAAATGGTGGATGGAAAGAAGATGGAACAGATGATGGGAATGATGATGGAAAAGATAGAAAAGCTGATGGTGAATATGAATGCTGGTAATCAGAAAGTTATTGAGTCTGTGCAGGATTCGATTGGCACCATAAACTAACGAATTGACGATGTGAGAGATGAATTATCGGAGAGAATTGATAAGGGGGAAGAAGACACCACGACGAGGTTCACTGCTGTGTTGGGAACTGTCTCTACTTATGTGTCAACAATGCAAGACATGGAGGAAGAGATGGCAAGAATGGCTGAGGAGATGAAGATTATGAGGTCAGAACAAGACCTCACTACAAGACAGATGGCGACTCAGCTGGCGAAACTCTCGGCCAAATGTCTGGATTTGGAAGCTCGTTCGAGACACCAAAATCTAAGATTAGTTGGAGTACCAGAGGGAGCCGAGAAAGATAAAACTCGGGAGTTCGCTGCAGGCTTAATTAAAGAAGCTCTTAAGCTCCCTAACCTACCAAAAATTGAAGTGGCACACCGAGTTCCGAGATTCAAACAAAAATCTCATACAGGTTCAGAATATACATGACAGTGCCACTGAAGTGCAACAACTTTTAAAATATTCAGGGACCATCCCTATGAAATTGTGCAAAAGCAAAATCAGTTCCCTAAGGCCAGGCTCTCCAAGGAATTAAAGAGGTCAGATATGGTGTCTACTACCCAGCTAAAATGAGGATTTCTTACAAGGAACAGCAAAAATCGTTCACAAATCCGGAGGTTACATACAAATATGCTCTAACCATCAAGGAAGAGAAGGAGTAGCTGGAAGAGCTGGACGGTATGGGGATAGTCTTTCTTTTTACTATTTCACTGTGAATGGTAGTGTGCTGCCAGAAGAACAAACTCTCCTTGCGCTTCGTCTAGACTTCTTATCGGTGGAATGCTAACTCAAGGACATACTCTGTTCCAAGTGAAGCGGAAAAAGATAAACACCAAAATGAAGAGCTCAACAACAGACTACGGACAGAGCAATTATTGTTTAAGAGATTAAATGAACACCTAAATGGTATAGAACTAACATTTTTAATAATAATAATAACATAAAATATTAACTTAGAAATAGTAATGAATGTTAATTAGAAAGGTAGAGAGGGTGATTTACAAATTAACATTTATAACTTAATAAATTTCAAGTAGATTTATAATTGGGGCATGAGGGGTAGAGGCGGGCTCCTGGCTCAGAATCAGGAGCCTGTATCAAGTTAACACCTTCAACCAACAGTTTATTATTTCTGAGGTAAAATTATACGCTTAACATTTAGTAGATAAAACTGTTAGTTATACTTGGGAATATTTATGAAATTGATACATATAGTGTAAATGGGTACTATACATTTGATTTTGAACCGGTTCCGTTCCAGTATGTTATGAGTAAGTGAGGGATCGGAGACATTTGTTTGTTTAATATCGACAATGGAAGTCGACACAATGTTTTCTCCCACCAACAGGTGGGTCACTTGTTACAGTGCCGACGAGTTCGGACACTGTATTTTCACTTTTACTAGTTTTTTTTAATTACCACAATCAGTCACATGTGTGTGTTTTTTATTTAAGGACAATCACAAAAGGAATCTACTAATTGAACTTTGTAGTGTAAATTCTCCCTCAATATCTAAAGACCTGAGGTACTGATGCACCGCAAGATACACAGGTATTAAATCTATTCAAAATGCAAGATGATAAACAAAATAAACTGGGAGGAATTTCATTCTGCAGTTGGAACATTAGAGGTGTTAATGAACGCATAAAAACGGGTAAGATTTTAGCTCAGCTGAAAGCATACAACACAGATATTGTCTTCTTACAAGAAATGCATCTCAAACTTCAAGATCAAGCTAGATTGAGGGTGAATTGGATAGGGCAAACTTTTCACTCGTCATATACGTCGGAATCTAGAGGCACGTCTATTATTATTCGCAAAGACATACCATTTAAACCAAAAACTAACTTAACAGATAAGGACGGGAGATATTTGATAGTTACCGGTGAGATCCATGCTACCCCAATTACCTTGGTAAATGTATATGCGCCCAACTTTGACAATCCGCATTTTTTCAATAAAATCTTGAATATAATCGCAGAATATAATTACAAGAATGTCATAATCGGTGGAGACTTTAATTGTGTTTTAGACCCTTACTTAGATAAATCTAGTCAAAAACAGAGAGGTATTACGAAATCCAAAACTAGCAAACTTTTAAATACATATATAAAAATTACAAATATAACAGATGTCTGGAGGATTGCAAACCTGACTGGCAGGGAATACTCGTTCTATTCAATGGTACACAAGACATATTCACGTATAGATTATTTCCCAGTGGATACAAAATTAATTCCATACACTTCTAAACCAAAATGCCATACAAATACGATTTCAGATCACTCCCCACTAACTTTTTTTTTAAATGATAGGAATGTCTAAGAATAAAGCGTTTTGGAGGAACATCCCTCAAATTTTAAAAGACCCGCAAGGGAGTATATATTTAACCATATAACCATATAACAATTACATCACGGAAACAGGCCCTCTCGGCCCTTCCAGTCCGTGCCGACCATTTGTTTTCCCCTAGTCCCATCTACCTGCACTCAGACCATACCCCTCCATTCCCTTCCCGTCCATATACCTATCCACTTTACTTTTAAATGTTAAAATCGATTCTGCCTCCACCACTTCCGCTGAAAGCTCATTCCACACAGCCACCACCCTCTGAGTAAAGAAGTTCCCCCTCACGTTACCCCTAAACTTCTGTCCCTTAATTCTCATGTCATGCCCTCTTGTTTGAATCTTCCCTACCCCCAATGGGAAAAGCTTATCCACGTCAACTCTGTCTATCCCTTTCATCATTTTAAAGACCTCAATCAAATCCACCCTTAACCTTCTGCGCTCCAAAGAATAAAGACCTAACTTGTTCAACCTTTCTCTGTAACATAGTTGCTGGAACCCAGGCAACATTCTAGTAAATCCCCTCTGTACTCTCTCTATTTTGTTGACATCCTTCCTATAATTAGGCGACCAAAATAGTACATCATACTCCAGAATTGGTCTTACCAATGCCTTGTACAATTTTAACATTACTTCCCTACTCCTATATTCAATGCTCTGATTTATAAAGGCCAGCACACCAAAAGCTTTCTTTACCACCCTATCTACATGTGATTCCACCTTCAGGAAACTATGCACAGTTATTCCTAGATCTCTCTGTTCCACAGCATTCCTCAATTCCGTACCATTTACCATGTACGTCCTATTTTGATTTGTCCTGCCAAGATGTAGCACTTCACACTTATCAGCATTAAACTCCATCTGCCATCTTTCAGCCCACTTTTCCAAATGGCCCAAATCTCTCTGTAGACTTTGAAAATCTACTTCATTATCCACAACACCACCTATCTTAGTATCATCTGCATACTTACTCATCCAATTTTCCACCCCATCATCCAGATCATTGATGTACATGACAAAGAACAGTGGACCCAACACAGATCCCTGAGGCACCCCACTGGTCACCAGCTTCCAACCTGACAAAGAGCCATCCACCATTTCTCTCTGACATCTCCCACTCAGCCACTGTTGAATCCATCTTGCTGCTCCGCCATTAACACCCAAAGATTGAACCTTCTTAACCAACCTTCCATGGAGAACCTTGTCAAAGGCCTTACTAAAATCCATATAGACAACATCCACTGCTTTACCCTCATCAATTTCCCTAGTAACCGCTTCAAAAAATTCAAGAAGGTTTGTCAAACATGACCTTCCAGGCACAAATCCATGTTGACTGTTCCTGATCAGACCCTGTTTATCCAGATGCTTATATATATTATCTCTAAGTATCCTTTCCATTAATTTGACCACCACTGATGTCAAACTAACAGGTCTATAATTGCTAGGTTTATTCTTTGAACCCTTTTTAAACAATGGAACAACATGCGCAGTACGCCAATCCTCCGGCACTATTCCCATTTATCCAAACAGCAAATGGATCTTTTTTTCGAAATAAATGACACGCCAGACATATCACCTACATTATTATGTGTGTCTTTTAAAGCATTTATTCGAGGTGTTATAATCTCATACCAAGCTTTTCAAAATAAGAAAAATAAGAATGAACAAAGACAGGTAGAAGAACAAATTAGATAATTGGACATAGATAATGCTAAAGACCCAACTATGGATAAACATAATAAAATAATAATACTGAAATTTAAATTAAATAAATGATTATCAGAGAAAGTTATAAGATTATTCCAAATTACAAGACAGGAACATTTTGAATTTGGGGATAAGCCCCATAAACGTCTGGCACATCAGTTAAAAAACGAGAAAAGGAACACAAGATTTCAAAGATCAAATCAGATAGAGGGGACGTATTGACTTTGCCGAGTGATATTAATAAAAGATTTACGCAATTTTCTGAGAAAATGACTACAGACACCAATAAAGTTACAGAGTTCTTGGATAATTGTAATCTTCCCAAACTAGAGTTGCAGGAACAAGAGGAATTGGGAGCACAAATCTCGAATAAGGAAATAGAAGAAACAATAATCTCATTAAAAAATGGAAAAACACCAGGTCCTAACGGATTTTAGTAATTAATTCTATAAACCTTTTTATGACATATTTACACCATGCCTACAGAAAATGTATACATATGCCTTCAAAGAACAAATACTACCTGAAACACTAGCAGAATCAACGATTACATTAATACTTAAGAAAGATAAAGATATGGAAGAACCCGGATCACATAGAGCTATTGCATTGTTAAACACAGATCAAAAAATATTAGTAAAAATATTAGCTAGAAGACTAAGCAACTATGCTAGGAAATTAATACATCCGGATCAAACGGGGTTTATCCCTAAGAGACAATTATTTAATAATTTGAGACGTCTGCTCAACATAATGCATTCACACCAAATTGAAGATCAAAAACTATCAATTATTTCATTGGACGCAGAGAAAGCATTCAATCAGGTTGCATGGGATTATATGGTTAGGGTATTGCAAAAATTTCAAATGGGAGAGAATTTCATTCTATGGATTAAATTATTATATAATAAGCCAATGGCCAGAATATTAACCAATAATGTGTTATCTTTGAAATTTCAATAGTGAAGGGGTAATAGAAAAGGATGTACAATATCACCGCTGTTATTTGCCCTTATAATTGAATCCCTAACGGAAATAATTAGAATTTATCTGAATATCCATGGCTATAATACAAAATATTCAAACAATAAAATATCATTATACGCTGATGAGGTACTATTGTACATCACAAAACATCATTTCACTATACCAAATATTTTAAACTAAATCAAGCATTTCGGATCATTTTCAGGATATAGAATAAATTGGAATAAAAGTGAAATCTTGTCAATAAAACAATTCTTGCAGTTTCCTTTTAAAATAGCTATGGAAAAATGTAAATACTTGAGTATTGAAATCACTAGAAGATATCAAGACATGTTTAATGCAAATTATAACCCTTTACTTAAGAAACTATATAACCTAATTAAATTTTGGAAAACACTTCCGATGTCCTTAATAGGCTGAATAAACGCCATAAAAATGATTTTTCTACCACAAATTTTATACTTGTCCAATCAATTCCAATATACCTACCCAAAAAGTTTTTTAAAAAACTGGACTCAGATATTACAAATTTTATTTGGAATTATAAGTCCCATAGAATACAAAGATCACACTTGAATAAACCCAAAGCAGTAGGGGGACAAGCACTCCCTAATTTCATGTATTACTATTGGTCTGTAAATATTAGAAATATGATTCAATTGCTGGATAATTCTCTCCAGCAACCGGATTGGATTATTATGGAGAAAGAGGACTGCTCCCCTTGTAATATTGGAGCAATCCTTTGTTCACTAATGACGTTGAATAATACAAATTACAACAGAAATCCAATTATACATAGTACAATTAGAATTTGGAATCAAATAAAATACAACTTAAAATTAATACATTTATCTCTCCTATCTCCTATCGGTAAAAACCCTTTGTTTAAACCCTCAATTATAGATAAAGCATTTAAACAATGGGAAAGAGCAGGAATTAAAACGTTGGGAGATTTGTATGAAACGGGAATATTATTACCATCTAAACAATTACAACTAAAATACAATTTGGGAAACAATCAGTATTTTAAATATTTCCAAATATGTGACTATCTGAAAAAATATGTACAAGAATATCACAATATGCCATCAGATTTACTGGATGAAGTAATGAATACAAAGGCTGAATCAGCAAACCTAATATATATATATATATATATATATATAATATTATTCTAAATTCAGAAATACCAACAACTGAAGGCATTTTAAGAGACTGGGAAAAATAATTAAGTATAAAAATTTCCAAAGAAAGGTGGGAAGTACACTTATTAAATGTGCATAAATGTTCAATTAACGTAAGACACACTTTAATACACTTTAAAATCTTACATAGATTACACTGTTCAAAAACTAAATTAAGTACATTTTTCCCAACGTCTCACCTATTTGCGATAAATGCCAGTTTCAAGAAGCACTCATTTGTCTTTTGTACAAAATTCAAAAATTTTGGACTGAAATTTTTGAAATCTTCACAAAATTATTTAAAATAAAACTTACTCCAATAGCAGATTGGATTATCTTTGGAACAACGGGAGGTAGCCCCAAATTAAATGTGTTTCAAAAGAATCTATTTGAATACAGCTTAATAACAGGAAAAAAGCTCATCTTCAAATTCTGGAAAAATGCTCCCATACCAACAGTAAATATGTGGTTTAAACTATGTTTGAAACACTTCATCTGGAAGATATGAGACTCCGCCTGGCAGGAAAATCAGATTTTTTTTCTATAAGACGTGGTCTGCATTTATAGATCTACTACAAGGATAGGGTACAAGAGTACCTTAAAAAGCTACTGGCGTCGGGTCTTGGTAAAGGGGGATGAAAAACTGTCGAGTTGGTAAATTCCTTTTGCTTGATGTTTATAATAAAGTAACTGGCTTTTCCTTTTTTCTTCTCTCTCTCTCTTTTTTTTTCTTCCATGGTCTATCGCTTAATCTCCTTTCTCTAACTCCTCGACCAAGGGCTCTTTTTTCTTTTCCTTTGGCATGCCTCTTCACTTTCACAACTCTTTTTCACTTTCTCTACATTCTCTGTTACAATTCTTTTTCTCTAAAAGCCTTAAACATTAAGGGTTACAATGGTTGTAATAATATATACGGGATGCACACTGATGTAATTTACTGTACCTCTAATAAATAATTTTTGTTTTTAAAGTAATACACCAGTGCCAAATAAGGTTAGCCAATCTGTTACAAAATTCTGACTTGATTCCACCCATGTGATTAACATACGCCACTGCCGTAGTGTTGTCAATCTGAAGCTGAACAAGCAAGTGACGCATACTATTACAATACACCTTAAGACCATAGAATGCTCCCAACAGTTCTAAATAGTTAATCCCATGTGATTGAAGAATAAATGCCTCTTGCATATTCCATCTGCCTCCACAGCTGGAGATGATATCAGCAGCATCCCATCCTAGGGCATTAACATCAGTCTGTAAAACAACTGAAGGTTTCTCAATCAGAACTTTACTGGAGCAACTCGAAATGTTCACTATCCACCACTGCACTTCAGCAACGGCTTCTGCTGGTTATTGCATGGGCCTGTCAAAATGACCTGTATGAATCCTGAGTGCCTGCTCCTTTGCACGTTGTAAAATTTGGTAATACAAAGGTCCAAACTGTGCAGCTGGAAAGGCAGCCACTAATTTGCCAATCATGCTGGCCACATGTCTAATTGAAGGTTGCTGCTCCACCATGAGCTTTTTACAGCCTTCAATTAAGTCTAATCTCTTGCCCCTGGGCAGAGTCTCAGACATGTGAGTTGAGATAATGGTGAATCCCAAATAATCAATAACTCTAACTGGTATCAATTTGGATTTAACTGGATGGATGAGAAACTCCAATCTCTCAAACATGAGTTTAACAGCTGAAACAGATAATTCAGCTGCTTCCCGAGTCTTCCCTATGATTAAGATATCATCCAAATAAGACTCTGCGCCCGGAGTAGCCCCAGCACTGGTTTTAACAGTTTTGTAAATAATCTAGGGACCAAGGTTAACCCATTAGGCAATGCTTTAAATTGCCATAATTGCCTCATCCAGCTAAACTTCAAATATCTCCTCATGAACAGGCACTGAATAATATGCATCTTTAAGATTTATACATGCCATATAACATCCTCTGGAAATCAGTTGTTTGGCAGTAACAAAGGTTTCCATTTTGAAATGTTTATACTGCAGAAAGGGATTAAAGCTTGTCAAGTCAAGGATGATTCGACATCCCCATCCTAGGAAAAATATTATACACAAATTGGTGAGATTGGTGAACCGCCTTCTCAATTACCCCTTTTTTGTATAACTTTTCAATTTCAGCTTGTACCTCCAAATTCTCTTGTTGTGAAAAAAACCAATGTCCGGTTTGGTGTATGCTGTGTGGGTGGACGCAAATTGGGAAGGAATTCAATTCAAAACCCTTGTATACTGTGCAGTATAAATGAATCTGATGTTATCCCATACCATTCCTTCAAGAACAAGTGTAATCTCCCCCAACTTGTAGGTGATCCCCACTTAATATGTTCCGACAAGAACCAGACCCACCTACCTCCATTGTTACTGGTGGAATTTTTTGCACCCCTTTTTGGGGGGTAATGTCATGTTCGCCCGTGCCCCTGTTGGAGTGCGTCAGCTGCGCATATTTGTGAATGGCCGGCTTCGTCCTTGACCTGAACCGGTTTCAGTGAACCGTTTGTAGAGGTACTGCCACCGAAGTGAGGTTTTGCTGGTCGTCGGTGCTTTGATGAGTCCAACCTTTCTTGCCTCGTCATCCAGCTCCTTGACTCTTTTTGAGAGATCTTCACCGACCAGCAGATTCGGTGGCTGGATATTTGCTGGGTTTGCACAGAGCCGCAAACTTAGGGTAGAGAGTGGTGCAGATGGCACTCTTTCTCAGGCAATTTATCTCAAAATGTGCATTGCACATGAGGGCCAGGGCATCCTGCTGTACATCAGACAGGTGCCCTCCATCCACCGACCTGGTGAACGCTGTAAAGCCCGAGGCGAGTAAGATTCAGTATCCTCTGAAGCCTCATTTCATGAGCTCTGATATCTACGCCCATGTGACCCCAGATGGCGTGGTTAACAGCCAGCACATTGAGCAGGACAGTTTTAGCAAAGGTCTCATATTTTTTGGACATTTCCTCCATAGTATGCTCTTGAAGCTGGTGTGAAGCCAGGTAATTTTTATACTTGCGGCCAACTCTTCACCCAGCGGTTCCCCTGTTTCTGTGGGGATAGCAAATCTTGCTGCCAGGACTGGCACCTCTGGCTCATGCTTTTCATCCCTTGGGGTATGCTCCACGGCTATATCCATGGACTCGGCATCAGAATAAATCTGAACCCACATGCTCTCGTCCTCCGAGAGGGAGACATTAAGCAGCCCTGATACAGGTGCCCCTGGCGCGGGATCCCGAGGAGACCCACGCTGACTACAACTCCTCCTGTTGGAGTGTACCTTGGTGGAGCATCCGGTCCATTACGAGCTCCATCCTGGATAAACCGTCCAAAGACATTATCCATTATCGGAGGGGAACCCTTCTGGCCTGACTCATCCAAGTCTATGGGCTGTGCAGATTTTTTTAGTGACTTTCCACCCCAATGGTGCAACCACAGTGCCCTCAGGCACCAAGTCATACCGCCAGCGACTCGGTAGGTGAGATAGGCGGTCGCCCACTACCCGCATTCCCGCGGTCTTCCATAGCTAGGGTTTTTACACTTACCGCTGGAGGAGTGATGCACCTCCCAGCCGGTCGCTGCACCATGCATCAGATGAAATGACGCGCATGTGGACTGTCGGGGTTTCTCCACGGAATCACTCACGTGACTCCGAAGTAAAATAGGAATCTGAGGAGTAACTCATAGGAAAAGATTTAATAGGAAACTGAGGGGTAACTATTTCACACAAAAGGTGGTGGATGAATGGAAAAAAGCTGCCAGCAGAGGTAGTTGAGGCAGAAAGATATTAGCAAAGCTTCATTTCTATCCTGTGAATGAAGCTTTGCTAATATCTTTCCAGTGTCTTGATATGCCAGTTCTAAGTAGTTCAGATCTCAGGAGAGCAGGAATTACCAGTACCCAGTAGAATTTTGTTGCATGACTTGGCTCTTGATCTTCAAACATACGTTTTCACAAATTGACCAAAGGCTCAAATTAAAGTGAGAGTGATTTTAATCATAAATGTCTTCCTTTCCTAAGATGTAACTTCTGACATATGGTAAGTCGTCTGTTTTGTCACGATTAATAGAGGACCCAGTCTTACAATGATGGGCATAAGACCCAGTATCTCAGTTGTGTCATTGAACGAGTTGGCAAAGGCATTGTAAATGCAAAAGTCATCCGCATATTGCTGCTCAACTGCTGAGGTTGGGGTGTCCTTGGTTGTGGTTGGTTTGCTGTGTTGAAGTAATCTCTATTAGTTCATAGAATAGAATAGCTCCTCTACCACAAGAAGTTTGTCAGAGGTGAGGTGCAAAACTGCAGAGAGAAGGACTGAGAAAAATATTGGGGCAACGATACAGCCTTGTTTGATTAACATTTTAAGTCAATATTTTGTTTCCTACTTCAGCTGCTGATTAAATTTAAGTTTCCTTGCCCAGAATAGTTTATAAAGATGGAGAGACAGAGAAAAAACTATCCTATGTAATATTGTGGTGTGGCGGCGCCTATCGTCAGCAGCTTGATTACAGTCCATCTGTCTTTTCAAAAAATATTTGTCCAGTTAAAATGTATATGTCTTTTTTAATCTTTTTCATTCAATAGCTAGTGCAATGAAGATAGCTGCTAGTCCCAATTTTATAACTAGTAAAATTGATAAGGGATTTAGAGAGTGGGCAGATAAATAGCCTATTACTGTGGACCAGCTCTTTTGCGGGGGAGTCTTAAAACCTTATGAGCACTTGCAGAATGAATTTGGACTGTCAGGGGTCGGATTCCATTAGGTTCCTCCAAATAATGCATTATTTACAGACACATGTAGATTGGGAGCAGATATGTAGACTACCTTCAAATTTGGAAAACACTTTCTTGATGACTATAGAGGGAGTGTTACAAAAGAATTTGATAGTAGGAATGGAATGAGGTGGAGGATAAATGCGTGGCTGAGGGACTGGTGCAGTGGGCAGGGATTCAAGTTTCTTGATCACTGGGACCTCTTTTGGGGAAGGCATGATCTATACAGAAAGGATGGGTTGCGCTTGAACCCGAGGGGGACCAATATCCTTGCAGGGAGATTTGCAAATGCTACTGGGGAGACTTTAAACTAGAAAGGCTGGGGGGAGGGACTCGGGTAGAGGGGGCTAGGGGACAGGGTGTGGGGCAAGAGGCAGAGAAGGGAAGCACTCAGACACAAAATGTAGGCGATAAAGAGGAAAAAGATAATAGACAGTGAATAAGGATGGTGGGTTTCTAAAATGTGTATATTTTAATGCTAGGAGCATTGTAAGAAAGGTGGATGAACTTAGAGCCTGGATTGACACCTGGAAATATGATGCTGTGGCAATCAGTGAAACATGGTTGCAGGAGGGCAGTGATGGGAAACTAAATATTCCAGGATTTCGTTGCTTCAGATGTGATAGAATTGGAGGGACCAGAGGTGGAGGTGTTGCATTTCTTGTCAGAGAAGATATTACAGCAGTGTTTTGGCAGGATAGATTAGAGGGCTTGTCTAGGGTGGCTATTTGGGTGGAACTGAGAAGTGGGAACGGTGTAGCAACACTTTTAGGGGTGTATTATAGACCGCCAAATGGGGAGCGAGAATTGGAAGCGCAAATATGTAAGGAGATAGGAGATATTAGTAGTAAACACAAGGTAGTGATTGTGGGAGATTTCAATTTTCCAAAAATAGACTGGGAAACACATTCTGTAAATGGGCTGGATGGTTTGGGAGTTTGTAAAAATGTGTGCAGGATAGTTTTTTTTTGCAGCAATACATAGAGGTATCGACCAAGAAGGGGCAGTGCTGGACCTCCTGTTAGAAAATGAGGCAGGTCAGGTGACGGAGGTATATGCGTTGGTGAGCACTTCGGGACCAGTGATCACAATACCATTAGTTTCAATATAATTATGGAGATAGTCAGAACTGGACCGAGGGTTGAGATTTTTGATTGGAGAAAGGCTAACTTTGAGGGAATGCGTAAGGATTTTAAAGGAGTGAATTGGGACACTTTGTTTCGTGGGAAGGATGTAGAAGAGAAATGGAGGACATTTAAAGGGGAAAAGTACAGAATCTTTTATGTCCCTGTTCGGTTGAAAGGAAATAGTAAAAAATTGGAAAGAGCCATGGTTTACAAGGGAAATTGGACACTTGTTTTCGAAAAAAGAGCTAATCTACAATAATCATAGAGGCATGGAGTAAATGAGATGCTAGAGGAGTATAAAGAATGTAAAAATAATCTTAAGAAAGAAATTAGAAAGGCTAAAAGATATGAGGTTGCTTTGGCAAGAAAGGTGAAAGTAAATCCAAAGGGTTTCTACAGCTATATTAATAGCAAAAGGATAACGAGGGATAAAATTGGACCATTAGAGAACCAGAATGGACAGTTATCCTGCAGAGCCAAAAGAGATGGGGGAGATATTGAACAATTTCTTTTCTTTGGTATTCACCAAGGAGAAGGATATTGAACTGTGAGGTAAGGGAAAAAAGTAGAGTAGCTATGGAAACTATGAGATTCAAAGACGAGGAAGTACTGACACTTTTGAAAAATATAAAAGTGAATAAGTCTCCAGGTCCTGACAGGATATTCCCTAGGACATCGAGGGAAGTTAATGTTGAAATAGCAGGAGCTATGACAGAAATATTTCAAATGTCATTAGAAACGGGAATAGTCCCAGAGGATTGGCGTACTGCGCATGTTGTTCCATTGTTTAAAAAGGGTTCAAAGAATAAACCTAGCAATTATAGACCTGTTAGTTTGACGTCAGTGGTGGGCCAATTAATGGAAAGGATACTTAGAGATAATATATATAAGCATCTGGATAAACAGGGTCTGATCAGGAACAGTCAACATGGATTTGTGCCTGGAAGGTCATGTTTGACAAACCTTCTTGAATCTTTTGAAGAGCTTACTAGAGAAATTGATGAGGGTAAAGCAGTGGATGTTGTCTATATGGATTTTAGTAAGGCCTTTGACAAGGTTCCCCATGGAAGGTTGATTAAGAAGGTTCAATCTTTGAGTGTTAATGGCGGTGTAGAAAGATGGATTCAACAGTGGCTGAATGGGAGATGTCAGAGAGTAATGGTGGATGGCTGTTTGTCAGGTTGGAAGCCAGTGACCAGTGGGGTGCCTCAGGGATCTGTGTTGGGTCCACTGTTCTTTGTCATGTACATCAATGATCTGGATGATGGGGTGGAAAATTGGATAAGTAAGTATGCAGATGATACTAAGATAGGTGGTGTTGTGGATATGAAGTAGATTTTCAAAGTCTACAAAGATATTTGGGACCATTTGGAAAAGTGGGGCTGAAAGATGGCAGATGGAGTTTAATTGCTGATAAGTGTGAAGTCCCTACATCTTGGCAGGACAAAATCAAAATAGGACGTACATGTTAAATGGTAGGGAATTGAGGAATGCTGTGGAACAGAGGGATCTAGGAATAACTGTGCATAGTTCCCCCTGAAGGTGGAATCGCATGTATATAGGGTGGTAAAAGAAAGCTTTTGGTGTGCTGGCCTTTATAAACCAGAGCATTGAAATATAGGGGATGGGAAGTAATGTTAAAATTGTACAAGGCATTGGTAAAGACCAAATTCTGGAATATGGTGTACAATTTTTGTACATTGTGATGGATGTTTATGTAAACTGAGTTAAGTGAGCGTCTTGTTTTTTTATTTGTAATGTAACACTGTAGAAAATGCAATTTCATTCAAACCAAGCTGTTTGAATGACAATGGCATTCTATTCTATTTTACTTCGGAGTCATGTAAGTGATTCCGTGAAGAAGCCTGCCAGTCCACATGTGCGTCATTACATCTGACGCATGGCGCAACGACGGGTGTAGCTCCACCAGCGGTAAGTTTTAAAAACCCTCATGTAAGTGTTTAAAACTTAGTTGAGTTCGTTTTCTTGGGTTGATAATTCTTGTTACAGGAGCAAGTTCGAACCAATGGAGAAAATGACTAAGGTGAGTTCGAGGCGGGCCGCTGGGAGAGCAGCTACAGAAGACCGTGGGAGTGCGGGTAGTGGGCGGCCGTCTATCTCTCCTTCAGAGTCACTAGCGGCACGGCCAGTGGCTTCAGACTTGGGTGACACTTGAAAGCACCGTGGCTACTCTGTGGTGGGACGGATAAAGTCACTAAGAAGTTTTAAGGACCCGTTGAATCGGACAGTTGGGCCAGGAGGGTTGCCTCCCACAATGGATAGCGTCTTCGAGGACGTTTGTCCAGGATGGAGCTCCTGATGGGGAGGATGGTCCATCACGATATGCTCCAACAAGAGGAGTTATATCACGGCGGGTCTCCTCGGGGGCCCGTGGCAGCAGCACCTGTTTCAGAGCTGCATAATGTCTCCTTCTCGGTGGAGGAGACCATTCGGGGTCAGTTTTCTTCTGACTCCGAGTTCGGAGGTATAGCTGGTGAGCATACCTCAAGGCAAGGAGGGCACGAACCAGAGGTGCCAAGCATGACATCAAAATTTGCTATTCCGACCGATACTGGGGAACCACTGGATGAAAATCTGGCCATGACCTATAAATTACATGGCCTCCACAACAGCTACAAACCTCACAATGGACAAAACTTCCAAAAAAATAACGAAACACTCGCCAATTGTGCCTCGCTCAAAGTGCCAACTGTTAACCATGCCATCTGGGGGCACACATGTGTGTAGGTATCAGAGCCTAAGAAATAAGGCTCCAGAAGATACTGAAGCTGATTCGCTTCAGGCATTACAGCTTTCGGTAGGTCGGTGGATGGCGGGCCCCTGTCAGAGGTGCAGCAGGATGCTCTGGCCCTAATGTGCAATGCACTTTTTGAAATAAACTGTCTGAGAAAGAGTGCCATCTGTCCTTCTCTGAAGTCCAAGTTTGCAGCACTGTGCAAATCCAGCAATGTGCAAACACCGAATCTTCTGTTCGGTGAAGATCTATCAAAACTGGTCAGGGAGCTGGACGACGAGGCATAAACGGTTGGCCTCATAAAAGCCCCGCCGATTAGTCAAATTCAATTTTGGCAGCAGCACCCCTAAAAAAACGGTTCGCTGAAGCTGGTTCAGGCCAAGGACCTTGCCAAGCATGCACAATTAGTGCACTCCAACATTCCTACCTTCCAAAACTTGGGGGCAGAAATATCCACCGCAACTATGTAGGTAGGTAGGTGGGTCTTTTCTTTTCAGAACATATCATGTATGGATCAGTTACAAGTTGGTGGGAGATTACCCTTGTTTTTCAATGAATGATTTGTTTATACTGCACAGTTTACAAGGGTTTCGAATCAAATTCCTTTTCAATTTGCATCCACCTACACAGCAAACACCAAGCCGTACATTGTTTTTTTTTTTCACAACAAGAGTCTTTGGATGTACAAGCTGAAATTGAAATGTTATCTAAAAAAGGGGTAATTGAGAAGTTGTTTCATCAATCTCACAACTTTGTGTCTAATATATTTCCTATACAAAAGAAGGATGGTGGGTGTAGAAATCATTCTTGACTTGACTTAAACTCCTATGTGCAGTAATAAACGTTTCAAAATGGAAACTTTTGTTCCTGCTAAACAACTGGTTTCCAAAAGGGTGTTATATGGCATTCATAGACCTTAAAGATGCATACTATTTAGTACCCATTCATTGCGATCACCGGAGATATTTGAAGTTTAGCTGGATGAGGCAACTTTGGCACTTTAAAGCATTGCCTCATGGGTTAACTTCAGCCCCTAGATTATTTACACAATTGTTAAAACCAGTGTTGGGCCTTCTCCGGGCTCAGAATCATATTGTACTGGCCTATTTGGATGATGTCCTAATCATAGGGAAGACTCGGAAATCAGCTGAATTATCTGATTTCAGCTACCAAACGCAAGTTTGAGAGGTTGGGTTTTCTCATCCATCCAGTTAAATCCAAATTGACACCATCTAGAGTTATTGATTCATCATTAATTCAACTTACACATGTGTGACTCTGCCTAGGGGCAAGAGATTGGAGTTAATAGAAGCTTGTAAAAATCTCATTGATGAGCAACAGCCTTCTCTTCGGCAGGTAGCTAGTATAATATATATAGCTAGTTTGGGCCTTTACATTATCAAAATTTAGAACGTGCAAAAGAGCAGGCACTCAAAATACATGCAGGTCACTTCAATAGACCCATGCGGTTACCAGCTGAAGCCGTTGCTGAGTTACAGTGCTGGATAGCGAATATTTGGCATTTCTCCAGTAAAATTCTGATTGAGAGACCTTCAGTTATTTTACAAACTGTTGTTAGTGCTCCAGGATGGGGAGCTACTGATACCATCTCTAGCTGCGGTGGCAGATGGAATATGAGGCATTAATTCTTCAATCACGTGGTATTAACTATTTATTGTTGTTGGGAGCACTCCTATAGCTTAAAGGCATATTGTACTAGTATGCATGACTTGCATGTTCAGCTTCAGATTGACAACACTACAGCAGTAGCATACGTTAATCACATGGGTGGAATCAAGTCGGTATCATGTGATAAATTGGCTAACCTTATTTGGCACTGGTGTATTACAAGAAACATCTGGTTTTCAGCCATCTACTTACCAGGTAGATTCAACATGGTGGTAGACACCAGGTCATGAGAGTTCAATGACAACAGAAAATGGATGTTGAGTAATTAAATATTTAATGATATTGTCGCTCGGTATGGCGTACCAGATAACGATTTGTTTGCATCCAGACTAAATCACCAGTTACCAAAATATGTTTCATGGGAACCAGACCCAGAGGCAGTAGCAGTAGATGTATTCTCGCTACACTGAGGTGGAATGTTTTTATATGCATTTCCCCCATTTTGCCTCATCAGCCGGTGCTTGATCAAGTAGGACTCCGCCTCAGGCGTTTTGGTAGTTCCGGACTGGCCTACACAGCCATGGTTCCCACTCATTCTGAGAATAATAACACAGCCTCTTATGGCTTTCCCCAAATGCAGTAACCTTCTGGTTCACCCTGTGACTGGGGAAATCATCCTCTACATGACCGCATTAATTTATTGGTTTGCAGATTCTGAGGAGACCGTTCCTGGGGCTCTGACTATCAGGTAATACGGTGGATGTGATTACTGTGGCCTGGAGGGATAGTACTGAAAAACAGTACATCTCTCATATCAAGAAATGGGAGGTGTTCTGCTTGCAGTCGAACATATCATAATCACACGGCAAGCATACCGGATGTGTTGGAATTTCTTTCAACACTTTATTTTGATGAGCAACTGAGCTATAATGCCATGAACAGTGCCAGGAGTGCTTTATCATCGTACTTGCGGCAGGGATTGGGACAACACTCTGTTGGGTCTCAGCCGTTAATATTCAGGTTCATGAAAGGTATTTTTAACTGCAATCCCCCCAGGCCCAGGTATTCAGAGATTTGGGATGTGAGCGTGGTACTCACGCTGCTTCGCCAGTGGGCTCCAGGTATATCCCTGTCTTTGCCCAGACTTACTCTCAAAGTGGTGATGCTCATGGCACTGGTTTCAGCGCAACGTGAACAGACGTTGCAGAAGCTGCGACTGGACAGGATGGTTTAATCTGTAAATAACATAACATTTTATTGTTTATGATTTAATTAAGCAGAGCAGGCCAGGGACATCAGGCTTAAACTAGTTTTTATGGCATACCCCATAGACCTTCGGTTATGTGTAGTTTCGCGCTTGCAGCAGTATATCAAGGACACCAACAGCCTCAGATGCTCCGAATTAATGATATTCATCAGTCACAAAAAGCCTCATAAGAAGGTGTCGGTACAGAACATTTTGAGGTGGATGAAACAGTTTCTGGCTTGTGCGGGGAGTGGACACGGACGTTTTTAAAATATCACTCCACCAGGGCTGCATCAACAATCAGCAGCAAGAGCACTGGACGTCCCCCTCGACCAAATCCTCGCGGCCGCAGGATGGTCAAATGAACTGACATTTCAAAGGTTCTATAAATAAACCACTTGCCACACTAATGGGTATTTGACCACACCATTTTAAATTCTGTTTTATAGCTTCCTCCTGGGAGAGAGGGATTGCTATGGTTTTTTTATTTTTTGCTAATTAAAGCATCAACATAGAAACATAGAAACATAGAAATTAGGTGCAGGAGTAGGCCATTCAGCCCTTCGAGCCTGCACCGCCATTCAAATATGATCATGGCTGATCATCCAACTCAGTATCCCGTACCTGCCTTCTCTCCATACCCCTCTGATCCCCTTAGCCACAAGGGCCACATCCAACTCACTCTTATATATAGCCAATGAACTGGCCTCAACTACCCTCTGTGGCAGAGAGTTCCAGAGACTCACCCACTCTCTGTGTGAAGAAAGTCTTTTCTCATCTCGGTCTTAAAGGATTTCCCCCTTATCCTTAAGCTGTGACCCCTTGTCCTGGACTTCCCCAACATCGGGAACAATCTTCCTGCATCTAGCCTGTCCAACCCCTTAAGAATTTTGTAAGTTTCTATAAGATCCCCTCTTAATCTCCTAAATTCCAGAGAGTATAAACCGAGTCTATCCAGTCTTTCTTCATAAGACAGTCCTGACATGTTCAAGTCTGTGTCATGTTTTGAATGCATTATTTAATATTTACTCATCCTGGGTCAACTGAGGCATGTGTGCCGCATGGATTCACGTGACTCCAAAGTAAAATAGTAAGATTAAACGAGAACTTACCAGTTTGAGATTTGATCTTTATTTTATGAGGAGTTACGATGAGCGATTACGTGCTCTCCGCTCCCAACCCTCGTATCATAAAGATCATCTGGTAGTTCTAGTCTTCTCTAATCATAGAATCATAGAATCATAGAAAATAGGTGCAGGATTAGGCCATTCGACCCTTCAAGCCTGCACTACCATTCAATATGATCATGGCTGATCATCCAACTCAGTATCCTGTACCTGCCTTCTCTCCATACCCCCTGATCCCTTTAGCAACAAGGGCCACATCTAACTCCCTCTTAAATATAGCCAATGAACTGGCCTCATCTACCTTCTGTGGCAGAGAATTCCACAGACTCACCACTCTCTGTGTGAAAAATGATCTGCTCATCTCGGTCCAAAAAGACTTCCCCTTATCCTTAAACTGTGACTCCTTGTTTCTGGAGTTCCCCAACATCGGGAACAATCTTCCTGCATCTAGCCTGTCCAACCCCTTAAGAATTTTGTAAGTCTCTATAAGATCCCTCTCAATCTCCTAGATTCCAGTGAGTACAAGCCAAGTCTATCCAGTCTTTTATGGAAGTCCTGCCATCCCAGGAATCAGTCTGTGAACTTTCTCTGTACTACCCTCTAGGGCAAGAATGTCTTTCCTCAATTTGGAGATCAAAACTATATGCCAAAATTCCAGGTGTGGCCCTCACCAAGCCCTGTACAACTGCAGTAGAATCTCCCTGCTCTTATACTCAAATCCTTTTGCTATGAATGCCAACATACCATTTGCTTTCTTCACAGCCTGCTGCACCTGCATGCCTACTTTCAATGACTGGTGTACCATGAAACCCAGGTCTCATTGCATCTCCCCTTTTCCTAGTCAGCCACCATCCAGATAATAGTCTACCCTCCTGTTTTTGCCACCACAGTGGATAACCTCACAGTTATCCACATTATACTGCATCTGCCATGCATTTTTCCCACTCACCCCAAACCTATCCAAGTCACCTTGCAGCCTCCTAGTATTCTCCTCACAGCTGACACACTGTTCCCCCAGCTTCGTGTCATCCGCAAAACTTGGAGATGTTGCATTCAATTCCCTCAACCAGATCATTAATATATATTGTAAATAGCTGGGGTCCCAGCACTGCGCCTTGCGGTACGCCACGAGTAACTGCCTGCCATTCTGAAAATTACCCGTTTACTCCTACTCTTTGCTACCTGTCTGCCAGCCAGTTCTCTATCCACATCAATACTGAACCCCCAATACCGTGTGCTTTAAAGTTTGTATGCTAATCTCTTATGTGGGACCTTGTCGAAAGCCTTCTGAAAGTCCAGATATAACACATCCACAGGTTCTCCCTTATCCACTCTACTAGTTACATCCTCAAAATATTCTATAAGTTTCGTCAGATATGATTTACCTTTCATAAATCCATGCTGACTTTGTCCAATGATTTCACCACTTTCCAAATGTGCTGCTATCCCATCTTTAATAACTGACACTAGCATTTTTTTCCCCACTACCTATGTTAGACTAATTGGCCTGTAATTCCCCGTTTTCTCTCTCCCTCCCTTTTTAAAAAGTGGGGTTACTTTAGCTACCCTCCAATCCTCAGGAACTACTCCAGAATCTAAAGAGTTTTGAAAAATTATCACTAATGCATCCATTATTTCTGGGGCTACTTTCTTAAGTACTCTGGGATGCAGCCTATCTGGCCCTGGGAAGTATCGGCCTTTAATCCATCCAATTTTACCTAACACCACTTCCCGGCTAACCTGGATTTCACTCAGTTCTTCCAACTCATTTGACCCCCGGTCCCCTGCTATTTCCAGCAGATTATTTATGTCTTCCTTAGTGAAGACAGAACCAAAGTAGTTTATTCAATTGGTTTGCCATGTCCTTGTTCCCCATGATCAATTCACCTGTTTCTGACTGCAAGGGACCTACATTTGTTTTAACTAATCTTTTTCTCTTCACATATCTATAAAAACGTTTGCAGTCCGTTTTTATGTTCCCTACCAGTTTTCTTTCATAATCTATTTTCCCTTTCCTAATTAAGCTCTTTGTCCTCCTCTGCTGACTCTGAATTTCTCTCAGTCCTCTGGTAGGCTGCTTTTTCTGGCTAATTTGTAAATGCTTCATCTTTAGTTTTGATACTATCCCTGATTTCCCTTGTTATCCACAGATGCACTACCTTCCCTGATTTATTCTTTTGCCAAACTGGGATGAACAATTGTTGTAGTTTATCCATGCAGTCTTTAAATGCCTTCCATTGCATATCCACCGTCAACCCTTTAAGAATCAATTGCCAGTCTAATCTTGGCCAATTCACGTCTCATACCCTCAAAGTTACCTTTCTTTAAATTCAGAACCCTTGTTCTGAATTAGCAATGTCACTTTCCATCCTAATGAAGAACTCAACCATATTATGGTCACTCTTGCCCAAGTGGCCCACGCACAACAAGACTGCTAACTAACCCTTCCTCATTACTCAGTACCCAGTCTAGAATAGCCTGCTCGCTCGTTGGTTTCCTCCCACGTTAGTTTAGAAAACTATCCCACTTACATTCCAAGAAATCCTCTTCCTCAGCACCCCTGCCAATTTGATTCACCCCCTATCTTACTAATGTCACTTCAACTATTGTGATCTGTGTGATTTCACACTGTTTTCTTTGAAGATTGAACGCACATGCGGAGTGGCGGGCTTCTTCACGTAATCGCTCATCATAACTCCTCATAAAAAATAAATATAAAAACTGGTAAGTTCTCATTTAAATCTTACTAGTCTAATTGCCTTGAAATATTGGATAACAAGTATAAAAATATGCTGATGAAAATCTGTATTGAGGAAGATTGAAAGTCTTGGCTGCACAGTAGCGCAGCTGTTTGCTGCCATTGCAGTGCCAGAGTCCCGTTTCGATCCTGACTATGGGTGCTGTTTGTACGGAGTTTGTGTATGTCTCTCCCCATGATCATATGGGTTTTCTCCGGGTGCTATGGGTTTCTCCCGCACTCCAAAGATGTACAGGGTTAGTAGTTAATTGGCATCAGTAAAAATTGTTAAATGTCCCTAGTGTGTAGGATAGTACTAGTATACAAGGATCACTGGTATTTGCAGACTTGGTGGGCCGAAGGGTACCTGTAAACTAAATTAAACTTCGCTTTCTACATATATGACTTGGAAATAAATGTAAATGGGTTGGTTAGTAAGTTTGCAGAATGTTACCAAAATCAGTGGAGTTGCGAGCAGTAAGGAAGGCTGTCAAAGTTTTGTTTGTTCAACAATATATAAACCTATGCCGTCTGTACTCTCCCAGGGCAGTTCCTCCATGATATCACATAATAATGTCTCGCTCTCCATAGGTCCGAGTCCTTGATTGATTTCTCTGAGACAAAGGTTACAGTAGGATATACAGTGGCTTGCAAAAGTATTCATACCCCTTAAACCTTTCCACATTTTGTCACGTTACAACCACAAACGTAAATGTAATCTTATTGGGATTTTATGTGATAGACCAACACAAAGTGGTGCATAATTGTGAAGTCGAAGGAAAATGATACATGTTTTCAATTTTTTTTACAAATAAAAAATTGAAAAGTGTGGCATGCAAAAGTATTCAGCCCCCTTTACTCTGATACCCCTAAACAAAATCCAGCGCAACCAATTGCCTTCAAAGTCACCTAATTAGTAAATAGAGTCCACTTGTGTGTAATCTAATATCAGTAAAAATACAGCTGTTCAGTGAAGGCCTCAGAGGTTTGTTTAGAGGACATTAGTGAACTAACAGCATCATGAAGCCCAAGAAACACACCAGACAGGTCAGGGATAAAGTTGTGGAGAAGTTTAAAGCAGGGTTAGATTATAAAAAAAATATTCCAAGCTTTGAACATCTCACGGAGCACTGTTCAATCCATCATCCGAAAATGGAAAGAGTATGGCACAACTGCAAACCTACCAAGACATGGCCGTCCACCTAAACTGACAGGCCGGGCAAGGAGAGCATTGAATCAGAGAAGCAGCCCAAGAGGCCCATGGTAACTCTGGAGGAAGCTGCAGAGATCCACAGCTCAGGTGGGAGAATCTGTCCACAGGACAACTATTAGTCGTGCACTCCACAAATTGGGCCTTTATGGAAGAGTGGCAAGAAGAAAGCCATTGTTGAAACAAAGCCATAAGAAGTCCCGTTTGCAGTTTGCCACAAGCCATGTGGGGAAGGTGCTCTGGTCTGATGAGACCAAAATTGAAGTTTTGGGCCTAAAATGCAAAACGCTAATGTGTGGCGGAAAACTAACCACTGCACATAAACCCTGAACACACCATCCCCACTGTGAAACATGGTGGTGGCAGCATCATGCCGTGGGATGCTTTTCTTCAGCAGGGACAGGGAAGCTGGTCAGAGTGACGGGAAAGATGGATGGAGCCAAATACAGGGCAATCTTGGAAGAAAACCCTGTTAGAGTCTGCAAAAAAGACTTGAGACTGGGGGCGGAGGTTCACCTTCCAGCAGGACAACGATCCAAACATACAGCCAGAGCTACAATGGAATGGTTTAGATCAAAGCATATTCATGTGTTAGAATGGCCCAGTCAAAGTCCCAGGACCTAAATGCATTTTGAGAATCTCTGGAAAGACATGAACATTTCTGTTCACAGATGCTCTCCATCCAATCTGAACTTGAGCTTGAGAATTTTGCAAAGAAGAATGGGCAAAACATTTCAGTCTCTAGATGTGCAAAGCTGGTAGAGACATACCCCAAAAACTTGCAGTGTAATTTGCAGCGAAAGGTGGTTCTACAAAGTATTGACTCAGGGGGCAGAATACTTTTTGCATGCACACTCATCAGTTTTTTATTTTTAATAAACATTTTATTTTTAATAACATTTGGAAACCATGTATCATTTTCCTTCCATTTCACAATTAAGCACCACTTTGTGTTGGTCTATCACATAAAATCCCAAATAAAATACATTCACGTTTTGTGGCTGTATCATGACAAAATGTGGAAATGTTCAAGGGGTATGAATACTTTTGCAAGCCACTGTAGATCAGCAACAGGTAGGGGTGGGGAAATTGCAGATGAAGTTTGATTCAAGCAAGTGTTGAGGTTTTGCACTTTGGGAGATCGCTTGTATGGAAATGCAAAGAATGTTGTACCATTAATAACAAAAACCTTTATCAAGCATTGATGTACAGAGAGATCTTGGGGTCCAAATCCCATAGCTCCTAAAAGAAGCAACACAAGTAGATAGCATGTAAATAAGCCATACGTTATTTTTCTGCCGTCATTTGGTCAGGGCATTGAATATAACATTCAGGAAACCATGTTGCAGCTTTATAAAACTTTGGTTAGGCTGCCCATTTGGAGTGTGGTGTTAGTTATGTTTACCCTATTACAGGAAGGATGTGGAGGCTTCGGAGAGGGTGCAGAAGATGTTTAACCAGAATGTTGCGTGGATTAGAGGGATTGGCTTGGACTGCATTGTCAGGGTGGGTGATGAGACAATGGTGATATTTAAGCAGTCACATGAAAACTGCAGGGAATGGAGTGATATGGATCACGTGCAGGTGGAGAGAGACTAAGTTTAACCTTGCATGATGTTCGGCACAGATATGTGGGCCCTTGGGCCCTTTCCAGTGCTGCATTGCTCTATGTTCTTCCATCGTTAGGACATTATGTACTTCATGGATAACAAATATTTAGCTAGCTTGTAATCATTACTTGTTACAATAGTCATAAAAAAGAACATAGAATCATACAGCACAAAAATAGGCTCTTTAGTCAACTCGTTCACACTGAGCAAAATGCTCCTCTGACTAGTCCCATATTCCCCACAATTCCCTCTAAACTTTTCCTTTCCATGTACCTGTACAAGTGTCTTTTAAAATGTTTGTCATTGGTACCTGCTTCAAATGTCTCCTCTCGCAACTCATTCCATATACCAACAACCGCCCTCTAAGTTAAAAGGGTTCGCTCTCATGTTCCTAATTATAATCTTTCCCCTCTACACCTGAAACCTATGTCCTCTTGGCCCATGATTTTTCCCTACCCTGGGTAAAAGACATCTAAAACCCCTGTCCCACAAGTAAAAAGTTACAAGTTCATTCCAAGAGTACTCCCGAGTTTGCCCCTGATTCAAACTCGAGAATTTACGGTAATTGGCCACACACGTCGATACTCGGGCTCTTGGTGGACATTTTTAATCATTGTTGTAAAATCTTCACGAGTCTTCCCGTGTGTACCTGCCATTAGCGAGTCTTCCCGAGTACCTGCCCGTTAGCGCTAAGAGAAAACATCCCCGAGCTCCGACGTACCCGGACAAGTTCATTCTCCGTGCATAAACCACAGTTGTTTTTTTTTAACTCGGAGAGCTCTTGGAACTATACCGTGGGACTGGGGTATTACTCCCATTCTGCCTTGCCACTCACTTTAACAGGAATATACATGCTTTTGAACTCTCAACCATCACACTCTTTAAAAGCATTCCACTTTCTGGACATCCGTTTGTTTACAAACATGCTACTCCAATCACAGTTGGCCTTCGCCTAATCAGAACTTTAAACTCATAAGACCAGCCTTTTCCTTATGGATGACTATTTTTCAGGCTAAATAGAAACTGTGGGTTGTCACCGACACTTCCTCAAATGCCCTTCCCAATTTCCTAAGAGTTGGTCAAGTTTTGCCTTTTCCTTTGTAATGCCATCCTATATATTGGGTAAGGAAACCTTCCTGGATATATTTGATAAATTCCACCCTGTCCTAATCTCTTGATGCCATGGCAGTCCCAGTCAATGTTTGACAATGTTAAAATCTCCTGCTATGCCAACCTTGCTGGTCTTGCAATTACTGCAATCTCATGCAATATTTGTTTTTATAATTCCTGTAGATTAATTTGGAGGCCAATAGTACACACCCAATAAGGTGATCATTCCTCTTTTATTTCTCACCTACACACCTTTCCCCTTAATTGATAAAGAAAACTCCCATTTTGACCCCCACCTCTGTCTCACCTGCAGTACCTGTACCCTGGAACATTAAGCGCCAGTTCCTGTCCCTCCCTATGCAAAGGTTTCTGTATTTTGCTATAACAAAACACCCCAGTAATACTTACCTAAACCAGGCCCTGAGTACAGCCACCTGAACCATCAGCCTCTCGGATTAAAATAATGCAATTTTAATCCAAAATCCTTCCTTGCTGTCTGCCACGCTCTTGTGTTAATCGAAGACTTCCCAGCATTTCAACCTGCCTCAATTCCGCTTTGGATCCCATTTCAACCATCCCAAGTAGCACTAACAAATCTGCCTGCCTAGATAAATAGATCCCATCAGGTGCAACCTGGTTCTCTTGTACAGGTCACCTCTGCCCCAGAAGAGATCCCAATAGTCCATAAATCTGACTCACTGCCCCCTGCACAAACTCCTCCGCCATGGCATTCACTGTCCCTATTTTTCAGAAAGCATGGGGAGTGGAATTTAGAGACATTCAACAACAAATTATTCAATATTACATCAAGCTGTTGACCTCATTGTGAGCAGATGTGGGCTTTGATGATTGAGATGAAAATCCACTGAGGATCAAAATGCGGGACCTGGAGTGTATGTATATTCATCAACGGTGAAGTCACCATGATTGTTGAGATGAAATGGGTGTTAAGGTTTAAGACCAAAAGTAAGTTCATTCTGTAGGTTTGCTTTTGATTGTAATTGTAAAGACTGCCATGTACATTACAGGGTTTTGCTTCATATATTTGATTACTAATCCACAGTTTTTGATTTTGTAAAACATATACTTCACAGGTCTTCATTTTAAAAAACAACCCCAATGCAATAGTGGTCATAGTAAGTAAAACCCTTCTCAAAATGTGGAATTATATATTCCTTATCAAGCAAATGGATATATGGGATTGTCTTGGTAAATTCAGAGAATGCCAATCAATTTGCTATTGGTAGGATAACTTTGTAATAATTACTAATAAATGCGATTCTAAAATAAATTGATTTACCAATTTTTTCCTAATTTGCAATATATTAATATAGACTAATATTAAGAAAACAAATGAAATTGTTATATTTTTTAAAATTACTGTACATTTAAATGTTATCTAATCTTCACGCCAGGTGGCTTGTTGATGCCACATGATGGCAGTGCACAACACTGCTAGAGAAGGAAGAAGTCATCCACAAGGTTTGGTTAAATTCTTAATACAAACTTGATGAAGGCAGAATGGGCCAGGAACAAAAATATTGTATAATTAAATAATTGTTTTGATAAATACTGCTAATTAAAATGCAAGTCAATGGACAAGAAGGAATCAAATACACAGGACAATAACGATGTTAAGAAGTCCCTTGTGCCAAGTAAGTGGGGAGCATTTTCACCACAATTCATTGATTGCTGGAGAGTGGTAGAATGCTCAACAACGGGGGGGGGGGGGGGGAGGGGGGGGGGGGGGGGGGGGGGGGTGGGGGGGTGGGAGGGGGGGGGACCGGGGCGGGGGGGGGGTGGGGGAGGGGGGGGGGGGGGGGGGGGGGGGGGGGGGGGGAGGGGGGGGGGGGGGGGGGGGGGGGGGGGGGGGGGGGGGGGGTGGTGGGGGGGGGGGGGGGTTTATAAAATTAAAAGATAAGACCGTAACAAAAACGTAATATCTTGGCCCCCCCCCCTGATGGCCTGGTAACCTTCAGACAGTTGGGCACAGGTCTAAAGACATCAATCAGTAGTGTAAATTCTTTCTTGATTTTTAGAACTTGATATAGTAATGTTCCATCCTGTTTGATGATTTTATTTTTAAAAATGTATTTCTTCTTAACTTAAAATGAAAACTCTAAGTATGTAGACCTATATTTTTCTTCCAAATATAATACCTTAGGAAAATAAGAAATGGCTTTATTTTTTTCGTACATTATATAATGGTCGTACCCAGGTGGTTTCTGTACATTATTTTTTGTGTCTTATAAGAAAAAAATAGCCTTAAAAGGTCAGTGCTTCCTACCACTGATATTAACTACTTTTTGTAAATTTTTGTCAAACGCACTTGAAATAATGAAACATACTTTATTGGGCCTGGTCCTCACCGTGCGAGTTCCACCGATGAGTGACACCAAAGTGAAGAAAAAAAAACAGTCTCTGGTTGTGTACGAGATTTCATCACAGTTTATGATCAATGATTTAACCGAGTTCCCACAGGGTCTGTAATTTCTGCGATGTTTCCAAGGTCCTCTCTCGGACCGTAGTTAACCAAGTTTCACTCCTCTTCCGTCACCTCGCCCACCGTTACTCTTGAGCCAACCCGTGTACTGAAGGTCAGTTTTAAATTAACTGGTTCTTTTACAATCAGATTGTTGGGAGCTGCTTTGCATGCCCTGGCGTAAGTTGAGGTTGAGTAGGGAGGTTGGGGAGGGGGTGGGGGGGGGGGGCGTCATTAATCTTTCCTAGGGTGACAAGCTCTTGGGTTAGGAGTGGAGGGCGAGCGAGGGTTAATCTCTCCGATCTCTCTCAAGCCCCTGACGAGAACAAAGGAAACCTCTCCTTGCCACTGCGTACAAAGCCCGTTTGGTATATAACTTTGCTGCTGGCGCGCACGATGCACTCTCTCTCCCTCCTCTCTCTCCACTCTCTGCTCTCACCCTCACTGCAGCTCAGACCCCAACCACGGCCATCCTATAGTGGTAACATTCATATTGGTTCCCTCCACCACCACACACCCCCTCTCTCCGACACACCCCCCCCCACAAGACAACAGGCACGTGAGAGACAGAGAGTTTTGTAGGGTGTGTTTTTATAAAAAGGTTTTCTTTTAAATAATTAGCCAAGGTCGCCATTTACTTATCTCAGCCGATGACGCGGCAATCTCCTAAAATATGCCTATTCACTACATCAATTTAATTTTTTTTTTTTTTTTTTTTTAATGTATTCAAAAACTTTATTGACAACAATCATATAATAGAACACATCAAACCATAATCAAAAATGGCACTATATAAAACCATTAAAGTACAACAATACAATCATTGTCACTATACACAGAACCCCAACGCGGTGAATCAGCCCCACGGAAGGCCTCTCCAGAATCCCCGTGTACACCGCATGTTCCCGCCTCCGGGACACACTTCACGGACGTAGCCCGGTAAAGGGGCAAGGCAGCAGCCGACTCCTAGCCTGAACATCGACAGAACCGCCCGCTGCTGGACCCGCCAATGCCATCGTGGCCAGGCCCCAGGAGCCAACCTACAGGGAATTCCCCCCCCCCCCCCCCCCCCCACTCGGCTCCCCCACTCACTGCCTTGGTCCCGAACACTAGAAACGTGGGACCTAAAATGCAACCAGAACTTGGAACAACCCTTCAGATATTGTCAGGGCAGTCGCCCTCTCAACTCCAAATCAACTGGAACACGTCTCTTGCTCGCCAAAGAAAATACATGCTGCGGACGAGCCCGGAAACTGACTCAAAAGTTTATTACAAACCACCGCTCTGGTGCAACACGCTCCACCCCAGGTCCCCAATGTAAAGGGGAACAAACTCGCTTATAGAAGGACCCCACTGAGACCTCCCCCGCCGACCGCCATGGTTATCGGGACGTGAACGAAGGTAAGAGGTGCAGAATGTGCAGGAGCATCCTGTACAGTTGTGCGTTCTACTTCGCATCACGAAATGGAAGCTGGTCCTCTCAGAAAGGGACTTAGATTGTGTGGAACCGGTACCCCCCAAAATATCCCGGAACCTAGGCCCCGATGAGCAGAACTGACGAGCCGGGGGTAAGCACTATCAGAACCACTCTAGGGCACTCGCCTCTCCTCGACACCCGCCATGACAGGTGAAGGACCCGGCCACTTACCCACCCCCGCAGCCACGACAACCCCCCCCCTCTTGGAACAACACGCCTGGCTGAAAACAACACATTCCCACTCTTAGCACATCCCGGTAGAAGACAGGCAGCCCCTTAGAGCGGGTCGACTGATACCCGCCACCGGGAAGCCGTGAGACCCCCCTTAACAACGACCCCCGACGGAAAAAATACGTGGCCAGAGCGTGGCATCTGGGGGTTTCTCTTCGTACATGTACCGCCGCAGAGTCCTCAGCGGAGAGCTGCCACCCTGTACGCACACATAACCAAGACTGCCGTCCCCTCCTCTAACGGGAACCCAGGACCGCCGCGGAACCACAGTGCGTCCTATTTCCCCAAAAGAAATCTACCAGCTTCTTCTGTAAGTACAGTTTGCAAAAATAGAGGGGCGTCACAAGAGTAGCCACCGGTACCATAACATGGAGGCCACCCAGCTGGTTTATGACCAGCCCCCACCCACGAAAGGAAGAACTCTCCAAAGCAGGCCTGACCAGCGCCCCAAACCGGGCGATCACTTTCGTCTCCAACTCCCTGCCATTTGCCGCCAAGCATCCTCAGTGGGACTCAAGGTACACCCCCAGATAGCGGAGGTGCGTGGTACTCCACGCAAACATACCATCTCCTCTGGCAGGGAGTCCACCTCAACTCCCCCCACTAAAAGTCCAGAACCTTTCTCCAGTTAATCCTAGCAATAAGATGCAGCCGAGAAAATCTCCTGGCAGTCACGCCATCTCCCGAAGGTCCACCAGGATCAGAGAGCATAAGGAGTACATCATCGCATACGCCGAAAGAACCACATCCACCCCCCGGGCCAGGAAGGGCCAGCCTGCAACCTCCTCCGAAAAAGACACAGGAACGCGCCACACTACCGAGTATACCTGACCCAACATGGGCACCCCTGACGGACCCCCCTCCCAAAATGAAAAGGGACAACAACGCACCATTAACCTTCACAAGGCACTCCACTGCAGTGTACAAAAAGCTGGACCCGGTGCCACGAAATGCGGCCCATTAACCAAACGCTTGCAACGTTTGGGGGGGATTTGGTCTTTCATCATTTGTGTTTTTTTTGGTCGCGTCGTTTTCTGTCCGTCGAAAATGTATCATGTTCCACACCCAATCAAAAGAGCCTTCTCACTGATCAAGAGCAAAACACTGGCTGACCACGTGCCCTGGAGCTAAGATGAATCAGGTCCCTTACCATGTGGATTTTATCCTAATGGACCTGCCCAGGGACTGGTAGAGACTGGACAGGAATGTATCAGTGAGACAGCACGGAAGCCCAGGCGATTTGCCATTGCCCGTGCAAAAAACTTTATATCTGTGCATAGGAGAGAGACCCGGGCGCCAGTTCTTCACAAGCGGATTACGCCCTTCTTGGGCAGCAGGACAACCAACTGCCCTATCGCCCACGAAAAGGGCAATCTCCCCGGTCGCCAGGGATCTCCCCCAGAACCCAACATGTAATCTCCACCAAGAACATCCCAGAACGCTCTAACAACACTACCGTCAGCCCATCCAACCCAGGGGACTTACCGTTCTTCTCTGACTGATTCAGGGCACGAGTCAACACCTCCAACAGATAAGGTCCATCAATAAGATCTGCCACCCCCCAATCTACAGTCGGCAGACCCTCCCACAGATCTCGCTGAGTCCTCCCTGTTGAATCTATTCCGCATTGAACAGGGACCCTTAAAAGGTCCCGACCAGGGCACTTATCCTCTCTGTATCAGTGACCGAGAACCGTCGTCCTGCGACAGCTCCACGAGCTGTTGCGAGCTCCCCGCCCCCTTCTCCAGAGAAAAAAAGACAGGCGAAGCTCGGTCCAGAACGCCGCAGCATCTGGACCCCGAACCTCACTAGGCGCCTCGGACCCACTCAACAGCAGGCTCCTCAAAGCTTCCTCTTCAACTGAACACTCCCCATTCGCAGGATCTTCAACCAACCGACCCAACTAGACTCTGCGTCAGTATCTCCCTCTCAAGCCACCTCGACCGCTGAGTCCCCTCCCGCATCCCGGGTCGACCCCCACGTATAATCCTTACAAAAGAGACGGGATTGAGCTTTCTCCCCCACATCCCACCAACTGCCTAATGGAAGAGAATCACCTCTGCCTCTCTCTCCACTTCCTCCCCCAAAACCGACTGAATGCTTCCCGGAAACAAACCGATCCTCTAGCAGCCTGTTGTTAAAGTGCCAGTACGCGGACCCAGCCCGAGCGCGTCGCTGGATTGAAATCCACACGCACCAGACAGTGGTCCAGCACGCACCAGCCGCATTGATGCCACCGAGACCACGTGAGAACAAAAAAAAAAAACAAATAACAACCGCTTTTTTTTTGGGGGGGTTAAATATATATCGATCAATGCGAACCACCACCCTCAGACCTCCGCGAAAAAGCAGTTGGAATCCGGGTGGAGGTTCCGCCAGGCATCAACCCAACTCAAAGGATTCAATCAACCCTCCTCAGCTTTCTTCGCTACAGCAGGGGCACACTGAGTACCAGAACGGTCCCTCACGCCTCAAGTGTGCAATTAAAATCCCCACCATGGAAGACACACTCTCCCCTATCACTGAGCGCACAGAGCAGTCCCTCCTTGAATAGGCCACCTGCATCGTGCCGGAGCTAGGGGCATACACGTTAATGAAATGCAACGCATCCCATCCAGGCCTCACGGCCCAGATGGAGCAAACGTCCTGTCACAACTTCTTGCACTTTTAAAATATTTGGCAGAATTTCGGGGCGAACAGAAAGGCACCCCACTACTCGAGTTCGAGCTGAGATGGCTCATGTAGACTCCCCCCCTTACCCACGCCAGTCGCCAGTGGGATCATCACTTAACAACATATGCGTCTCATCAGAAACACACACCGCAAATTTTCACCTCTCTAAGGACTGATAAAAGCTGAAATCTGCGAAAAACTCTCTCGACTCCCGTTTAAATTTAATGAGCTTGGGGGGGGGGGGGGGGGGGCCTGGATATAGTGCAGGCACACACTAAATTGAGATCCTACACTCCGCCTAACTCTCTCTGAGAACTCCAAAAAGTCCCCAAACTGTCTCTTCTCAGAGTCAGGAAGATCGCCTGTTCCTTGTTGCCAAAGGATAGCCTCGAGAGTCCTTAATCCAAGCTGGCCAATCCTCCCACCGTTCTTTGCAGCAACCCATTTTTTTGTTCTAGAGAGTATGAACTGTTTTAGGAACTCTCGCACCTCACAGATACCTGATTTCATGATACAAGGCCTTTGAGTCTGGCACTCGCCAACCCACTCCACCTGAAACAACAAGCTTGCCAGTGCAGCTCCCAGGGTCGTTAACAAAAATTGAAAGACCAGAACTCTCGAAAGTTCACTAATTCCCGCAACACAAACGGCCCCATCACTCACCCCCTCCTCCGGCATGCACCACCCCCAGGATCAATGCCCAGGGAAGGGTACCGGCCTCCCTGACCGCAACAAGCAACCCACTGACTGCTGGGCACCGCACTCTCCCATCACCCTCCACGTCTGGGCCTGGGGAAGAAAAAACAAGAGCACCCCCAGGGTCTGGTGGTACACTGCACCCTCGAACTGAAGGAGGATCACGACCCGAAACAGACACTGACGCTCCACATCACCCAGAGACCCCTCTCCACAGGCAACACCCAGAGAATCTCCTCTTGCCTCTAAACTCTCCTACTCTCAAACTCCCCTGCCGCTCAGCCTGAGAGCAGCACACCCCCCAGCACCTCATGGCTCGATAAGGACAACAGAGTGGTCACCATGCCCTCCACCTCCACTCGGGCTACTCTGCACATCCCCCCGTCTCAGGGGGCACACACCTACCCGGGAGCTAACCCCCATCTCTGACGTGCCAACACTCACAGTAGGTCCCTGAAACGAGGGGACCTCACTCCGACCCAGAGGACACACACCCCAGGGGAGCTAACCTCAACACCCATGAGATAACACCCCCCAGAGGTCCCCTGAAAAACGAAGGGGCATCCTCTCCGCTTCCGAGGACACACCACCAGAGGAGTCACCGCATCACATGGGTCTTATAACCACTCGGCGGAAGATCCCAGAGATAGAGGCCCAACCTCCGACCCGAGGAAACCTGTTCACGACCTCCAACCACACAGTGTGGAAGTCTGGAGAAAGACATCCCCCTCACTTTGGACATCCAACGCCCCTGCTCTTCCCGCCAGGGCACTAACCCTCCTTTTTGTCCCGCTAGCAGTGGCAGTACGGTGACCTCCATAAACAGAAGTTTCTTCGGCCTCCACACTATCCCCAGCCACTTTAACACCCACACGTTTTTGCTTCCCTGCCCCCGACTGAAACCACCTCAGCTCCTTGCTGGACCAAACAGGAGCAAACTGCACCACACTGGAGCTGGTCAGGCACCCCTTATTGGGTGGTATCAGACAGAACTCGGCAGGTGCGCACCCGATCCCGTTTTGACTCGCTCGTGCGGCCTTTCTTGGCTCTCCTTCTCTTCTCTTTCCTCCGCTTCTCCCACTTGCCCCCTCCTCTCCCCCCTCCCCCTGTGCCCCGCCTTCAGCCGCCACCACAGGTTTGAAGACATGGGGGGCGGGGCTATACTCTACCCTCGAGTCCCCAGGCAGAACCTGCAAGGCCCGATGGCTATTACTGCCGCCTCTGGACACCGAGGCAGAGCAGGCAGCCATAGCCGGTTCAGCAGTACCCCACCCCCCCCCCCCTCTCCCGCGCCACTGAGGTTTGATAGCCACGCCGGATGGGCCAGCAGCGCATCCTGGGGCCGCTTGCGCTAGAACGTCTCGCAGGTGACCCCCGCGAATAGACACTTCCCTCACGGAGATGTCCAAATTCGCCGCAAACGCATGACACCGTGCCTTTCCTCCCCAACTCCAACGGCACGTTCAAGGGAACCCCCTATACTCCACCTCGAAACTCCCTCTCAGCGCCATCCCCCGCTCACCCACCATCATGAACCACTCCTCTTGAAACTGACGACCCCCTTATCCTCTGGTCCCCCCCCCGGTTCATGAGCCTAAAGCACATAGACCGCACCTCCCCAAACTTAGACAGGGTGGAATAAGTGGATGCTCTGGAATACATGTGGGGTCCAACTCCGCAGAGAAAACCGGTCTCACCCTGGATACCCACGGAACCACCTGTAAGTGGAACCCCCCTCACTGAAACCCCCAGCTCCAATGCTTGGGCCACACCCTCCCGGGTTCGTTAGTAACACCTCCACCTTTCCTCTTTCGACTCGGAAGAGACAATAGCCCCCTCCCAAGAAGTTCACTCAAGGCCTTTGTAATTTCCTCCCCTTGACCTCAATAGGCCAGTTTTGAACCGGATACACACCCGTCCCAATCAAGGCAACATGAGTTCATGCTCAGATGGCCTCATACCCGCCACTGTTGCTACGCGTAATGTTTCCGTCCGTCCGGCCGCGCCCCAGCCATCGCCATCCTGACAGAGGCACAAACCAGCTCCAGCACCCCCGCAGCTCAGCTCCAAGTTAAGTTCCAGAGACAGTCACAGTCAAAGACAGGCAGCAAGAAAAGCGGAAACCTCCAGCTGAAGCCAGGAAAGTCCCCAAGTTCGTCCACAGCCGAGAGCACTTTGGGAAGCTCTATCTCCCAGTCCAGCCAGAAGCAAAAGTACCTCTTCACATTAAGCCAGGCAGACGCACTGTGCAAAGATGAATGTAGGGCAGAGAAACGGTGCAAAAAAACAAAGACACGCAATCTTCGGCCTCGATCTCCAGCACCTGCAGTCACGCCAACGACAACCGCACCCTCGACAAGTAGAAAAACTCAGGAATTTTCGCACGAGTAGAAGGAAACCAAGACCCAGCGGAAAGCATTTCAAACAGCCCAACGATAAGTAAACTATGAACGCCCCCCTGCTCTGTTCCTTCACCAACGCAAAATCCTTGAATGGCTGCTTCAATCCTTCTCACCGCAGAGCTGAGAAGAAAACACAATATCTCTCTCTCTCTCTCTCTCTCTCTCTCCTCTCTATCACTCTCTCCTCTCTCTCTCTCCTCTCGTCTCTTCTCTCTCTCCTTCTCTCACCACTCCCCTCTCTCCACTCCTCTCTCTCTCTTCTCCCTCTCTCTCTCTCTCTCCTCTCTCTCTCCCTCTTCTCTCTCCTCTCTCTCCTCTCTCTCTCTCTCTCCTCTCTTCTCACACACACACACACACACACACACACACGACACACC
>CM069151.1:17902782-17942782 GCA_035221665.1 Okamejei kenojei
CATAGAGAATTAGAATTCCTCTCATTTCACCTCTGGATTCAGCTCTTTATCCCATCTTCGTGTCAAGATTATGATGTATAGTGAGGCCACTGTTCACCAAGATCCAACTTGAGCATTGAGAGCAAGTTGCAGGGTCACTAAATTTTAACATGACAAGACTACAAACTATTGGGTGAAGCTTTCTATCATCTTGCAGAAACTTGTGAGAAGACTGATTGGGTGATCATGAATAGAAAGTGAATAGTCCTGTCTTTGGAGGGTAGGACCTACCTGTGCAATTTTCTGCACAGTTGGTCATACTTCAAAATTGTATATGGAGTTGCAACAACCAGGTTAGAAGCATGCTAAATCTTCATTAAGATCGAGGGGTTGTATCTGGTTTTAAAAGCCTTGCACTGTACTCTTGTTGTTTCTCATACATAGGGATAGGGAAATACTAATTCCTATCTTTCCTGAAGAGCGGTAAAAGTTTGGTAATGGATAGATCGAGAACCCCCTTCCTTTCTATGTTCAGTCCCTTCTTCCAAGTGCGTCGATGTATATTGCTCCAGACTGAAGCTTTGTCCTTCTCTGCCACCACTGAGTTCTAAAAATCCTATCTGCTGATATATTTATCTTCTGACTGCTGAAATGGGATCCAAATCCATGAAAATATCTCAGAGATCTGTGACAATATATTTCTCTTCTCTACTAGATCCCTTGGTATGTTTACTTTTGTCCTGTAACTTCAGCTTGTGCAGTACATACAGTGAAACCCACCCACAGAGAAATCATTCATAGAGGTTAACAAATGGAGGTATTACGTCATTCAGCCATCACAGATGTTTGTCACCTTGTGACCTCTCAAGGCATCTTCCAAAGTTTTGCAGTCAAATTGTGCAGTGGATTGCATCCTTTAAATACACAGCTTACATATATGAAGTTTAACAAAAACTTAGTTCCAATAATCATAATGCAGGGATAGAATTAAGCCATTTTTGTCCCCTTCATCAAGTCTACTCCGAATCATGGCTGATCTATTTCTCCCTCCTACACCATTCACCTGCCTATTCCCCATATCCTCTGACAACACATACTAATCAAGGGTCTATCTATCTCTGTCTTAAATATATCCACTGACTATTGCATCCACCACCTTCTGTAGTAATGAATTCCACAGATGCAACAACCTCCTGTCTAAGAAATTCCGACCTCAACTCCTTCCTTCAAAAGTGCAAAAACCATTACCTTTAATTCCTGAGCTATACGTCTAGTCCTAGACTCTCCCATTATTGGAAACATCCTCTCCAACATCCACTCCTATCACAAGCCTATCACTATTCTGTATGTTTTCAATACAGGTCCCTCCTCAATCGTCCCAGATCTCAGCAAGTATAGGCCCCAGTGCCGTCAAATGCTCATCATGTGTTAACCTACTTATTCCTTGGGATCATCTTTTAAATCTTCCTCCGTACCCTCTCTCAGCACATCCTTCCTCAGATATGGTGCCAATATTGCTCATAATATTCCAAATGTGCCTGGCAGCGCCTTATAGAGCCTCAGCATTACATCCCTGTTTTTTGTAAACAGCCCTCTCAAAATAAATGCCCCAGCATCGTATTTACTTTCTGTCCCACAACATAGCAACAATGCCCCACTATATGAGCAATTCATGATGAATTACACAATTTCCTATCAATCCATGTAATCACAATGGTTTCATGTTTGTAGTAACACAATCATAGAACACACCCCTGAATTTTATGAATCATGTATAATGATTGTGCAGTTGTACCCCATGAATAATGCATTTAAAAGCAATGCCAATAAATAACCTTTTCAGCAATGAAAAAGTACAATACGTACTATGAATTTCAAGTAATACTGACAAGCTTCCATGGACAAATGGACAAGTATACTTCACACCCCATTTATGAATAACTCTTCCAAGACAGCTTATGAATGCTGAAAAGTTGAAAAGAAAAGGAGGGTGTGAGAAACTAAAACATTTTGTTCTCATATTAAACACATCTTGAATTTATGCCATTTCAAAAACATGAAAATTCACATGAAAATAATTTGTTCATCCTAGTGGCAGTCGTTGAAGCTGGATGTTTGGTGTCCAATATTACCTTTAATGAAACTTCCATTTTAATTTTATAATGTCAAGAGATAATTTTATAAAACTGCAAAATCATCATTGTGTTAGGTCAAGAATATTAGATAAGTCCCTTATTTATTGGTGGATTTAAATTACACAGGTTTCCATTGTTGTTTGCATTAATAAGTCATATCCCAACCTGTTTTAAGAAGCACAGAAGGAATGGATGTAAAGCCAGAAGGGAAGATACAGGTGGAAGTGAACATCATGGGATTGGGGATGAGGTGCAGTTGACAGGAGGGAGAAATAGGTGCCCACCAGGGAAGGTTGGATGCACAGGTAAGAGAGAGGGAATGAATTGGTCGTTACTTAGTATTGTATCAATGTTCATACCACTGGGAATGTAAGCTACCCAAGTGGAATATGAGGTTGCTGTATCCTCCTGTTTGCGTGTGGAGTGGGCCCATTTGCAGGTGAGCAGAAACGCTAGTATGAAATGGAACGAGGAGTAGAAATCGTTAGCAACCACCCGGAAATCCGCAGGCCTGGAGGTTCTAAAACAAAATGGTCACCTATCTACACATGTGCTCACGATGTAAAGGAGGCCACATCAGTGTGCAGCAAATGCTTCTAAAAAAGGTATGAAGAGGTGCAATGTTGGAACCTCAGCTCACCTGGTAATGGCTTCTGGATCCATGCATGCATATGAGGGAGGATGAATAAGACAGGTGTTACATCTACTCGCGTCGCTGGGGACAGTACTTTGAGGAGGGGCTGTTTGAGTGGGATGCAAAGAATGAACCAAAGAGACCGGAAGGGGTTGATGACTACAGAAAGTGGAAAGAGGTGGAAATGGGAAGATGTGACTAGTGACGGGATCACATTTGAACCTATGTTCTAGAGAAAGTTTGTAGGATGGACCTGCAGATGCTGGTTTACACCGAAGATAGACATAAAAATGCTGGAATAACTCAGCAGAACCCATTTCTATCTAGAAATATTGCCTGTTCCAATGAATTGCTTGACCATTTTTGTGTCACAACCAAGGTCTAAATGTAGAAACAAACAATTACATTCCTTGCGGTAAAAGTGGGAGTTAAGTGCCAGGTCAGATTTGATTGAATGTAGCATCAGGTTGACTTGGCATAATTGTTAATGGAATCAAAAGGAAAATTACTCCAATAATTGGGTCAGACAACAACAGTTGGTGGAGGACTGGTATTCATTCCCAGGACATTATTGCAGGTATCCTAAGGATAGATTCCCAAGGTCCAATCATCTCAAGCTATGTCTTCAAAGACCTTCCTTCTGGTGGATTCTCTTTCCATGAAAATTAATGAAATTTTTTAATGCAGAAAAATGTAAGGGTGTTGCATTTTGGTAGTCTAACATGGGCAGGACCTGCAGACAGTGAATGGTAGGGCTCTAGGGAGTGTTGTAGAGCAGAGTGATCTAGGAGTGCAGGTGCATAGCTTCCTGAAGGTGGAGTTGCAGGTAGGTCGGTAGTTAAAAAGGCTTTTGGCGCATTGGCCTTCATCAGCGAGAGTATTGAGTACAGAGGTTGGGAGGTAATGTTGCAGTTGTAAAAGACTTGGTCAGGCCATATTTAGAGTATTGTGTTCAGTTCTGGGTACTGTGTTATAGAAAAGATGTTGTCAAACTGGAACGGGTGCAGAGAAGATTTATGAGGATATTGCCGGGAACTAGAGGGTTTGAACTATAGGCAGAGGTTGAGTAGGCTGAGACTCGCTATTCTTGGAGAGCAGAAGGATCAGGGGTGATCTTATAGAAGCATATAAGATCATGAGAGCAATAGATCGGGTGGATGCACCGAGTTCTCTTGCCCCGAGTGGGTGAATCGAGGACCCGAGGACATAGGTTTTAAGATTTAATAGTGAGATTAAATGAGAACTTACCAGTTTGAAAGTTTGATCTTTATTTTATGAGGAGTTACGATGAGCGTTACGTGAAGAACCGTGCCAGTCCGCATGCACGTCAATCTTCAAAGCAGCAGGTAACAATAAATTGAAGTAACATAGTAAGATTAGAAACCCAGAGCTACCAGAAGACCTTTGTGATATGAGGGTTGGGAGCGGTGGGCACGTAATCGCTCATCGTAACTCCTCATAAAATAAAGATCAAACTTCAAACTGGTAAGTTCCTGTTTTAATCTTACTATTTTACTTCGAGTCACGTGAGTAAATAATAAACAATGCGCTGAACAAATTGCATTGATTTGAACATGCGGATGGTTTATTTAACAAAGAAAAACAATAGCGACCCCTCTCTCCCAGGGGGAAGGTATGAAACAGAACCTAAAAATGGAATGTGCGAATACCCCACGGTCCGGTAAGCGGTTTGTTATAGATCCTTTGAAAAGTCCAGTTCATTTGACCATCCCAGCGGCCGCGAGGATATGGTGGAGAGGACGTCCATTGCCCTCGCTGCTGACGTGATGCCACCCTGGTGGAGTGAGATTTAAAATTGTCAGTGTCCACTCCTGCACAAACTAGAACCTGTTTCAGCCACCTTGAAATGGTCTGTACCGACACTTTCCTATGTGGCTTTTTGTGGCTGATAAATAATGCTGATCCGAGCCTCTGAGGCTCTTGGTGACCATGATATAATGTTGCAAGTGCGCAACTACACACATTCGTAAAATCCGTGGGGTATGTCGAAAAATTGTTTTTAACCCTGACACCCCTGGTTTGCTCTGTTTAATTAAATCATAAATGTACAATGTTATGTTATTTCCAGATGACACCAATCCTGTCCAGTCGCAGCTTCTGCAACGTCCTGGACCCGTTGTGCTTAAACCAGCGCCATGAGCATGAACACATTTAGGGTGATTTTGGGCAAAGACAGGGATGTGGCTGGAGCCCATTGGCAAAGCAGCATGAGTACCATGCTCACATCCTAAGATTACAGAGTACCTGGGCCTGGGGGGATTGGAATTAAAAATACCCTTCATAAACCCAAATATTAAAGGTTGCGATCCAACAGAATGTTGTTCTGACCCCAGCCATAAGTATGATGACAGGGCACTACTGGCACTGTTGATGCACTATAGCTCAACCCTTCAACAAAATATAGTATTGATAGAAACTCTAGCGCATCTGAGATGCGTGCCATGTGATATGTTATGTTCCCCCGTAAGCAGAACAACCTCCCATTTCCTGACATGAGAGATGTACTGTTTTTTTGGTACTTTTCTCTCGAGGCCCGCAGTGATCACATCCACGGTACGATCGGATAGTCCAGGCCCAGGTATGGCCTCCTTAGAATCTGCAAATCAATAGATCAATACGGTCATGTAATGGATGTTGCGAGAATGCAACTACCGCTACTGCCCCTGGGTTTGGTTCCCATGAAACACACTTCGGTAACTGGTGATTGAGTCTGGATGCAACAAATCGATATCTGGCATCGCATACCGCGCAACAATATCATTAAATACATCATGATTCAACATCCATTCTGTGTTGTCATTGAATGTGGTTGACCTGGTGTTCGCCACCATGTTGAATCCACCTGGTAGGTAGATAGCTGAAATCCAAAATGTTTCTTGTAATACAACAGTGCCGACTTCCGTTGGCACCATGTTCTAAGTAACAGATGCTGCACATAGCTCCGCTCCCAAAAATTTGTGCTCTTTTGCGTTAAAATCGGGTCTACTGGTCGGAAACCGATTTAAAAAACTTACCGGAGCCTCTGGACGTCGCGCTGCTGATGTCACCAGTAAGCGCTGTGAATTTATCGGTGGTTTAAAGCACTTTAAATGAAAATTCTTCCCCTGGTCAGTCCTCAGATAATAGTCACAAAACACTTCTGGGGAAGCCAGACGAAGCCTGAAGAACTTATTTTTGAAGTGGCTCCTGAAGAAAAGATGCTCTCCGACATGGCTACAAGATCAAAGGCAGAGCTGGCTAAAGACAAAGAATTTGACGAGTTAAAGCTGTCGGTAAGAGAACTGAAAGATGAAATGGTGGATGGAAAGAAGATGGAACAGATGATGGGAATGATGATGGAAAAGATAGAAAAGCTGATGGTGAATATGAATGCTGGTAATCAGAAAGTTATTGAGTCTGTGCAGGATTCGATTGGCACCATAAACTAACGAATTGACGATGTGAGAGATGAATTATCGGAGAGAATTGATAAGGGGGAAGAAGACACCACGACGAGGTTCACTGCTGTGTTGGGAACTGTCTCTACTTATGTGTCAACAATGCAAGACATGGAGGAAGAGATGGCAAGAATGGCTGAGGAGATGAAGATTATGAGGTCAGAACAAGACCTCACTACAAGACAGATGGCGACTCAGCTGGCGAAACTCTCGGCCAAATGTCTGGATTTGGAAGCTCGTTCGAGACACCAAAATCTAAGATTAGTTGGAGTACCAGAGGGAGCCGAGAAAGATAAAACTCGGGAGTTCGCTGCAGGCTTAATTAAAGAAGCTCTTAAGCTCCCTAACCTACCAAAAATGGAAGTGGCACACCGAGTTCCGAGATTCAAACAAAAATCTCATACAGGTTCAGAATATACACGACAGTGCCCACTGAAGTACAACAACTTTTAAAATATTAAACAAAAAAAAAAAAAATGGTCGGCACGGACTGGAAGGGCCGAGAGGGCCTGTTTCCGTGCTGTAATTGTTATCTGGTTATATATGGTTATTCAGGGACCATCCCTATGAAATTGTGCAAAAGCAAAATCAGTTCCCTAAGGCCAGGCTCTCCAAGGAATTAAAGAGGTCAGATATGGTGTCTACTACCCAGCTAAAATGAGGATTTCTTACAAGGAACAGCAAAAATCGTTCACAAATCCGGAGGTTACATACAAATATGCTCTAACCATCAAGGAAGAGAAGGAGTAGCTGGAAGAGCTGGACGGTATGGGGATAGTCTTTCTTTTTGCTATTTCACCGTGAATGGTAGTGTGCTGCCAGAAGAACAAACTCTCCTTGCGCTTCGTCTAGACTTCTTATCGGTGGAATGCTAACTCAAGGACATACTCTGTTCCAAGTGAAGCGGAAAAAGATAAACACCAAAATGAAGAGCTCAACAACAGACTACGGACAGAGCAATTATTGTTTAAGAGATTAAATGAACACCTAAATGGTATAGAACTAACATTTTAATAATAATAATAACATAAAATATTAACTTAGAAATAGTAATGAATGTTAATTAGAAAGGTAGAGAGGGTGATTTACAAATTAACATTTATAACTTAATAAATTTCAAGTAGATTTATAATTGGGGCATGAGGGGTAGTGGCGGGCTCCTGGCTCAGAATCAGGAGCCTGTATCAAGTTAACACCTTCAACCAACAGTTGATTATTTCTGAGGTAAAATTATACGCTTAACATTTAGTAGATAAAACTGTTAGTTTATACTTGGGAATATTTATGAAATTGATACATATAGTGTAAAATGGGTACTATACATTTGATTTTGAACCGGTTCCGTTCCAGTATGTTATGAGTAAGTGAGGGATCTGAGACATTTGTTTGTTTAATATCGACAATGGAAATCGACACAATGTTTTTCCTCCCACCAACAGGTGGGTCACTTGTTACAGTGCCGACAAGTTTCGGACACTGTACTTTCACTTTTACTAGTTTTTTTTTAATTACCACAATCAGTCACATGTGTGTGTTTTTTATTTAAGGACAATCACAAAAGGAATCTACTAATTGAACTTTGTAGGGTAAATGCTCCCCCAATATCTAAAGACCTGAGGTACGGATGCACCGCAAGATACACAGGTATTAAATCTATTCAAAATGCAAGATGATAAACAAAATAAACTGGGAGGAATCTCATTCTGCAGTTGGAACATTAGGGGTGTTAACGAACGCATAAAACGGGTAAGATTTTAGCTCAGCTGAAAGCATACAACACAGATATTGTCTTCTTACAAGAAACGCATCTTAAACTTCAAGATCAAGCTAGATTGAGGGCGAACTGGATAGGGCAAACTTTTCACTCGTCATATACGTCGAAATCTAGAGGCACGTCTATTATTATTCGCAAAGGCATACCATTTAAACCAAAAACTACCTTAACAGATAAGGACGGGAGATATTTGATAGTTACCGGTGAGATCCATGCTACCCCAATTACCTTGGTAAATATATATGCGCCCAACTTTGACAATCCGCATTTTTTCAATAAAATCTTGAATATAATCGCAGAAATATAATTACAAGAATGTCATAAGCGGTGAGACTTTAATTGTGTTTTAGACCCTTAACTTAGATAAATCTAGTCAAAAACAGAGAGGTATTACGAAATCCGAAACTATCAAACTTTTAAATACATATATAAAAATTACAAATATAACAGATGTCTGGAGGATTGCAAACCCGACTGGCAGGGAATACTCGTTCTATTCAATGGTACACAAGACATATTCACGTATAAGATTATTTCCCAGTGGATACAAAATTAATTCCATATACTTCTAAACCAAAATGCCATACAAATACGATTCAGATCACTCCCCACTATCTTTTTTTTAAAATGATAGGAATGTCCAAGAATAAAGCGTTTTGGAGGTACATCCCTCAAATTTTAAAAGACCCGCAAGGGAGTATATATATAACCATATAACCATATAACAATTACATCATGGAAAACAGGCCCTCTCGGCGCTTCCAGTCCGTGCCGACCATTTGTTTTCCCCTAGTCCCATCTACCTGCATCCCCTAGTCCCATACCCCTCCATTCCCTTCCCATCCATATACCTATCCACTTTACTTTTAAATGTTAAAATCGATTCTGCCTCCACCACTTCTGCTGGAAGCTCATTCCACACAGCCACCACCCTCTGAGTAAAGAAGTTCCCCCTCACGTTACCCCTAAACTTCTGTCCCTTAATTCTCATGCCATGCCCTCTTGTTTGAATCTTTCCTACCCCCAATGGGAAAAAGCTTATCCACGTCAACTCTGTCTATCCCTTTCATCATTTTAAGGACCTCAATCAAATCCACCCTTAACCTTCTGCGCTCCAAAGAATAAAGACCTAACTTGTTCAACCTTTCTCTGTAACATAGTTGCTGGAACCCAGGCAACATTCTAGTAAATCCCCTCTGTACTCTCTCTATTTTGTTGACATCCTTCCTATAATTAGGCGACCAAAATAGTACATCATACTCCAGAATTGGTCTTACCAATGCCTTGTACAATTTTAACATTACTTCCCTACTCCCTATATTCAATGCTCTGATTTATAAAGGCCAGCACACCAAAAGCTTTCTTTACCACCCTATCTACACATGTGATTCCACCTTCAGGAAACTATGCACAGTTATTCCTAGATCTCTCTGTTCCACAGCATTCCTCAATTCCGTACCATTTACCATGTACGTCCTATTTTGATTTGTCCTGCCAAGATGTAGCACTTCACACTTATCAGCATTAAACTCCATCTGCCATCTTTCAGCCCACTTTTCCAAATGGCCCAAATCTCTCTGTAGACTTTGAAAATCTACTTCATTATCCACAACACCACCTATCTTAGTATCATCTGCATACTTACTCATCCAATTTTCCACCCCATCATCCAGATCATTGATGTACATGACAAAGAACAGTGGACCCAACACAGATCCCTGAGGCACCCCACTGGTCACCAGCTTCCAACCTGACAAAGAGCCATCCACCATTTCTCTCTGACATCTCCCACTCAGCCACTGTTGAATCCATCTTGCTGCTCCGCCATTAACCACCCAAAGATTGAACCTTCTTAACCAACCTTCCATGGAGAACCTTGTCAAAGGCCTTACTAAAATCCATATAGACAACATCCACTGCTTTACCCTCATCAATTTCCCTAGTAACCGCTTCAAAAAATTCAAGAAGGTTTGTCAAACATGACCTTCCAGGCACAAATCCATGTTGACTGTTCCTGATCAGACCCTGTTTATCCAGATGCTTATATATATTTATCTCTAAGTATCCTTTCCATTAATTTGACCACCACTGATGTCAAACTAACAGGTCTATAATTGCTAGGTTTATTCTTTGAACCCTTTTTAAACAATGGAACAAACATGCGCAGTACGCCAATCTTCCGGCACTATTCCCATTATCCAAACAGCAAATGGATCTTTTTTTCGAAATAAATGACACGCCAGACATATCACCTACATTATTATGTGTATCTTTTAAAGCATTTATTCGAGGTGTTATAATCTCATACCAAGCTTTTCAAAATAAGAAAAATAAGAATGAACAAAGACAGGTAGAAGAACAAATTAGATAATTGGACATAGATAATGCTAAAGACCCAACTATGGATAAACATAATAAAATAATAATACTGAAATTTAAATTAAATAAATGATTATCAGAGAAAGTTATAAGATTATTCCAAATTACAAGACAGGAACATTTTGAATTTGGGGATAAGCCCCATAAACGTCTGGCACATCAGTTAAAAAACGAGAAAAGGAACACAAGATTTCAAAGATCAAATCAGATAGAGGGGAAGTATTGACTTTGCCGAGTGATATTAATAAAAGATTTACGCAATTTTCTGAGAAAATGACTACAGACACCAATAAAGTTACAGAGTTGTTGGATAATTGTAATCTTCCCAAACTAGAGTTGCAGGAACAAGAGGAATTGGGAGCACAAATCTCGAATAAGGAAATAGAAGAAACAATAATCTCATTAAAAAATGGAAAAACACCAGGTCCTAACGGATTTAGTAATTAATTCTATAAACCTTTTTATGACATATTTACACCATGCCTACAGAAAATGTATACATATGCCTTCAAAGAACAAATACTACCTGAAACACTAGCAGAATCAACGATTACATTAATACTTAAGAAAGATAAAGATATGGAAGAACCCGGATCACATAGAGCTATTGCATTGTTAAACACAGATCAAAAATATTAGTAAAAATATTAGCTAGAAGACTAAGCAACTATGCTAGGAAATTAATACATCCGGATCAAACGGGGTTTTATCCCTAAGAGACAATTATTTAATAATTTGAGACGTCTGCTCAACATAATGCATTCACACCAAATTGAAGATCAAAAACTATCAATTATTTCATTGGACCCAGAGAAAGCATTCAATCAGGTTGCATGGGATTATATGGTTAGGGTATTGCAAAAATTTCAAATGGAGAGAATTTCATTCTATGGATTAAATTATTATATAATAAGCCAATGGCCAGAATATTAACCAATAATGTGTTATCTTTGAAATTTCAATAGTGAAGGGGTAATAGAAAAGGATGTACAATATCACCGCTGTTATTTGCCCTTATAATTGAATCCCTAACGGAAATAATTAGAATTTATCTGAATATCCATGGCTATAATACAAAATATTCAAACAATAAAATATCATTATACTCTGATGAGGTACGATTGTACATCACAAAACATCATTTCACTATACCAAATATTTTAAACTAAATCAAGCATTTCGGATCATTTTCAGGATATAGAATAAATTGGAATAAAAGTGAAATCTTGTCAATAAAACAATTCTTGCAGTTTCCTTTTAAAATAGCTATGGAAAAATGTAAATACTTGAGTATTGAAATCACTAGAAGATATCAAGACATGTTTAATGCAAATTATAACCCTTTACTTAAGAAACTATATAACCTAATTAAATTTTGGAAAACACTTCCGATGTCCTTAATAGGCTGAATAAACGCCATAAAAATGATTTTTCTACCACAAATTTTATACTTGTCCAATCAATTCCAATATACCTACCCAAAAAGTTTTTTAAAAAACTGGACTCAGATATTACAAATTTTATTTGGAATTATAAGTCCCATAGAATACAAAGATCACACTTGAATAAACCCAAAGCAGTAGGGGGACAAGCACTCCCTAATTTCATGTATTACTATTGGTCTGTAAATATTAGAAATATGATTCAATTGCTGGATAATTCTCTCCAGCAACCGGATTGGATTATTATGGAGAAAGAGGACTGCTCCCCTTGTAATATTGGAGCAATCCTTTGTTCACTAATGACGTTGAATAATACAAATTACAACAGAAATCCAATTATACATAGTACAATTAGAATTTGGAATCAAATAAAATACAACTTAAAATTAATACATTTATCTCTCCTATCTCCTATCGGTAAAAACCCTTTGTTTAAACCCTCAATTATAGATAAAGCATTTAAACAATGGGAAAGAGCAGGAATTAAAACGTTGGGAGATTTGTATGAAACGGGAATATTATTACCATCTAAACAATTACAACTAAAATACAATTTGGGAAACAATCAGTATTTTAAATATTTCCAAATATGTGACTATCTGAAAAAATATGTACAAGAATATCACAATATGCCATCAGATTTACTGGATGAAGTAATGAATACAAAGGCTGAATCAGCAAACCTAATATATATATATATATATAATATTATTCTAAATTCAGAAATACCAACAACTGAAGGCATTTTAAGAGACTGGGAAAAATAATTAAGTATAAAAATTTCCAAAGAAAGGTGGGAAGTACACTTATTAAATGTGCATAAATGTTCAATTAACGTAAGACACACTTTAATACACTTTAAAATCTTACATAGATTACACTGTTCAAAAACTAAATTAAGTACATTTTTCCCAACGTCTCACCTATTTGCGATAAATGCCAGTTTCAAGAAGCACTCATTTGTCTTTTGTACAAAATTCAAAAATTTTGGACTGAAATTTTTGAAATCTTCACAAAATTATTTAAAATAAAACTTACTCCAATAGCAGATTGGATTATCTTTGGAACAACGGGAGGTAGCCCCAAATTAAATGTGTTTCAAAAGAATCTATTTGAATACAGCTTAATAACAGGAAAAAAGCTCATCTTCAAATTCTGGAAAAATGCTCCCATACCAACAGTAAATATGTGGTTTAAACTATGTTTGAAACACTTCATCTGGAAGATATGAGACTCCGCCTGGCAGGAAAATCAGATTTTTTTTCTATAAGACGTGGTCTGCATTTATAGATCTACTACAAGGATAGGGTACAAGAGTACCTTAAAAAGCTACTGGCGTCGGGTCTTGGTAAAGGGGGATGAAAAACTGTCGAGTTGGTAAATTCCTTTTGCTTGATGTTTATAATAAAGTAACTGGCTTTTCCTTTTTTCTTCTCTCTCTCTCTTTTTTTTTCTTCCATGGTCTATCGCTTAATCTCCTTTCTCTAACTCCTCGACCAAGGGCTCTTTTTTCTTTTCCTTTGGCATGCCTCTTCACTTTCACAACTCTTTTTCACTTTCTCTACATTCTCTGTTACAATTCTTTTTCTCTAAAAGCCTTAAACATTAAGGGTTACAATGGTTGTAATAATATATACGGGATGCACACTGATGTAATTTACTGTACCTCTAATAAATAATTTTTTGTTTTTAAAGTAATACACCAGTGCCAAATAAGGTTAGCCAATCTGTTACAAAATTCTGACTTGATTCCACCCATGTGATTAACATACGCCACTGCCGTAGTGTTGTCAATCTGAAGCTGAACAAGCAAGTGACGCATACTATTACAATACACCTTAAGACCATAGAATGCTCCCAACAGTTCTAAATAGTTAATCCCATGTGATTGAAGAATAAATGCCTCTTGCATATTCCATCTGCCTCCACAGCTGGAGATGATATCAGCAGCATCCCATCCTAGGGCATTAACATCAGTCTGTAAAACAACTGAAGGTTTCTCAATCAGAACTTTACTGGAGCAACTCGAAATGTTCACTATCCACCACTGCACTTCAGCAACGGCTTCTGCTGGTTATTGCATGGGCCTGTCAAAATGACCTGTATGAATCCTGAGTGCCTGCTCCTTTGCACGTTGTAAAATTTGGTAATACAAAGGTCCAAACTGTGCAGCTGGAAAGGCAGCCACTAATTTGCCAATCATGCTGGCCACATGTCTAATTGAAGGTTGCTGCTCCACCATGAGCTTTTTACAGCCTTCAATTAAGTCTAATCTCTTGCCCCTGGGCAGTCTCAGACATGTGAGTTGAGAGATAATGGTGAATCCCAAATAATCAATAACTCTAACTGGTATCAATTTGGATTTAACTGGATGGATGAGAAACTCCAATCTCTCAAACATGAGTTTAACAGCTGAAACAGATAATTCAGCTGCTTCCCGAGTCTTCCCTATGATTAAGATATCATCCAAATAAGACTCTGCGCCCGGAGTAGCCCCAGCACTGGTTTTAACAGTTTTGTAAATAATCTAGGGACCAAGGTTAACCCATTAGGCAATGCTTTAAATTGCCATAATTGCCTCATCCAGCTAAACTTCAAATATCTCCTCATGAACAGGCACTGAATAATATGCATCTTTAAGATTTATACATGCCATATAACATCCTCTGGAAATCAGTTGTTTGGCAGTAACAAAGGTTTCCATTTTGAAATGTTTATACTGCAGAAAGGGATTAAAGCTTGTCAAGTCAAGGATGATTCGACATCCCCATCCTAGGAAAAATATTATACACAAATTGGTGAGATTGGTGAACCGCCTTCTCAATTACCCCTTTTTTGTATAACTTTTCAATTTCAGCTTGTACCTCCAAATTCTCTTGTTGTGAAAAAACCAATGTCTGGTTTGGTGTATGCTGTGTGGGTGGACACAAATTGGGAAGGAATTCAATTCAAAACCCTTGTATACTGTGCAGTATAAATGAATCTGATGTTATCCCATACCATTCCTTCACGAACAAGTGTAATCTCCCCCAACTTGTAGGTGATCCCCACTTAATATGTTCCGACAAGAACCAGACCCACCTACCTCCATTGTTACTGGTGGAATTTTTTGCACCCCTTTTTGGGGGGTAATGTCATGTTCGCCCGTGCCCCTGTTGGAGTGCGTCAGCTGCGCATATTTGTGAATGGCCGGCTTCGTCCTTGACCTGAACCGGTTTCAGTGAACCGTTTGTAGAGGTACTGCCACCGAAGTGAGGTTTTGCTGGTCGTCGGTGCTTTGATGAGTCCAACCTTTCTTGCCTCGTCATCCAGCTCCTTGACTCTTTTTGAGAGATCTTCACCAACCAGCAGATTCGGTGGCTGGATATTGCTGGGTTTGCACAGAGCCGCAAACTTAGGGTAGAGAGTGGTGCAGATGGCACTCTTTCTCAGGCAATTTATCTCAAAATGTGCATTGCACATGAGGGCCAGGGCATCCTGCTGTACATCAGACAGGTGCCCTCCATCCACCGACCTGGCGAACGCTGTAAAGCCCGAGGCGAGTAGATTCAGTATCCTCTGAAGCCTCATTTCATGAGCTCTGATATCTACGCCCATGTGACCCCAGATGGCGTGGTTAACAGCCAGCACATTGAGCAGGACAGTTAGCAAAGGTCTCATATTTTTTGGACATTTCCTCCATAGTATGCTCTTGAAGCTGGTGTGAAGCCAGGTAATTTATACTTGCGGCCAACTCTTCACACAGCGGTTCCCCTGTTTCTGTGGGGATAGCAAATCTTGCTGCCAGGACTGGCACCTCTGGCTCATGCTTTTCATCCCTTGGGGTATGCTCCACGGCTATACCCATGGACTCGGCATCAGAATAAATCTGAACCCACATGCTCTCGTCCTCCGAGAGGGAGACATTAAGCAGCCCTGATACAGGTGCCCCTGGCGCGGGATCCCGAGGAGACCCACGCTGACACAACTCCTCCTGTTGGAGTGTACCTTGGTGGAGCATCCGGTCCATTACGAGCTCCATCCTGGATAACCGTCCAAAGACATTATCCATTATCGGAGGGGAACCCTTCTGGCCTGACTCATCCAAGTCTATGGGCTGTGCAGATTTTTTAGTGACTTTCCACCCCAATGGTGCAACCACAGTGCCCTCAGGCACCAAGTCATACCGCCAGCGACTCGGTAGGTGAGATAGGCGGTCGCCCACTACCCGCATTCCCGCGGTCTTCCATAGCTAGGGTTTTTACACTTACCGCTGGAGGAGTGATGCACCTCCCAGCCGGTCGCTGCACCATGCATCAGATGAAATGACGCGCATGTGGACTGTCGGGGTTCTCCACGGAATCACTCACGTGACTCCGAAGTAAAATAGGAATCTGAGGAGTAACTCATAGGAAAAGATTTAATAGGAATCTGAGGGGTAACTATTTCACACAAAAGGTGGTGGATGAATGGAAAAGCTGCCAGCAGAGGTAGTTGAGGCAGAAAGATATTAGCAAAGCTTCATTTCTATCCTGTGAATGAAGCTTTGCTAATATCTTTCCAGTGTCTTGATATGCCAGTTCTAAGTAGTTCAGATCTCAGGAGAGCAGGAATTACCAGTACCCAGTAGAATTTTGTTGCATGACTTGGCTCTTGATCTTCAAACATACGTTTTCACAAATTGACCAAAGGCTCAAATTAAAGTGAGAGTGATTTTAATCATAAATGTCTTCCTTTCCTAAGATGTAACTTCTGACATATGGTAAGTCGTCTGTTTTGTCACGATTAATAGAGGACCCAGTCTTACAATGATGGGCATAAGACCCAGTATCTCAGTTGTGTCATTGAACGAGTTGGCAAAGGCATTGTAAATGCAAAAGTCATCCGCATATTGCTGCTCAACTGCTGAGGTTGGGGTGTCCTTGGTTGTGGGTTGGTTTGCTGTGGTTGAAGTAATCTCTATTAGTTCATAGAATAGAATAGCTCCTCTACCACAAGAAGTTTGTCAGAGGTGAGGTGCAAAACTGCAGAGAGAAGGACTGAGAAAAATATTGGGGCAACGATACAGCCTTGTTTGATTAACATTTTAAGTCAATATTTTGTTTCCTACTTCAGCTGCTGATTAAATTTAAGTTTCCTTGCCCAGAATAGTTTATAAAGATGGAGAGACAGAGAAAAAACTATCCTATGTAATATTGTGGTGTGGCGGCGCCTATCGTCAGCAGCTTGATTACAGTCCATCTGTCTTTTCAAAAATATTTGTCCAGTTAAATGTATGTCTTTTTTAATCTTTTTCATTCAATAGCTAGTGCAATGAAGATAGCTGCTAGTCCCAATTTTATAACTAGTAAAATTGATAAGGGATTTAGAGACTGGGCAGATAAATAGCTTATTACTGTGGACCAGCTCTTTTGCGGGGGAGTCTTAAAATCTTATGAGCACTTGCAGAATGAATTTGGACTGTCAGGGTCGGATTCCATTAGGTTCCTCCAAATAATGCATTATTTACAGACACATGTAGATTGGGAGCAGATATGTAGACTACCTTCAAATTTGGAAAACACTTTCTTGATGACTATAGAGGGAGTGTTACAAAAGAATTTGATAGTAGGAATGGAATGAGGTGGAGGATAAATGCGTGGCTGAGGGACTGGTGCAGTGGGCAGGGATTCAAGTTTCTTGATCACTGGGACCTCTTTTGGGGAAGGCATGATCTATACAGAAAGGATGGGTTGCGCTTGAACCCGAGGGGGACCAATATCCTTGCAGGGAGATTTGCAAATGCTACTGGGGAGACTTTAAACTAGAAAGGCTGGGGGGAGGGACTCGGGTAGAGGGGGCTAGGGGACAGGGTGTGGGGCAAGAGGCAGAGAAGGGAAGCACTCAGACACAAAATGTAGGCGAGAAAGAGGAAAAAGATAATAGACAGTGAATAAGGATGGTGGGTTTCTAAAATGTGTATATTTTAATGCTAGGAGCATTGTAAGAAAGGTGGATGAACTTAGAGCCTGGATTGACACCTGGAAATATGATGCTGTGGCAATCAGTGAAACATGGTTGCAGGAGGGCTGTGATTGGAAACTAAATATTCCAGGATTTCGTTGCTTCAGGTGTGATAGAATTGGAGGGACCAGAGGTGGAGGTGTTGCATTTCTTGTCAGAGAAGATATTACAGCAGTGTTTTGGCAGGATAGATTAGAGGGCTTGTCTAGGGTGGCTATTTGGGTGGAACTGAGAAGTGGGAACGGTGTAGCAACACTTTTAGGGGTGTATTATAGACCGCCAAATGGGGAGCGAGAATTGGAAGCGCAAATATGTAAGGAGATAGGAGATATTAGTAGTAAACACAAGGTAGTGATTGTGGGAGATTTCAATTTTCCAAAAATAGACTGGGAAACACATTCTGTAAATGGGCTGGAAGGTTTGGAGTTTGTAAAATGTGTGCAGGATAGTTTTTTTGCAGCAATACATAGAGGTATCGACCAGAGAAGGGGCAGTGCTGGACCTCCTGTTAGAAAATGAGGCAGGTCAGGTGACGGAGGTATGCGTTGGTGAGCACTTCGGGACCAGTGATCACAATACCATTAGTTTCAATATAATTATGGAGATAGTCAGAACTGGACCGAGGGTTGAGATTTTTGATTGGAGAAAGGCTAACTTTGAGGGAATGCGTAAGGATTTAAAGGAGTGAATTGGGACACTTTGTTTCATGGGAAGGATGTAGAAGAGAAATGGAGGACATTTAAAGGGGAAATTGTAAGAGTACAGAATCTTTATGTCCCTGTTCGGTTGAAAGGAAATAGTAAAAATTGGAAAGAGCCATGGTTTTCAAGGGAAATTGGACACTTATTTCGAAAAAAGAGAGCTATCTACAATAATCATAGGAGGCATGGAGTAAATGAGATGCTAGAGGAGTATAAATAATGTAAAAATAATCTTAAGAAATAAATTAGAAAGGCTAAAAGATATGAGGTTGCTTTGGCAAGAAAGGTGAAAGTAAACCCAAAGGGTTTTCTATAGCTATATTAATAGCAAAAGGATAACGAGGGATAAAATTGGACCATTAACAATTTCTTTTCTTCGGTATTCACCAAGGAGAAGGATATTGAACTGTGAGGTAAGGGAAAAAAGTAGAGTAGCTATGGAAACTATGAGATTCAAAGACGAGGAAGTACTGACACTTTTGAAAAATATAAAAGTGAATAAGTCTCCAGGTCCTGACAGGATATTCCCTAGGACATCGAGGGAAGTTAATGTTGAAATAGCAGGAGCTATGACAGAAATATTTCAAATGTCATTAGAAACGGGAATAGTGCCAGAGGATTGGCGTACTGCGCATGTTGTTCCATTGTTTAAAAAGGGTTCAAAGAATAAACCTAGCAATTATAGACCTGTTAGTTTGACGTCAGTGGTGGGCCAATTAATGGAAAGGATACTTAGAGATAATATATATAAGCATCTGGATAAACAGGGTCTGATCAGGAACAGTCAACATGGATTTGTGCCTGGAAGGTCATGTTTGACAAACCTTCTTGAATTTTTTGAAGAGCTTACTAGGGAAATTGATGAGGGTAAAGCAGTGGATGTTGTCTATATGGATTTCAGTAAGGCCTTTGACAAGGTTCCCCATGGAAGGTTGGTTAAGAAGGTTCAATCTTTGAGTGTTAATGGCGGTGTAGAAAGATGGATTCAACAGTGGCTGAATGGGAGATGTCAGAGAGTAATGGTGGATGGCTGTTTGTCAGGTTGGAAGCCAGTGACCAGTGGGGTGCCTCAGGGATCTGTGTTGGGTCCACTGTTCTTTGTCATGTACATCAATGATCTGGATGATGGGGTGGAAAATTGGATAAGTAAGTATGCAGATGATACTAAGATAGGTGGTGTTGTGGATAATGAAGTAGATTTTCAAAGTCTACAAAGATATTTGGACCATTTGGAAAAGTGGGCTGAAAGATGGCAGATGGAGTTTAATGCTGATAAGTGTGAAGTCCTACATCTTGGCAGGACAAATCAAAATAGGACGTACATGTTAAATGGTAGGGAATTGAGGAATGCTGTGGAACAGAGGGATCTAGGAATAACTGTGCATAGTTCCCTGAAGGTGGAATCGCATGTAGATAGGGTGGTAAAGAAAGCTTTTGGTGTGCTGGCCTTTATAAACCAGAGCATTGAATATAGGGGTTGGGAAGTAATGTTAAAATTGTACAAGGCATTGGTAAGACCAATTCTGGAATATGGTGTACAATTTTGTACATTGTGATGGATGTTTATGTAACCTGAGTTAAGTGAGCGTCTTGTTTTTTTATTTGTAATGTAACACTGTAGAAAATGCAATTTCATTCAAACCAAGCTGTTTGAATGACAATGGCATTCTATTCTATTTTACTTCGGAGTCATGTAAGTGATTCCGTGAAGAAGCCTGCCAGTCCACATGTGCGTCATTACATCTGACGCATGGCGCAACGACGGGTGTAGCTCCACCAGCGGTAAGTTTTAAAAACCCTCATGTAAGTGTTTAAAACTTAGTTGAGTTCGTTTTCTTGGGTTGATAATTCTTGTTACAGGAGCAAGTTCGAACCAATGGAGAAAATGACTAAGGTGAGTTCGAGGCGGGCCGCTGGGAGAGCAGCTACAGAAGACCGTGGGAGTGCGGGTAGTGGGCGGCCGTCTATCTCTCCTTCAGAGTCACTAGCGGCACGGCCAGTGGCTTCAGACTTGGTGACACTTGAAAGCACCGTGGCTACTCTGGTGGGACAGAAAGTCACTAAGAAGTTTGTAAGGACCGTTGAATCGGACGAGTTGGGCCAGGAGGGTTGCCCTCCCACAATGGATAGCGTCTTCGGACGTTTGTCCAGGATGGAGCTCCTGATGGAGAGGATGGTCCATCACGATATGCTCCAACAAGAGGAGTTATATCACAGCGGGTCTCCTCGGGGGCCCGTGGCAGCAGCACCTGTTTCAGAGCTGCATAATGTCTCCTTCTCGGTGGAGGAGACCATTCGGAGTCAGTTTTCTTCTGACTCCGAGTTCGGAGGTATAGCTGGTGAGCATACCTCAAGGCAAGGAGGGCACGAACCAGAGGTACCAAGCATGACATCAAAATTTGCTATTCCGACCGATACTGGGGAACCGCTGGATGAAGATCTGGCCATGACTATAAATTACATGGCCTCACAACAGCTACAAGACCTCACAATGGACAAAACTTCCAAAAAATACGAAACACTCGCCAATTGTGCCTCGCTCAAAGTGCCAACTGTTAACCATGCCATCTGGGGGCACATGTGTGTAGGTATCAGAGCCCAAGAAATAAGGCTCCAGAAGATACTGAAGCTGCTCGCTTCAGGCATTACAGCTTTCGGTAGGTCGGTGGATGGCGGGCCCCTGTCAGAGGTGCAGCAGGATGCTCTGGCCCTAATGTGCAATGCACTTTTTGAAATAAACTGTCTGAGAAAGAGTGCCATCTGTCCTTCTCTGAAGTCCAAGTTTGCAGCACTGTGCAAATCCAGCAATGTGCAAACACCGAATCTTCTGTTCGGTGAAGATCTATCAAAACTGGTCAGGGAGCTGGACGACGAGGCATAAACGGTTGGCCTCATAAAAGCCCCGCCGATTAGTCAAATTCAATTTCGGCAGCAGCACCCCTAAAAAACGGTTCGCTGAAGCTGGTTCAGGCCAAGGACCTTGCCAAGCATGCACAATTAGTGCACTCCAACATTCTTACCTTCCAAAACTTGGGGGCAGAAATATCCACCGGCAACTATGGAGGTAGGTGGGTCTGTTTCTTTTCAGAACATATCATGTATGGATCAGTTACAAGTTGGTGGGAGATTACCCTTGTTTTTCAATGAATGATTTGTTTATACTGCACAGTTTACAAGGGTTTCGAATCAAATTCCTTTTCAATTTGCATCCACCTACACAGCAAACACCAAGCCGGACATTGGTTTTTTCACAACAAGAGTCTTTGGATGTACAAGCTGAAATTGAAATGTTATCTAAAAAAGGGGTAATTGAGAAGTTGTTTCATCAATCTCACAACTTTGTGTCTAATATATTTCCTATACAAAAGAAGGATGGTGGGTGTAGAATCATTCTTGACTTGACTTAACTCCTATGTGCAGTATAAACGTTTCAAAATGGAAACTTTTGTTCCTGCTAAACAACTGGTTTCCAAAGGATGTTATATGGCATTCATAGAGCTTAAAGATGCATACTATTTAGTACCCATTCATTGCGATCACCGGAGATATTTGAAGTTTAGCTGGATGAGGCAACTTTGGCACTTTAAAGCATTGCCTCATGGGTTAACTTCAGCCCCTAGATTATTTACACAATTGTTAAAACCAGTGTTGGGCCTTCTCCGGGCTCAGAATCATATTGTACTGGCCTATTTGGATGATGTCCTAATCATAGGGAAGACTCGGAAATCAGCTGAATTATCTGTTTCAGCTACCAAACGCAAGTTTGAGAGGTTGGGTTTTCTCATCCATCCAGTTAAATCCAAATTGACACCATCTAGAGTTATTGATTCATCATTAAATTCAACTTACACATGTGTGACTCTGCCTAGGGGCAAGAGATTGGAGTTAATAGAAGCTTGTAAAAATCTCATTGATGAGCAACAGCCTTCTCTTCGGCAGGTAGCTAGTATAATATATATAGCTAGTTTGGGCCTTTACATTATCAAAATTTAGAACGTGCAAAAGAGCAGGCACTCAAAATACATGCAGGTCACTTCAATAGACCCATGCGGTTACCAGCTGAAGCCGTTGCTGAGTTACAGTGCTGGATAGCGAATATTTGGCATTTCTCCAGTAAAATTCTGATTGAGAGACCTTCAGTTATTTTACAAACTGTTGTTAGTGCTCCAGGATGGGGAGCTACTGATACCATCTCTAGCTGCGGTGGCAGATGGAATATGAGGCATTAATTCTTCAATCACGTGGTATTAACTATTTATTGTTGTTGGGAGCACTCTATAGCTTAAAGGCATATTGTACTAGTATGCATGACTTGCATGTTCAGCTTCAGATTGACAACACTACAGCAGTAGCATACGTTAATCACATGGGTGGAATCAAGTCGGTATCATGTGATAAATTGGCTAACCTTATTTGGCACTGGTGTATTACAAGAAACATCTGGTTTTCAGCCATCTACTTACCAGGTAGATTCAACATGGTGGTAGACACCAGGTCATGAGAGTTCAATGACAACAGAAAATGGATGTTGAGTAATTAAATATTTAATGATATTGTCGCTCGGTATGGCGTACCAGATAACGATTTGTTTGCATCCAGACTAAATCACCAGTTACCAAAATATGTTTCATGGGAACCAGACCCAGAGGCAGTAGCAGTAGATGTATTCTCGCTACACTGAGGTGGAATGTTTTTATATGCATTTCCCCCATTTTGCCTCATCAGCCGGTGCTTGATCAAGTAGGACTCCGCCTCAGGCGTTTTGGTAGTTCCCGACTGGCCTACACAGCCATGGTTCCCACTCATTCTGAGAATAATAACACAGCCTCTTATGGCTTTCCCCAAATGCAGTAACCTTCTGGTTCACCCTGTGACTGGGGAGAATCATCCACTACATGACCGCATTAATTTATTGGTTTGCAGATTCTGAGGAGACCGTTCCTGGGGCTCTGACTATCAGGTAATACGGTGGATGTGATTACTGTGGCCTGGAGGGATAGTACTGAAAAACAGTACATCTCTCATATCAAGAAATGGGAGGTGTTCTGCTTGCAGTCGAACATATCATAATCACACGGCAAGCATACCGGATGTGTTGGAATTTCTTTCAACACTTTATTTTGATGAGCAACTGAGCTATAATGCCAGTAAGATTAAACAAGAACTTACCAGTTCGAAGTTTGATCGTTATTTTATGAGGAGTTACGATGAGGGATTACGTGAAGAACCCGCGTCACGCTGGCAACGGCATACTTCAAAGCAGCGGCATGAAAAACACAGAACACCAAAAGCCGGAGTAACATAGTAAGGCTCATAAAAGACTCAGAACTACCATTTGATCATTTATTTTATGAGGGTGGGAGCGGAGGGCACGTAATCCCTCATCGTAACTCCTCATAAAATAACGATCAAACTTCGAACTGGTAAGTTCTTGTTTAATCTTACTATTTTACTTCGGAGTCACGTGAGTGACTACGTGAAGATTTTAAAGCTTTCTGTGTTTTTTATGTCGTAGAATCAATCCGTACGACAGTCCAGCTAAGTAAACACATACATGAGAAACCAGACTAATGTTAGATCATTTCACAATTAACTTTTTAATGGTTTAAAGACCATATAATAACCCTCCTTATATCTGAGGGAAAATGATTACAAGTGATAAAAGATAGAAGTGACTACACCATTGATTATAGCAATTAATAGTAAACAAAGCAGGTGATTATAGTGCTCCCAACACCGCGTGTCAAAAGCTTGTCATAGTGTGAACAGGTTTATTTGTAGAACTTTGAGAAAGTTTCTTCTTTACTCCACCCTGCGACTTTTAAAATATGCTCGAGAGGTACGTCCCGCCCCTTCGCCGCGGACGTAGCTGCCGCCCTGGTGGAGTGAGATTTGAACACATCAGTGTCTACTCCCGCTAAAACCAACACCTGTTTCAACCATTTTGAGATAGTTTGAACTGAAGCTTTTGTGTGTGGTTTTTTGTGCGTAACCATTAACGCTTTTTCATTTCCTCGAAGGGTGTCAGTAACTTTAATATATTCGTTCAAATGTTTAACCACACACAAAGTAGGATCAATATGATAAGCTTGAAAGGTTACCTTTGTTCCAGATCTCCCTGGTCTGCTTTGTTTGATTAACTCGTAAACATAGAACACAACATTATCTGTAGTCACATGCACACAGTCTAAACGCAACATTTGTAAAGTTTGCACTCTTTGAGCTGAGACCAGTGACATTAACATGACTAATTTCAATGTCAATCTTTCCAATGTCAACCCTTCAATTGGAGTCCATTGTCTAAGTAGCGTAAGTACAATGCTCACATCCCAAATCTCTGTGTATCTTGGTTTGGGTGGATTAATATTAAAGATTCCTTTCATGAATCTAGATATTAATGGATGCGACCCAATTGATCTCTGATCAGTCATAAGCCCTAAATAGGACGACAAAGCACTGCGTGCAGTGTTAATGGCACTGTAACTTAAATGTTGCTGAAAATGCAAATTGGCAAGGAATTCCAAAACATTTGCAATATTTACAGTATCATAAGAAATATTTGACTGTGTGCAAAAGTCTTCCCATTTCTTAATATGTGTCATATATTGCTTTTGTGTGCTATTGCGCCATGATGCAACCATAACTTTCATAGTTTGGTCCGACAATCCCAGCTCCTGTAGTGGTCTGGTCAAAACCTGCAGATTAACAAATTCATATATGCATACAATGGGTAAATCTCTTTAGTTACCGGATTAGTCAAGATATCACTACAGTTAGGAATCGACATATATGGTTCTTTAATCATATTCAGCATTACTGGGAACCAAGGTTGAGTTGGCCAATTTGGAACTACCAACAATCCAGAAGCAGAATCTTGTTCTATCTTCTTCAGGCATCTCTGAATCAAAGCAAATGGTGGAAAAGCATAAAAGAACATCTTTCCCCAGTGTAATGAAAAAGCATCTACTGCTACTGCATCTGGATCGTGTTCCCAAGACACATAAGTAGGCAACTGATGATTAAGCCTAGATGCAAACAAATCTATTTCTGGCAACCCAAATTGGTTTACAATATTCTTAAATATTGCTGGCTTAAGCATCCATTCCGTATTATCTTTAAAAATCCTGGACCTTTCATCTGCTACCACATTGTCCTTACCCGGAATGTAGCTTGCTGAAATCCATATTTGGCGACCAATACACCATTGCCATATCTCATTGGCCAGACAATCACATGATACTGACCTAACTCCCCCCATGTGATTAATGTATGCAACAGCCGTTTTATTGTCTAACTGTATTAACACATGTAGACCTTGTTTAGCACAACAATATGCTTTAAGTCCATAAAAAGCACCCAATAACTCCAAATAGTTAATACCATAAACTTGAAGAAACGCTTCTTCTTGAGCTTTCCATCTACCTCCACAACTGGAGGGACGAATCTGTAGCCCCCCCATCCGAGAGCACTAGCATCCATTTGTAAAACCATTTCAGGTTGTTTAATCATGATATTCTTAGCAGCTTGCGGGACATTTTCAACCCACCATTGTAATTCCAACACGGCTTCTTTTGTTAATTGCATAGGCCTGTCAAAGTGACCTGCCTTCTCCTTAAGAGCCCTTGTTTTGTCCCTTTTGAAGATTTTGATAATGTAATGGGCCAAATTCCACTGCCGGAAATGCTGCTACCAGTTTCCCAATGGTTTTTGCCACTTCTCGGATGGAGGGATAAGGTTTGTGAATGAGGTAATTACAAGTCATCAAGATGTCATTGGCCTTCTCTGTTGGCAAAGTAACTAACATAGTCACTGAGTTAATTACAAACCCCAAAAAGTTAATTGATTGTGCTGGCTGCAGCTGGGACTTAATTGGATGAATCAAAAACCCTAGCTTTTCAAACAAAGCTTTAGTAACTGAAACTGAGTGCTCAGCTGACTCTTGAGTATCACTAATGATCAGAATATCATCCAGATAAGCCATAACAATGTGTTTCTGTGCTCTTAATTGGGCTAAAACTGGTTTCAACAGTTTTGTAAAGAGTCTAGGAGCCGAACTCAATCCATTTGGTAAAGCTTTAAACTGCCATAATTGTCCCAGCCAATTAAATTTTAAATACCTCCTGAAGCATTGATGAATTGCTACAGAATAATAGGCATCCTTCAAATCAATCTTAGCCATATAACACCCTGCTGAAATAAGATATTTTGCAGTACTGAATGTCTCCATCTTAAAATGTTTGTATTTCTACAAACTTATTCAGATCTGTAAGGTCCAGAATAATTCTGCAACCACCATCTTTTTTTATCTCTTCGAAATATATTAGAGACAAATTGATGCTTATGTTCATAAGTCTTTTCAATTACGCCTTTTCCAGATAATTTGTCAATTTCCACATTAATCTCCATTCTTTCCTCTGCAGAAAACACATAAGCATAAGCAGGTCTATTCTGTACAGGAGGATTAACCCCTTCTTTAAAAATAAATAACGGCTCCCGAAACTGCTTGTAATACATATCGATCAGAAGTAATGTTAAGCCAGGCATTATAAAATTTTTTGCAATCTCCCTCCAACTGGAGAGTCATCCACAGTTTCTTTAAGTACATAAGTCTTTAATACCTCTGCGTATGAGCGTGGTGGTCTCCTTCTTCCCGAATACAGGGAAGCACTTGCCTGCACAGCACGATAGTATTTTCGTGACAAACTTCTGCTTCTATAACGGAAATCGAAACCCCTTCGGGTCGAAAAACCCCTTCTTTGTCCAAAAAACAAAAGGTTTAACATTGCTAAAATATTTAGCTTGTTCATCCAACTCTTTCAGCTGTTTTCGGTAGATTTTTCTCCAAAACAAATACCCAGGAGCTTGAACTCCACTTTCTTGACACAGGCTTGCAAATCTAGGGTGAAATATGGGCCGAATCGCCGTTTTCCTCATGCAATTAATTTCATAGAATGAATTACATAATAAGCCCAAAGTATCCTTTTGAATCTTTTTCCATTTCCAGATTCTCCATTTGCCTGCCATAGGCCGTAATGGCGGCAGAAATTAATTTGAGCACCTTTTGAAACTTCACTTCTAGGGCTCTCATACTTGGAGTCATAGACGTCCATATCATCGGATTCACCGTAGGTACTTCCAATGAGGCACAATTTCTTGGAGCTTTATATAATTCTGATGTTTCATTCATCACAGAATTGTGAAGTTGGTGAGATACCATATAATTTATGTTTTGCAGCTAGGATTTCTTCCATAGCCTCACCACTTCCTTCAGGTATAGCAAAATCTTGTGCTATCCCAGGCACATTAGGCCTTTTCTTTTTACTTTGTGGTGTGCTTTCAAAAGCATATAAGCCTTCTGCAGCCCTAAATCAATTGGGATATCATCCCATGAGACTTCTTCCAGCCCAAATCCTGGGTCCGGAGTATCATATTCCCAACTTGGCCCACAGCCATATTCATCATATTCAAACCCCTCAGGGATTTTTTGGGATTCATCTGGGTACTCTGACCCTTATCTCATTATTGTTTGGAGAACTTTCTCCATATGCTCCATTTTTAGCCACATAGTTTTGTTGTCTGGAGGTCTTTCAATATCAGAGTCATCAGAAACCATGGGCCTCTCAGATTTCTTTTTGCATTTTTTAGGAACATTTTCCTCCGTGGTCATTATTTCTGGAGAATCTGGAAACTCACTATCGGGTACATCAGCGGCCAACGGTATCGGAACCGGGTCCGCACTAACTTCGCATCCCGTATTTTTACTTTCACCCCGGGAACATCTTTTTACCCGCGAAAACTTCTTTCCCGATTTCTCCATTTTTCTTTAATAATGTGCTCAATCAGCACGTTAAAGTGGCTCTAAATTTTTCTTTTGGTTTCGTTTTGCTGGAGCCACCCAGCGTAACCTAAAAAACGCCCCGGTCTAACTGCACTTACCTGCGGGCCGTTCCGACCGCTGCCGAGGAGCTGCTCCTTACTGCAGCTCCTCCTCGCGCCGTCAGCGTTGACGTCATGCCGTTGCCAGCGTGAGGCGGGTTCTTCACGTAGTCACTCACGTGACTCCGAAGTAAAATGCCATGAACAGTGCCAGGAGTGCTTTATCATCGTACTTGCAGCAGGGATTGGGACAACACTCTGTTGGGTCTCAGCCGTTAATATTCAGGTTCATGAAAGGTATTTTTAACTGCAATCCCCCCAGGCCCAGGTATTCAGAGATTTGGGATGTGAGCGTGGTACTCACGCTGCTTCGCCAGTGGGCTCCAGGTATATCCCTGTCTTTGCCCAGACTTACTCTCAAAGTGGTGATGCTCATGGCACTGGTTTCAGCGCAACGTGAACAGACGTTGCAGAAGCTGCGACTGGACAGGATGGTTTAATCTGTAAATAACATAACCTTTTATGTTTATGATTTAATTAAGCAGAGCAGGCCAGGGACATCAGGCTTAAACTAGTTTTTATGGCATACCCCATAGACCTTCGGTTATGTGTAGTTTCGCGCTTGCAGCAGTATATCAAGGACACCAACAACCTCAGATGCTCCGAATTAATGATATTCATCAGTCACAAAAAGCCTCATAAGAAGGTGTCGGTACAGAACATTTCGAGGTGGATGAAACAGTTTCTGGCTTGTGCGGGAGAGGACACGGACGTTTTTAAATATCACTCCACCAGGGCTGCATCAACATCAGCAGCGAGGGCACTGGACGTCCCCCTCGACCAAATCCTCGCGGCCGCAGGATGGTCAAATGAACTGACATTTCAAAGGTTCTATAATAAACCACTTGCCACACTAGGGGTATTTGACCACACCATTTTAAATTCTGTTTTATAGCTTCCTCCTGGGAGAGAGGGATTGCTATGGTTTTTTATTTTTTGCTAATTAAAGCATCAACATGTTCAAGTCTGTGTCATGTTTGAATGCATTATTTAATATTTACTCATCCTGGGTCAACTGAGGCATGTGTGCCGCATGGATTCACGTGACTCCAAAGTAAAATAGTAAGATTAAACGAGAACTTACCAGTTTGAGATTTGATCTTTATTTTATGAGGAGTTACGATGAGCGATTACGTGCTCTCCGCTCCCAACCCTCGTATCATAAAGATCATCTGGTAGTTCTAGTCTTCTCTAATCATAGAATCATAGAAATCATAGAATCATAGAAAATAGGTGCAGGATTAGGCCATTCGACCCTTCAAGCCTGCACTACCATTCAATATGATCATGACTGATCATCCAACTCAGTATCCTGTACCTGCCTTCTCTCCATACCCCCCGATCCCTTTAGCAACAAGGGCCACATCTAACTCCCTCTTAAATATAGCCAATGAACTGGCCTCATCTACCTTCTGTGGCAGAGAATTCCACAGACTCACCACTCTCTGTGTGAAAAATGATCTGCTCATCTCGGTCCAAAAAGACTTCCCCCTTATCCTTAAACTGTGACTCCTTGTTCTGGAGTTCCCCAACATCGGGAACAATCTTCCTGCATCTAGCCTGTCCAACCCCTTAAGAATTTTGTAAGTCTCTATAAGATCCCTCTCAATCTCCTAGATTCCAGCGAGTACAAGCCAAGTCTATCCAGTCTTTTATGGAAGTCCTGCCATCCCAGGAATCAGTCTGGTGAACCTTCTCTGTACTCCCTCTAGGGCAAGAATGTCTTTCCTCAGATTTGGAGATCAAAACTGTACGCAAAACTCCAGGTGTGGCCTCACCAAGCCCTGTACAACTGCAGTAGAATCTCCCTGCTCTTATACTCAAATCCTTTTGCTATGAATGCCAACATACCATTTGCTTTCTTCACAGCCTGCTGCACCTGCATGCCTACTTTCAATGACTGGTGTACCATGAAACCCAGGTCTCGTTGCATCTCCCCTTTACCTAGTCAGCCACCATCCAGATAATAGTCTACCCTCCTGTTTTTGCCACCACAGTGGATAACCTCACATTTATCCACATTATACTGCATCTGCCATGCATTTTCCCACTCACCCAACCTATCCAAGTCACCTTGCAGCCTCCTACTATTCTCCTCACAGCTGACACTGTCCCCCAGCTTCGTGTCATCCGCAAACTTGGAGATGTTGCATTCAATTCCCTCATCCAGATCATTAATATATATTGTAAATAGCTGGGGTCCCAGCATTGCGCCTTGCGGTACGCCACGAGTAACTGCCTGCCATTCTGAAAATTACCCGTTTACTCCTACTCTTTGCTACCTGTCTGCCAGCCAGTTCTCTATCCACATCAATACTGAACCCCCAATACCGTGTGCTTTAAGTTTGTATGCTAATCTCTTATGTGGGACCTTGTCGAAAGCCTTCTGAAAGTCCAGATATAACACATCCACAGGTTCTCCCTTATCCACTCTACTAGTTACATCCTCAAAATATTCTATAAGTTTCGTCAGATATGATTTACCTTTCATAAATCCATGCTGACTTTGTCCAATGATTTCACCACTTTCCAAATGTGCTGCTATCCCATCTTTAATAACTGACACTAGCATTTTCCCCACTACCTATGTTAGACTAACTGGCCTGTAATTCCCCGTTTTCTCTCTCCCTCCCTTTTTAAAAAGTGGGGTTACTTTAGCTACCCTCCAATCCTCAGGAACTACTCCAGAATCTAAAGAGTTTTGAAAAATTATCACTAATGCATCCACTATTTCTGGGGCTACTTTCTTAAGTACTCTGGGATGCAGCCTATCTGGCCCTGGGGAAGTATCGGCCTTTAATCCATCCAATTTACCTAACACCACTTCCCGGCTAACCTGGATTTCACTCAGTTCTTCCAACTCATTTGACCCCCGGTCCCCTGCTATTTCCAGCAGATTATTTATGTCTTCCTTAGTGAAGACAGAACCAAAGTAGTTTTCAATTGGTTTGCCATGTCCTTGTTCCCCATGATCAATTCACCTGTTTCTGACTGCAAGGGACCTACATTTGTTTTAACTAATCTTTTTCTCTTCACATATCTATAAAAACGTTTGCAGTCCGTTTTTATGTTCCCTACCAGTTTTCTTTCATAATCTATTTTCCCTTTCCTAATTAAGCTCTTTGTCCTCCTCTGCTGGACTCTGAATTTCTCCCAGTCCTCTGGTAGGCTGCTTTTTCTGGCTAATTTGTATGCTTCATCTTTAGTTTTGATACTATCCCTGATTTCCCTTGTTATCCACAGATGCACTACCTTCCCTGATTTATTCTTTTGCCAAACTGGGATGAACAATTGTTGTAGTTTATCCATGCAGTCTTTAAATGCCTTCCATTGCATATCCACCGTCAACCCTTTAAGAATCAATTGCCAGTCTATCTTGGCCAATTCACGTCTCATACCCTCAAAGTTACCTTTCTTTAAATTCAGAACCCTTGTTTCTGAATTAGCAATGTCACTCTCCATCCTAATGAAGAACTCAACCATATTATGGTCACTCTTGCCCAAGGGGCCACGCACAACAAGACTGCTAACTAACCCTTCCTCATTACTCAGTACCCAGTCTAGAATAGCATGCTCGCTCGTTGGTTCCTCCACGTTGGTTTAGAAAACTATCCCACATACATTCCAAGAAATCCTCTTCCTCAGCACCCCAGCCAATTTGATTCACCCCCTATCTTACTATGTCACTTCAACTATTGTGATCTGTGTGATTTCACACTGTTTCTTTGAAGATTGACGCACATGCGGAGTGGCGGGCTTCTTCACGTAATCGCTCATCATAACTCCTCATAAAATAAATATAAAACTGGTAAGTTCTCATTTAATCTTACTAGTCTATTGCCTTGAAATATTGGATAACAAGTATAAAATATGCTGATGAAAATCTGTATTGAGGAAGATTGAAAGTCTTGGCTGCACAGTAGCGCAGCTGTTGCTGCCTTGCAGTGCCAGAGTCCCGGTTTCGATCCTGACTATGGGTGCTGTCTGTACGGAGTTTGTATGTTCTCCCCATGATCATATGGGTTTTCTCCGGGTGCTATGGGTTTCTCCCGCACTCCAAAGATGTACAGGTTAGTAGGTTAATAGGCATCAGTAAAAATTGTAAAATGTCCCTAGTGTGTAGGATAGTACTAGTATACAAGGATCACTGGTGTTTGCAGACTTGGTGGGCCGAAGTATACCTCTAAACTAAATTAAACTTCGCTTTCTACATATATGACTTGGAAATAAATGTAAATGGGTTGGTTAGTAAGTTTGCAGATGTTACCAAAATCAGTGGAGTTGTGAGCAGTAAGGAAGGCTGTCAAAGCTTGTTTGTTCAACAATATATAAACCTATGCCGTCTGTGCTCTCCCAGGGCAGTTCCTCCATGATATCACATAATAATGTCTCGCTCTCCATAGGTCCGAGTCCTTGATTGATTTCTCTGAGACAAAGGTTACAGTGGGATATACAGTGGCTTGCAAAAGTATTCATACCCCTTAAACCTTTCCACATTTTGTCACGTTACAACCACAAACGTAAATGTATCTTATTGGGATTTTATGTGATAGACCAACACAAAGTGGTGCATAATTGTGAAGTCGAAGGAAAATGATACATGGTTTTCAAATTTTTACAAATAAAAAACTGAAAAGTGTGGCATGCAAAAGTATTCAGCCCCCTTTACTCTGATACCCCTAAACAAAATCCAGCGCAACCAATTGCCTTCAGAAGTCACCTAAATAGAGTCCACGTGTGTAATCTAATATCAGTAAAAATACAGCTGTTCAGTGAAGGCCTCAGAGGTTTGTTAGAGAACATTAGTGAACTAACAGCATCATGAAGCCCAAGGAACACACCAGACAGGTCAGGGATAAAGTTGTGGAGAAGTTTAAAGCAGGGTTAGGTTATAAAAAAATATTCCAAGCTTTGAACATCTCATGGAGCACTGTTCAATCCATCATCTGAAAATGGAAAGAGTATGGCACAACTGCAAACCTACCAAGACATGGCCGTCCACCTAAACTGACAGGCCAGGCAAGGAGAGCATTGATCAGTGAAGCAGCCAAGAGGCCCATGGTAACTCTGGAGGAGCTGCAGAGATCCACAGCTCAGGTGGGAGAATCTGTCCACAGGACAACTATTAGTCATGCACTCCACAAATTGGGCCTTTATAGAAGAGTGGCAAGAAGAAAGCCATTGTTGAAACAAAGCCATAAGAAGTCCCATTTGCAGTTTGCCACAAGCCATGTGGGGGAAGGTGCTCTGGTCTGATGAGACCAAAATTGAAGTTTTTGGCCTAAATGCAAAACGCTATGTGTGGCGGAAAACTAACACTGCACATCACCCTGAACACACCATCCCCACTGTGAAACATGGTGGTGGCAGCATCATGCCGTGGGGATGCTTTTCTTCAGCAGGGACAGGGAAGCTGGTCAGAGTTGACGGGAAGATGGATGGAGCCAAATACAGGGCAATCTTGGAAGAAAACCTGTTAGAGTCTGCAAAAGACTTGAGACTGGGGCGGAGGTTCACCTTCCAGCAGGACAACGATCCTAAACATACAGCCAGAGCTACAATGGAATGGTTTAGATCAAAGCATATTCAAGTGTTAGAATGGCCCAGTCAAAGTCCAGACCTAAATGCAATTGAGAATCTCTGGAAAGACATGAAAATTTCTGTTCACAGATGCTCTCCATCCAACCTGTCTGAGCTTGAGCTATTTTGCAAAGAAGAATGGGCAAACATTTCAGTCTCTAGATGTGCAAAGCTGGTAGAGACATACCCCAAAAGACGTACAGTTGTAATTGCAGCGAAAGGTGGTTCTACAAAGTATTGACTCAGGGGGGCAGAATACTTTTGCACGCCACACTTTTCAGTTTTTTAGTTGTAATAAAATTTGGAAACCATGTATCATTTTCCTTCCACTTCACAATTATGCACCACTTTGTGTTGGTCTATCACATAAAATCTCAATAAAATACATTCACGTTTGTGGCTGTATCATGACAACATGTGGAAATGTTCAAGGGGTATGAATACTTTTGCAAGCCACTGTAGATCAGCAACAGGTAGGGGTGGGGAAATTGCAGATGAAGTTTGATTCAAGCAAGTGTGAGGTTTTGCACTTTGGGAGATCGTTTGTATGGGAATGCAAAGAATGTGTACCATTAATAACAAAACCTTTATCAGCATTGATGTACAGAGAGATCTTGGGGTCCAAATCCATAGCTCCTAAAAGAAGCAACACAAGTAGATAGCATGGTAAATAAGCCATACGTTATTTCTGCCGTCATTGGTCAGGGCATTGAATATAACATTCAGGAAACCATGTTGCAGCTTTATAAAACTTTGGTTAGGCTGCATTTGGAGTGTGGTGTTTAGTTATGTTTACCCTATTACAGGAAGGATGTGGAGGCTTCGGAGAGGGTGCAGAAGATGTTTACCAGAATGTTGCGTGGATTAGAGGGATTGGCTTGGACTGCATTGTCAGGGTGGGTGATGGTAGCTGAGACAATAGTGATATTTAAGCAGTCACATGAAAATGCAGGGAATGGAGTGATATGGATCACGTGCAGGTGGAGGAGACTAGTTTAACCTTGCATGATGTTCGGCACAGATATTGTGGGCCTTGGGGCCCTTTCCAGTGCTGCATTGCTCTATGTTCTTCCATCGTTAGGACATTATGTACTTCATGGATAACAAATATTTAGCTAGCTTGTAGGGTACACAAAAAGCTGGAGAAACTCAGCAGGTGCAGCAGCATCTAAGGAGCGAAGGAGATAGGCGACGTTTTCGGGTCGAGACCCTTCTTCAGACTGGTCAGGGATCAGGGAAACGAGAGATATAGACGGTGATGTGGAGAGATAAGGAACAATGAATGAAAGATATGCAAAAAAGTATCGATGATAAAGGGAACAAGCCATTGCAAGCTGTTTGTGGTGTGAAAATGAGAAGCTGGTGCGACTGGGGTGGGGGAGGGAGATAGAGATAGAGGGAATGCCAGGGCCCGAGGGCTGAGGGAGAGGTGGGAAGGGGAGGAGACAGCAAGGGTTAACAGAATTGAGAAAATTCAATGTTCAAGCCCAAAGGATGCAGACTCCCCAAGCGGAATATGAGGTGCTGTTCCTCCAGCTTGCGGTGTTGCTCACTCTGGCCGTGGAGGAGGCCCAGGACCGAGAGGTCGGATGCGGAAATGGGAGGGGGAGTTGAAGTGCTGAGCCCACCGGGAGGTCGGGTTGGTTATTGCGGACCGAGCGGAGGTGTTCGGCGAAGCGATCGCCAAGCCTCCGCTTGGTCTCACCGATATAGATCATCTGGCATCTGGAGCAGCGGATGCAGTAGATGAGGTTGGAGGAGGTGCAGGTGAACCTCTGTCGGACCTGGAAGGACTGCTTGGGTCCCTGAAAGGAGTGGAGGGGGGAGGTGAAGGGACAAGTGTTGCATTTCTTGCGGTTGCAAGGGAAAGTGCCCGGGGAAGGGGTAGGGCGGGAGGGGAGGGAAGAATTGACAAGGGAGTTGCGGAGGGAGCGGTCTTTGCGGAAGGCAGACAGGGGGGGAGATGGGAAGATGTGGCGGGTGGAGGGGTCACGTTGGAGGTGGCGAAACTGGCGGAGGACTATATGTTGTATTTGCCAGCTGGTGGGGTGAAAGGTGAGGACCAGGTGGACTCTGCCCTGTTTGCGAGTGGGGGAATGGAGAGCGATGGCAGTGTTTCGGGGTATGGAGGAGACCCTGGTGCGAGCCTCATCAATAGTGGGGGAGGGGAATCCCCGTTCTCTGAAGAATGAGGCCATTTGTGATGACCTGGTGTGGAACACCTCATCCTGGGAGCAGATGCGGCGTAGACGGAGGAATTGGGAATAGGGGATGGAGTCCTTACAGGAAGCAGGGTGGGGGGAAGAGTAGTCCAGGTAGCTGTGGGAGTCAGTTGGTTTGTAGTGGATGTCGGTCAGGAGCGTATCACCTGCAATAGAGATGGTGAGGTCAAGGAATGGTAGGGAAATGTCGGAAATGGTCCAAGTGTATTTGAGTGCCGGATGGAAGTTGGTGGTGAAATGAATGAAGTCAGTCAGTTGTATGTGGGTGCAGGAGGTGACACCAAAGCAGTCATCGATGTAACGGAGGTAGAGGTCGGGGACGGGGCCCTGGTACGCCGAGAACAAGGATTGTTCGACATACCCAACAAAGAGGCAAGCGTAGCTGGGGCCCATGCGTGTGCCCATAGCTACGCCTTGTGTTTGGAGGAAATGGGAGGAATCAAAAGAGAAGTTATTGAGGGTGAGGCCAACTCTGCTAGGCGGAGAGGGGTGTCAGTGGACGGGTATGGGTTGCTCCTCTGGTCAAGAAGAACCGGAGGGCTTTGAGACCGTCCTGGTGGGGGATGGAGGTGTAGAGTGACTGGACGTCCATGGTAAAGATGAGAGGATGGGGGCCTGGAGAATGGAATGCACGGAGCCGACGGAGAGTGTCTGAGGTGTCTTGAACATAGGTGGGGAGGGATTTAACAAAGGGGCATAGGATGGCGTCAAGGTATGTGGAAATGTGTTCGGTGGGGCACGAACAGGCAGAGACAATGGGTCCGTCGCCTATCTCCTTCGCTCCTTAGATGCTGCTGCACCCACTGAGTTTCTCCAGATTTTTGTGTACCCTCGATTCTCCAGCATCTGCAGTTCCTTCTTTAACACTTTAGCTAGCTTGTAATCATTACTTGTTACAATAGTCATAAAACGAGACATAGAATCATACAGCACAAAAATAGGCTCTTTCGCCAACTCGTTCACACTGAGCAAAATGCTGCTTCTGAGCTAGTCCCATATTCCCCACAATTCCCTCTAAACTTTTCCTTTCCATGTACCTGTACAAGTGTCTTTTAAATGTTGTCATTGGTACCTGCTTCAAATGTCTCCTCTCGCAACTCATTCCATATACCAACCGCCCTCTAAGTTAAAAGGTTCGCTCTCATGTTCCTATTATATCTTTCCCCTCTCACCTGAAACCTACGTCCTCTGGTCCATGATTTCCCTACCCTGGGTAAAAGACTTCTAAAACCCCTGTCCCACAGTACAAGTTCATTCCAAGAGTACTCCCGAGTTTGCCCTGATTCAAACTCGGAGATTTACGGTAATGGCCACACGTCGATACTCGGGGCTCTTGTGGACATTTTTAATCATGTTGAAAAATCTTCACGAGTCTTCCCATGTGTACCTGCCATTAGCGAGTCTTCCCGAGTACCTGCCGTTAGCGCTAAGAGACATCCCCGAGCTCCGACGTACCCGGCAAGTTCATTCTCCGTGCTTACCACGAGTTGTTTTTTTTTAACTCGGGAGAGCTCTTGGAACTAGTACCGTGGGACTGGGGTATTACTCCCATCTGCCTTGCCGCTCACTTTAACAGGAATATACATGCTTTGAACTCTCACCATCACACTCTTTAAGCATTCCACTTTCTGGACATCCGTTTGTTTACAAACATACTACTCCAATCAGAGTTGGCCTTCGCCTAATTCAGAACTTTAACTCATAGACCAGCCTTTTCCTTATGGATGACTATTTTCAGGCTAATAGAACTGTGGTTGTCACCGACACTTCCTCAAATGCCCTTCCCAATTTCCTAAGAGTTGGTCAAGTTTTGCCTTTTCCTTTGTAATGCCATCTATATATTGGGTACGGAAACCTTCCTGGATATATTTGATAAATTCCACCCTGTCTAATCTCTTGATGCCATGGCAGTCCCAGTCAATGTTTGACATGTTAAAATCTCCTGCTATGCCAACCTTGCTGGTTTTGCAATTACTGCAACCTCGTGCATATTTGTTTTTCTAATTCCTGTAGATTATTTGGAGGCCAATAGTACACACCCAATAAGGTGATCATTCACTCTTTATTTCTCACCTCACCTTTCCCCTTAATTGATAAAGAAACTCCCATTTTGACCCCCACCTCTGTCTCACCTGCAGTACCTGTACCCTGGAACATTAAGCTGCCAGTCCTGTCCCTCCCTACGCAAGGTTTCTGTATTTTGCTATAACACCCCAGTAATACTTACCTAACCAGGCCCTGAGTACAGCCACCTTAACTATCAGGCCTCTCGGATTAAAATAATGCAATTTTATCCAAAATCCTTCCTTGCTGTCTGCCACGCTCTTGTGTTATCGAAGACTTCCAGCATTTCACCTGCCTCATTCCTGCTTTGGATCCCATTTCAACCATCCCAAGTAGCACTAACAAATCTGCCTGCCTAGATAATAGATCCCGTCAGGTGCAACCTGGTTCTCTTGTACAGGTCACCTCTGCCCCAGAAGAGATCCCAATGGTCCATAAATCTGACTCACTGCCCCCTGCACAAACTCCTCGGCCATGCATTCACTGTCCTATTTTCAGAAAGCATGGGGAGTGGAATTAGAGACATTCAACAACAAATTATTCAATATTACATCAAACTGTGACCTCATTGTGAGCAGATGTGGGCTTTGATGATTGAGATGAAATTCCACTGAGGATCAAATGCGGGACCTGGAGTGTATGTACATTCATCAACGGTGAAGTCACCATGATTGTTGAGATGAATGGGGTGTTTTAAGGTTTAAGACCAAAAGTAAGTTCATTCTGTAGGTTTGCTTTTGATTGTAATTGTAAGACTGCCATGTAAATTACCGGTTTGCTTCATATATTTGATTACTAATCCACAGTTTTGATTTTGTAAAACATATACTTCACAGGTCTTCATTTTAAAATAACCCCAATGCAATAGTGGCATAGTAGTAAACCTTCTCAAAATGTGGAATTATATATTCCTTATCAAGCAAATGGATATATGGATTGTCTTGGTAAATTCAGAGAATGCCAATCAATTTGCTATTGGTAGGATAACTTTGTGATAATTACTTAATGAGATTCTAAATAAATTGATTTACATTTTTTCCTAATTTGCAATATATTAATATAGATTAATATTAAGAAAACAAATGAAATTGTTATTTTTTAAAATTACTGTACATTTAATGTTATCTAATCCTCACGCCAGGTGGCTTGTTGATGCCACATGATGGCAGTGCAACACTGCTAGAGAAGGAAGAAGTCATCCACAAGGTTTGGTTAAATTCTTAATACAATCTTGATGGAACGCAGATAGGCCAGGAACAAAAATATTGTATAATTAAATAATTGTTTTGATAATACTGCTAATTAAAATGCAAGTCATTGGACAAGAAGGAATCAAATACACAGGACAAGATGTTAAGAAGTCCCTTGTGCCAGTAGGTGGGGAGCATTTCACAACATTCATTCATTGCTGAGAGTGGTAGATGCTCAGCATCGGGGGGGCGGGGGGGTGGGGGGGGGGGGGGGGGCGGGGGAGGGGGGTACGTATACGTATATCTTGGCCTGGGTAACCTTCAGGACAGTTAGGCACAGGACACATCATCAGTAGTGTAAATTCTTGATTTTTAGAATTGATATAGTAACGTTCCATCTGGTTTGATTTTATTTTAAATGTATTTCTTAACTTAAAATGAAACACTAAGGTAGTGTAGTCCTATATTTCTTCAAATATAATACCTTGGAAATAAGATGGCTTTATTTTCGTAATTAATGGTCG
>CM069151.1:17947782-17966667 GCA_035221665.1 Okamejei kenojei
TAAAATGCCACTGACTATCAGGATCAATTAAACACTGTTCAATACAACTTGTCAGCCAGTGAGCTGCTACAGCAGAGGAAATCTGCGTGGTCACAGGGAGAACGTATAAACTCCACACTGACTGCACCCATGGTCTCTGGTGCTGAGGCAGCTGTCTACCAGCTACGTCACTGTGCCACCCTCTGCCCCACTGTGCCACCCTCAATGGAATTAACAAATCAGGTGTTTGAAACTACAAAACACACACCACAGTGGCACAGTTACTGCAGCCACTGCCTTGGTGCCAGAGATCTAGGATAGATCCAGGTGCTAACTGTGTAGAGCTTGCAGTTCTGTGACATTGTGGGTTTCCTCTGGTTTCCACCCACTTCCCAAAGATGTGCTGAGGGGGTGCTGTGAATCATACCTAGTGTGTAGGTAAGAGGTAGAATCTGGGGGTAGTTGAGGAGCATATTAAATGGGGTGAAGTTGGATTACTAAGTGGATAGTTGAAGGTTGGTGTGGACTGGCTGGGCTAAAGGACCCATTTCCATGCTGTATGTCTTTATTCCTGTATATCAAGCGTCTCCAAACTATGGCCTGCGGGCCACATCCGACCCGTCACGTGATTTTAACTGGCTCGCGGCAAGCTCTGAACGCGTGGTGTGGTGGGGTGGGGGGTGGGGGGGGGCACTAGGACCCAGCAGTGCCAGGCCACGTGCTGTCCGCATCTTGTAAATTGTAGGCCTGGCGCTGAGCCTAGAACTGTGGTGAGGTGACGGCTCTGGCTCTGGGTGTGGGCATGTGAGTGAGTAAGTTTGTATGTGTGGGTGAATGTGTGAGTGAGTGAGTGAGTGTGTGGGTGGGTGTGAGAGTGTGAGTGAGAGTGTGTGTGTGTGTGTTGGTGTGTGGGTGAGTGTGTGTGCATGTGGGTGGGTGTATGTGTGAGTGGGTGTGTGTGAGTGTGTGATTATGTGGGTGCGTGGGGGTGAGTGTGTGCGAGTGTGTGTGCGTGACATTTCTTTATTTTTTCCTGCAGCCTGCAAAAATGTGCCAAATATATAATGTGGCCCTCATGCTGAAAAGTTTGGAAGCCCCTACTCTATATCAACGTACATTTATTGGATTTCCGGGGAAATCAGCAAATTAAAACAAGTTAGATACCATGTTTAAGTAATTAATGTTACTTAAACATGGTTCATGTTCCTATAATTGAATCCAAGTCCTGAAAATCAGATAAATATATTTCCTCTGGTTATTAAATTCAGAACAAGGGATATAATTTTGAATTTGGGACCAAAATCAGGAAAGCAGTTGCTCACAGATGGGAACAAATCTGTAGCCCTCTTTCTTGAATACAACAGATGAGAATGTTTTAGTAGGTTTTCAGATGATGTTAAAGTGAGTGGTATTGTACACAATGAAGATAATTATAATATTTATAGCAGGATATTGACCAGAAATGCAAATGGGTTGATGAATGATTAATGGAGTGTCATGAAATAGTAAGATTAAATGAGAACTTACCAGTTCGAAGTTTGATCCTTATTTTATGAGGAGTGACTTTGAGGGATTACGTGAAGAAGCCCCGCCAGGCGCATGCGCGACATACTTCAAAGCAGCGGCGTGAAAACACAGAAACAAATAGCCGAAGTAACATAGTAAGGCTCATAGAAGACTAGAACTACCAGATGATCTCTTAGATTATGAGGGTGGGAGCGGAGGGCACGTAATCCCTCAACGTCACTTCTCATAAAATAAGGATCAAACTTCGAACTGGTAAGTTCTCGTTTAATCTTACTATTATACTTCGGAGTCACGTGAGTGACTAAGTGAAGATTTCAAAGCTGTATATTCATGCCGTAGATGTACACCATACGACAATCTGCTTCGGTTGACACAGTAGGGAATAAATAATATATTGAACATTGCTTCGAATTATTCAATAACTATTGTTAACAATAATAAAGCCAGGAATAACCCCTCTGTCTCAGGGAAAATTACAAACAATGATAGAAAACAAAGCAAATGAATTAAATGTGACCCAAAACAGTAAGCCAAAACCGTGGCACAGTCTGTAAAAGCTTGTCAGAAAATTGAGAAAATGTTGCTTCTTTAGACCATCCTGCGGCCTCGAAGATTTGGTCTAGCGGCACGTCCTGAGCCTTCGCCATGGAGATTGATGCCGCCCTGCTGGAGTGAAAGTTAAAGACAGGAATGTCGACTCCAGCATAATTGAGAACCTGTTTCAACCATGTAGAAATAGTTTGTGCTGACACTCTTTTATATGTCTTTTTGTGATTAATGATCAGTCCTGTCTCAGAACCTCTGAGACTCCTTGTTACCTTAATATATTGGCTTAAGTTATTTGGTGTAACGACATATAACATTTGGTCAACAAGATAGGCTTTAAATGTCACCTTGATTCCAGCCAGACCAGGCCTGCTTAGTTTGATTAAAGCATAAACATGGAAGTTAATGTCATTGACGGACAATGCATACAAGGTATTTGTAAGAATTGTAATGTTTGTACACGTTGTGCTGAATCCAGCGCTATTAGCATAACCATAGCAAGAGTTAATCTCTTCATAAATAATGAAGTAATTGGAGCCCATTGCCGAGGCATTGTGAGAACAGGAGTGATGTCCCAGATTTCTGTATAGCGAGGTTTCGGAGGATTTTTATTAAAATTCCTCATAAATCGGGATACTAACGGATGAGATCCTATAGGATGTTGTTCTGAAGACTGCACGCAATAAGAGGACAACGCACTCCGAGCGCTGGTAATGTCACTATAATGCAGGTGCTCATCAAAATGCAACTTAGCAAGGAACTCCAACACATCACATATGCTTGCATTATGATAAGACATATTGGATTGTACACAGAAACAGTTCCCATTTCTTTATGTGAACCATGTAGTGTGTTTTGAGTGCTATTTCGCCAGCCTGCAGTGAGAACCACCATGGCCCAGTTTGACAATCCAAGTCAGAACCTGCAGACCAACAATTAATACGGTCATGTAAAGGGTGACTTTATCCTGTAACCGCTTGCACCAAGAATTACTGCAGCTGGGAATCATCATAAATGACTGAACCATCATTGAAAACATGTAGGGGAACCATGGTTGTGTTGGGCAATCTGGGACCACCAAAACACCTGTGGTGGAGTCTCGCTCTATTGTGGTGAGACAGTTCAGGATGAAAAATTGGAGGAATTGCATAAGATTTTAGTGCCCCCAAAGTAACGAGACTGCATCCACTGCAACTTCACCTGGATCTGGCTCCCATGAAACATATTTAGGCAATTGGTGATGTAATCTGGATGGAACAGATCAATGGCTGGCAACCCAAATCGAGTGACAATTGTGTGACAAATTTTAGAATTAAACATCCACTCTATACATGGTAAATGGTAGGGAATTGAGGAATGCTGTGGAACAGAGGGATCTAGGAATAACTGTGCATAGTTCCCTGAAGGTGGAATCTCATGTAGATAGGGTGGTAAAGAAAGCCTTTGGTGTGCTGGCCTTTATAAATCAGAGCATTGAATATAGGAGTAGGGAAGTAATGTTAAAATTGTACAAGGCATTGGTAAGACCAATTCTGGAGTATGGTGTACAATTTTGGTCGCCTAGTTATAGGAAGGATGTCAACAACATAGAGAGAGTACAGAGGAGATTTACTAGAATGTTGCCAGGGTTCCAGCAATGACCATTTATCCGGCTTTATCAATGACCATTATCTATATGTTCAGGCTCTGGAGCAGAAAACACCCACATTTTATTAGGCTTGTGCTGTTGAGGTGGATCTATCCCTGAGATAAACTCAATGGGAGACTTGAGACAGTATTTAGTATAAACATATCATACATTATACAGCATCATTCATTAGAAAACATTTGTAATCAACCTCCAATAGGAGATTGCCCACCAGAACTGTATCGTTAAGAAAAGTCCCTGTACCTCTACAGTTGACCTGTAAAGCTGTTGTCTGCTCATATTGGGATTGTAGCCGGTCTGTCTCGGTGGGTACCCTCGTTGCCCCACTGGCCTGCCTCTGCTGAACTCAGCCCCTACATGTGACTTTCAGTATTAACCCAGGGTTGCGAATAGGTGGCCTCGAAATGCTTGACAACATGAAACCAATTGTTTTGGCCTCATCATGAATTTCACGAATGTTCATGACAAGGTCCGTTCCAAACCATATTTCAGGCATTTGTACAGCAGTTGCCCTACATAGAGTAGCAAATTTTTGGTTTAGTGTTGGCCTGATGGGCGATATTCCCTGATGCAATTTCCTGAAAAATGCATTGCATAAAATACCCAACATATCTGTTATGAGTTTGAGGAATGATTGTCCCTTGGACCATAGTGCCAAATGCAGTAATTGCTGCAGCCACCAGTTGAAGGACGTGTTAACACCGAACCTCCTGTCCTTTCAAAGAAGGACTCATGGGTGCCCAGAACCTGGGCACTTTCAGTAATGCACATTAAACAGGTGTCTCATATTTGTTTGCAGTCACTTGCATCATATCTTGCTGGAACTGGTGAGGTACTACATAATTGATACTGCTGGGAAGGGATTGTTCCATTGACTCACCAGTCCCCTCCGGAATAGAAACTCAGTGCCATTTCTGAGACACCCGGAGCGTGGCTCTTGTGCTTGCTGGTGTTTGCACAAAAGCAGGGACACCAGCATCAGGGTCGGCTGCAATCTGCCCGCTTCTCCCATCATATAGTAGGGAGGCATCCTCCAGTCCTAAACGAGGCGCTGGAAGGAACCCCAATAATGGACCCTCCATATGTTGTTCTTGGTATGGCCCTCTTGGACATTACCGGCCCGGACCCTTAGGTAATGAAGGTTGGAGCATCAGCTGCATGTTCCTAACCTCACCCACAGTTTTGTATGATATGGGGAAGAGTAACTATTGTTGTCAGAGAACCCAGGTCTGTGACTTTATATTTGCCTTTTCATGGCTGGGAGCAGCCTTAGTCTGCTTAGTACCCTTGGATATAAATAGATGGACCAGGCTCATTCTGAATCAAATTCCAGTTGGCCTGCCTTTTGTGAATGGAGCTAGTGTGGAAAATTAGCGCGCTATTTGAACTGCTGCCGGTAAACCGGCACCCGGCATCGGAGCCGGCGTTGCCGCGCTTATATCCCGACCCGATCAATTTGGTGAATCCCTGGACCCACGCTAAGATGGATCTTCAGAAATAACAGCTCCAACTGCCCACTCCTACTGACTGCTCGAGCAAGCTTTACAGAGTGGAAATACTTCTAAGGAAAGTTTGTAAGAACACTTACCTTAGAAGTTCCTACTTACCCGCTGGTGGAGCTGTGCCCTCCAGCCCATTCAGTGCAACATGCGCGGACGTAATGATGCGCATGCGCCTGGCGGGTCTTCTTCACGTAGCCACGTGACTCCGAAGTAAAATAAATTGGAGGCATTGCATTTTGGGAAGTCAAACCAGGTCAATAACTTCACTGATTGACAGGGCCCTGGGGAATGTTGTTAAGCAGAATCAAAGAGCGCAGGTGCAAAGTTCTTTGAAAGTTTCATTACAGCGAGATAAGGGTGGTGAAAAAGGCTTTTGGTACAATGGCCTTCATCAGTCAGGGGATTGAGTATAAAAGTTGGGATATTATGTTACAGTTGTTCAATACATTGGTGAGGCCATATCCAAAACGATAGCTTTAATCATCATAAAGTTGAACTGGAGGAAACTGAACACTTACCTGTCAAGCAGTGTGAAAACACAGACGTCATGTAGAGGTTGATGGAGATAATGTACAGGTACACATTGGGGTTATATTAACTGTGGAAGTTGGCTCCCTTGAACTCAGATGTTGCCATGTAGGTTTGGCCCTTTATTAGATCATCATTGACAACACAGCGAGTGGCTAAAGAGGTGTCAATGCCAGAGCTGTTTAAATTGTGAAAGGCAATAGCAGTACAAAGTGGCGTAATTCTGACTGAACTGGGTTTCGCAGCATGACGAGGTGATCGTGCCAGACCATGAAAGGAGATAAAATGCAGCACGCAAATTAAGTTATTTGTGTCTTTGATTATAATTGTTTTGTTGCTGGGAAAGATGAAAACCTCTTTGACCAAATCAAGGCATGGAACTATTGGAAATATCAGGTTGGGTCAAGATCCATCTTCAGACTGGTTAGGGACAAGGAAAACGAGAGGTATAGACGGTGTTGTGAAAACATTAAGAACAATGAGTGAAAGATGTGCAAAAAGTAATGATGATAAAGGAAACAGGCCATTGTAAGCTGTTTGTAGGGTGAAAATTAGAAGCTGGAGTGACTTGGGTGGGAGTGGGAGAGGGAGAGAGGGAATGCCGGGGCTACCTGAAAGTGAGAGAAATCAATATTCATACCACTGGGCTGTCAGTTGCCCAAGCGAAATGTGAGATGCTGTTCCTGCAATTTGCATTTAGCTTCACTCTCACAATAGAGGAGACATAGGACAGAAAGTTCTATGTAGGAATGGGAAGGGAAATTAACGTGTCCAGCAACCGGGAGATGCGGGCTGAGCGAAGGTGTTCCGCGAAATGACCGCCCAGCCTTATCTCTCCACATCACCATCTATATCTCTCATTTCCCTTATCCCTAACCTGTTTGAAGAAGGGTTCACCCGAAATGTCACCCATTCCTTCTCTCCAGAGATGCTGCCTAGCCCGCTGAGTTACTGTCTACCTTCGGTTTAAACCAGCATCTGCAGTTCCTTGTTACACAATAAAATAATTGAACTACTCTCTCAGTAAGGCATTAATGAACTTGGCTTTGAGGTACTGATTTACAATGCTTGTTGGCGGGCCTTCTCTGCAAGTTTATGCAAGTTAATTTAAATGACTTGTTTTCCTTCTGGCCTTTTATTTATGCATTGTAAAACTGAGCCCGTGAGAACGATCAAGTTACTTGTAAAATATAGCTGTACAGTTCTTGGCAGAGGATGCCAGCTGCGAGTTGAGAAATTGTCCCTTTGAAAAGATCTTGCATGTGCAGTGGAGCAGCAAGCATTTAAAATATTGACTATTTAGTCTGGAGTGTTCCATCGTCCATAGAAGGCCGAGTAAGGGGAGACCATACTTAATAACTTGGTCAGCCATTCAATAAGGTCATGGCTTTACTTTCATACTGACTCCTTTTCAATAATTCCCACATTGCATGAATCAATAAAAAGAGTTGCAATTGATTATTGCAATTGAACGTTTTTTCAATTTCCAGTTTTAAAATGCCACTGACTATCAGGATCAATTAAACACTGTTCAATACATCTTGTCAGCCAGTGAGCTGCTACAGCAGAGGAAGTCTGTGTGGTCACAGGGAGAACGTGTAAACTCCACACTGACTGCACCCATGGTGAGTCTGCTGAGGCAGCTGTCTACCAGCTACGTCACTGTGCCACCCTCTGCCCCACTGTGCCACCCTCAATGGAATTAACAAATCTGGTGTTTGCAACTACAAAACACACACCACAGTGGCACAGTTACTGCAGCCACTGCCTTGGTGCCAGAGATCTAGGATTGATCCAGGTGCATACTGTGCAGAGCTTGCAGGTCTGTGACATTGTAGGTTTCCTCTGGTTTCACCCCACTTCCCAAAGATGTGCTGAGGGGGTCTGGAGCTGTGAATCATACCTAGTGTGTAGGTAAGTGGTAGAATCTGGGGGTAGTTGAGGGAGCATATTAAATGGGGTGAAGTTGGATTACTCTAAGTGGATAGTTGAAGGTTGGTGTGGACTGGCTGGGCTAAAGGACCCATTTCCATGCTGTATGTCTTTATGCCTCTATTACAAGCGTCTCCAAACTATGGCCCACGGGCCAAATCCAGCCCACCACGAGATTTTAACTGGCTCGCGCAAGCTCTTAACGTGTGGTGGGGTGGGGTGGGGGGGGGGGGGGCACTAGGACCCAGCAGTGCCAGACCATGTGCTGTCTGCATCTTGTAGATTGTAGGCCTGGCGCTGAACCTAGAACTGTGGTGAGGTGACGGCTCTGGCTCTGGGTCTAGGCATGTGAGTGAGTGAATTTGTATGTGTGGGCGAATGTGTGAGTGAGTGAGTGTGTGGGTGGGTGTGAGAGTGTGAGTGAGAGTGTGTGTGTGTGCTGGTGTGTGGGTGAGTGTAGGTGCTTGTGGGTGGGTGAATGTGTTAGTGGGTGTGTGTGAGTGTGTGATTATGTGGGTGTGTGGGGGTGAGTGTGTGTGCGTGACATTTCTTTATTTTTTCCTGCAGCCTGCAAATATGTGCCAAATATATAATGTGGCCCTCATGCTGAAAAGTTTGGAGGCCCCTACTCTATATCAACGTACATTTATTGGATTTCCGGGGATATCAGCAAATTAAAACAAGTTAGATACCATGTTTTAGTAACTAATATTACTTAAACATGGTTCATATTCCTATAATTGAATCCAAGTCCTGAAAATCAGATAAATATAATATTTCCTCTGGTTATTAAATCCAGAACAAGGGATATAATTTTGAATTTGGGACCAAAATCAGGAAAGCAGTTGTTCACAGGTGGGAACAAATCTGTACCCCTCTTTCTTGAATACAACAGATGAGAATGTTTTAGTAGGTTTCAGATGATGTTAAAGTGAGTGGTATTGTAGACAATGAAGATAATTATAATATTTATAGCAGGATCTTGACCAGAAATGCAAATGGGCTGATGAATGATTAATGGAGTGTCATTAAATAAATTGGAGGTATTGCATTTTGGGCAGTCAAAACCAGGTCAATACTTCACTGATTGACAGGGCCCTGGGGAATGTTGTTAAGCAGAATCAAAGAGCGCAGGTGCAAAGTTCTTTGAAAGTTTCATCACAGCAAGATAAGGGTGGTGAAAAAGGCTTTTGGTACAATGGCCTTCATCAGTCAGGGGATTGAGTATAAAAGTTGGGATATTATGTTACAGTTGTTCAATACATTGGTGAGGCCATATTTAAATGATTGTGTTCAGTTTTGTCACTCTGCTATAGGAAGAATGTTGGAACTTGGAAAGAATGGAGAGAAGATATTCAAGTTTAAGGCCGAGGCTATAGGGAGAGGCTGAGCAGGCTAGGACCTTATTCCTTGCGTACTGGAGGATGAGGGGTGATCTTATAGAGGTATACAAGATCATGAGGGAATAGATAGGGTGAATGCTCAGAAACAACTTGCAGACTATTTACAGGCACCCAATTTGGCAATGTTGATACAAACCCTGTTTTATCGTGTCGAACTAGCAAAATCCAGTTTCCAGGCAGTGGTTGGGAGCTTAACCATACAGTAGGGTAGAATAGGACATTGATGATACTCTCATTCTGATTCAATTGGAGACAGTGGTTGGTCTCACTGTCCAAAATGATAGCTTTAATCATCATAAAGTTGAACTGCAGGAAACTGAAGCGCTTACCAGTCAAGCAGTGTGAAAACACAGATGTCATGTAGAGGTTGATGGAGATAATGTACAGTTACACTTTGGGGTTATATTAACTGTGGAAGTTGGCTCCCTTGAACTCAGATGTTGCCATGTAGGTTTGGCCCTTTATTAGATCATCATTGGCAACACAGCGAGAGGCTAAAGAGGCGTCAATGCCAGAGCTGTTTGAATTGTGACAGGCAACGTGGCGTAATTCTGACTGAACTGGGTTTTGCAGCATGACTAGGTGATCGTGCCAGACCAAGAAAGGAGATAAATTGCAGCATGAAAATTAAGTTATTTGCGTCTTTGATTATAATTGTTTTGCTTCTGGGAAAGATGAAAACCTCTTTGACCAAATCACGCATGAAACTATTGGAAATATCAGGTTGGGTCAAGACCCATCTTCAGACTGGTTAGGGATAAGGAAAACGAGAGATATAGACGGTGATGTGAAAACATAAAGAACAATGAGTGAAAGATGTGTAAAAAGTAACGATGATAAAGGAAACAGGCCATTGTAAGCTGTTTGTAGGGTGAAAATGAGAAGCTAGGGTGACTTGGGTGGGAGTGGGAGAGGGAGAGAGGGAATGCCGGGGCTACCTGAAAGTGAGAGAAATCAATATTCATACCACTGGGCTGTCAGTTGCCCAAAACGAAATGTGAGATGCTGTTCCTCCAATTTGCATTTAGCTTCACTCTCAAAATAGAGGAGACAGAGGACAGAAAGGTCTATGTAGGAATGGGAAGGGAAATTAATGTGTCCTGCATCCGGGAGATCAGGTTGGTTCTTGCGGGCTGAGCGAAGGTGTTCCGCGAAATGATCGCCCAGCCTTATCTCTCCATATCACCATCTATATCTCTCATTTCCCTTATCCCTAACCTGTTTGAAGAAGGGTTCACCCGAAATGTCACCCATTCCTTCTCGCCAGAGATGCTGCCTAGCCCGCTGAGTTACTGTCTATCTTCGGTTTAAACCAGCATCTGCAGTTCCTTGTTACACAATAAAATAATTGAACTACTCTCTCAGTAAGGCATTAATGAACTTGGCTTTGAGGTGCTGATTTACAATGCTAGTTGGCGGGCCATCTCTGCAAGTTTAGGCAAGTCAATTTAAATGACTTGTTTTGCTTCTGGCCTTTTATTTATGCATTGTAAAACTGAGCCCGTGAGAACGATCAAGTTACTTGTAAAATATAGCTGCACAGTTCATGGCAGAGGATACCAGCTGCGAGTTGAGAAATTGTCCCTTTGAAAAGATCTTGCATGTGCAGTAGAGCAGCAAGCATTTAAAATACTGACTATTTAGTCTGGAGTGTTCCATGGTCCATAGAAGGCCGAGTAAGGGGAGACCATACTTAATAACTTGGTCAGCCATTCAATAAGGTCATGGCTTGGCTTTCATGCCGACTCCTTTTCAATAATTCCCACATTGCATGAATCAATAAAAATAGTTGCAATTGATTATTTAATAACGAGACGATCTGAATCCTTGGACACGGGGAAGAGAGAGTAACTGAGGCTGTATGTACTCACCGCCGCGCCAGGATCTTGGGCCTGTCCAGCTGCGGCCATCAGTTACACGACAGTCCGGTGGTGCGTGACCATTTTGTGCAGGACGAAACATCATCCATTCCTTCTCTCCAGAGATGTTGCCGGTCCCTGCTGAGTTACTCTGCCATCAGGCTATTAAAACCTGGCTCAGACAAAACTCTGAACATTAATACCCCTCCATCTGTTATTTGCACTTTATTAATTTATTAATAATGTGTGTATTTACATATATAATTGTAGTCAATGCCTATGTTCTGTTGTGCTATGCAAAGAAATAATTTAATTGTCCTGTCAGGGACACATGACATTAAACTATTTTGACTTTGACTTTGGGTGAGCAACATCCTATGTTGGCAAGGAATGGTTTATGTTTGAGCCTTGCATTCTAATGCAAATTTTAGACCATTCCATTACACCCACAGATGCTGCTTGACCTGCTGAGATCCTCCAACAGATCATTTCTTCAGATTCCAGAATTTGCACTCTCGTTGTCTCAGTAATTGAGGCTATTTAACTATCAGGAAGACTGCTGCTCACAGCTGTTTGATGAAACTTTCTCTTAAAAGTAACTGTATGAACAGTGCTTGTGGTCCATTCTGCCTGGAGTAAATGTCACATGAGCTTTACACCAGCCCATGACTGAATATTAATCTGATTTTGGTGCATTGAATGAAGAATTCTGTTTAATTATGAATCAACATTAAACAAACTCTCTTTCTGTGTTAATAAGAAAAAGCTGAACAATAAGAGATCACAACTAGAATACTATCTGAGAATTCATGTTGTTATGTTTCTGGACTGAGACACTTTAAGGGCCTTGTCCCACTGGCTGTCATTTACGCGGACATGCCGGTAGTGACTGACGCCGCAATGGTCGTGCCCGTCATCATTGCGTCCCCACAGCCGTCTGAGCGAGTGATGTCATTTGAAGATGGACACAAAATGCAGGAGTAAACTCAGCAGGACCGGCATCATCTCTGGAGAGAAGGAATGGATGATGTATTCGTGTCGAGACTCTTCTTCATTCTGAAGAAGGGTCTCGACCGAACATCCACCATTGCTTCTCTCCAGAGATAGCTGCGTCTGGCAGAGTTTACTCCAGCATTTTGTGACTATCTCCAATCGTCTTGGCCCTGCTCTGGGAGTAGGAGTAGGGCGGAATCCCGATCCACAACGGCCCGTGAGCCCCAGGTGTCCGAGCTCGGCAACCGTTTAACCTGCTTCTGCTGCTGTTGAGGTGATATGTTGCACCACAGCCAGGATTCTTGGGCCTGTCCCACTAAGGCCATCTGTTACACGACAGCCGGTGCACGCGACGATTTTGTGTTGGACGAAGTCCACACTCCACCACTCCTCCACACCACATTACACGCGTCCCATCCTAGCGCTAGAACCCACTCAGCGCTACCCACCGCTACCATAGCGCTACCCACACACTACCCACACGCTACAGGGTCGCGAAAATGGCGTGCAATGACGGCAAGTGGTATCAGACCCTTTAAGCATCAAGCAAATAAGAAACTATGGGTATTTTGTATAAGAATCACTTTATTAATGGGAACAATTTCCCTCAATTCCCAAAAGACGTCAGCCCTATCAAGGAATCATTTAGAGCCTATTATATATTTATTTATTTTTAATTTTATTTATTAAGGAGTATGTACAGCAATATGGCATCAAGGTGCTAATATATATTCGACATATTAATGAGAAGAGTGAAAATATACAGTCTACATAGATGAGCTGGACGCATCCTCAGCGATGTGATCTGGGGTCAAATCGGTCTCACATCATCAGACACCTTTCAAGTGAACAGCCGGGTTGATCACGCCCGACTTGCATCCCAGCAGCAACCGCCCTGGATCAGCCATCTTAATAACTTACTCTGCAGGGTTGGGAGACTCTAGTGCATGGAGGGACTGGGCTCTGAGGGGTGACTCCACGCCGGGCCTCCTCCTGCGTCTAACCAGGTTCAAGGCCTGTGCGCTGCATTTTATTGTACACTTCTTTTTTTTTTTTAATAATAAAAAGAAAAAGAGAGTATAAAAATAAAGATAAGAAACATGTGATATATATGTTGTGAAAAGAAAAAAGTGTGAAAGAAGAAAGTTCAGAAAGAAAACGGAAAAAAAAGAAAAAAGAGTAGAAAGTAGAGATTAAGGAGATCCTTATCCATCTTCTTGACCATTCCCTCATCCACATCCCTGAAACAATTAGCTTCTACGGTTTTGTTGCACCCATATGCTTCCAAAAAATCAAGAAAAAGAGGAGACCAACTCGTTAAAAAATTGAGCTGATTTATCTATAGAGGAATCACATTTCCTCAAGATGTGCAGTGTCCAACAAATGTTTGACATCCACATTTTAAGTGTTGGTATGTTGTATTTTTCCAAAGATAAGTATAAGATTTTTGCTGTTATTAACCTCATAATTAAAAAATACATTTTGAGATGAAGTTCAGTTTTATTCCCATCTTCCATTAACTCAATATAATCATTTCAGTAATTAGGTTCCATTCAATCTTAAATAATTTTGTAAATGATTTCACTCCAGAATATATAAAGTTTTAATCAGGGACAAAATAGTGTGTTATAGTTGCCGTTTTTTTGGGATAGACATTTTATCACAATTTGGGGGAAGTAATTTGGATAGAGTTTATCAATTCCTCATTTTGAGTATATAATCTATGTAAACTTTTTAAATTTGGAATTTAAATTATGTCTTACATTAATCGAGCATTTGTGTATATTAAATCAAATACTTTTCCCCCATTTTCCTTCATAATTTATCATTTAATTCTCGTTCTTCTCTAAGTGTCTATGTCTATGGTAAATCTATATTTAAAATACTTATATATAAATATGATAATATTTTTCTGTGATTCAGCCTTAATGTCATAATGCTTCTTCCATGGCTCTGAGTTATTTTTGATATATTTGTATGTAATCTCTTCATGAAAGTCAACAAGATATGAAGATATTTAAAATATTGGTTTATTTTTGAGTTTAAATAAATTTATTTGTTGGAATAATAACAGATAACCCATTTCATACATAGCCCCGATCCTTTTAATTCCATTCTCATCCCATTGATTATATGTTTATCAATAAAGATGGATTAAAAAATGAAGGATTTTCACTATTGGCAATTAACAATGATAAGTTTTCTAATTTAAGGATAATTTACTTGTTTCCAAATTCATATTGTATCATGTATACAATGTAATTTCTTATATATTGTGTTTCAGTTTTATCGGGGAGAAGAGGATTGCTCCTATATTACAATGCATGAACAGTCCTCTTTCTCATTCTTATCCCTTCTCTGTCTGTGGGCTAGAACTGTCCAACCAGTAAATTAAATCTTACTATGGCACTGCCCAATAATAATACAAAAAAGTTCAGCAAGTGAAAGTCCCCCCAATATCTTTTGTTTGCACAGATGTTTCTTTGGATTCTATGTGATCTATAATCCCAGATAAAATTTGTAATATTAAAGTCTAATTTTTTAAGACTTTTTTTGTATAAATATAAAGGTATAGATTGAATTAGGTATAGTATTTGTGTAAAAAGATCAATTTTTATAGCATTTAATTCTGCTTATTAATGATAACCGGAAGTGTTTTTCCAGAATTTAATCGACACGTTGAGTTATTTAATAATGGCATAAAATTAGCATAAATAATGCTTTGTAGTTTCTAATCATTTGAATACCCCAAAACTTAAATTTATTTGTTGCAATTTTAAAGGGAATTTTAATAGGTGTGTAGATTCTTGAGGTTTTAAAAACCGTCATGAATTCACTTTTATTCCAATTTAATTCTGTATCCAGAAAAATAACTGAATTCCACATATTAAATTTAAAAATAAGTTTGGTATAAACCTCGTTTGTAGTTTGTAATATCTAGAAAAGTGGTAACGTCAGCTATATAATGAAATTTTATTATTTGATTCCCTTAGTAATTATATTCCTCTGAATAACTTCGGATGACTTCTTATACTTTCAACCAGGGGCTCTATCATAAGGGCGAATAGCAGCAGGTGATAAAAGCACATCCCCTGCCTATTGCATGTCATAAAAATAAAATTTTGGAGATAACATATTATGTTGGTTAATATTCTTGCCGTCGGTTTCTCATATAGTAATTTTAAACCCATTCAATAAATTCTCTCCCATAATTACATTTTTGCAATACTTATATAAATAACTCGCCACAGTCTACCTGATCAAATGCGTTCTCTGCGTCCAGAGAATAAATTGATATATCTTCTTACGCCCGTTTTATGTGATACAATAATTAAACAGGTGTCTCAAATTATAAATGAATGTCTTTTGGGTATAAACCACCGTTGATCATATTTCTCAATTTACTAATATATTTTACTCAATCTTCTTGCTAAGGTCCTTTGCAAAATTTCTGATCATATTTTAAAATGATATAGCTTCTATATGAGCCTGTTGTCCATCTAAATCTTTAACTTTTTTGGTATAAGCGTAATAGTTGATCAGCACCAATGTTTCTGGTAATTATTTTCTTTAAAGGCATGATATATCATTAAGTAAGGCGTGGAGCTGTTATCTCGGTGAAATCTTTTATAAAATGCATTACAAAAACCATCTGGCCAGCCTCTTTACCATTTTCAGTATGTATTGTTTCAACCTATTTCTTCAACATGTAATCTAAGCTCCTAATATTCCACTTGTTCCGAAAGTCAGTTTTGGAAGATTACAGTTATCTAAAACATTTTATAATTTGTTACTATCTTCTATTTTAGTTTTAGACTATACAATTTTTTGATAAAATTGAGTCAAATCTTCGTTAATATTCCATAGGTAATGTTAGTAATTCACCTTTCTCCGATTTAATTTTAGTGATAGTATTTTCTTTTCTTGTTTTTTCAATTGAACAAGCTAAGAGTTTTGTGTGGCTTGTCACCAAATTCAGAAATGTTCCTGTTTGTGATTTGGAATAATCTTATTACTCTTAGCCGATAAAATTCGATTAAGTTTTAAATTTCAGTAGTATTTCTTATTATGTTTAACTGTAGTTGGATCTTTGGCATATCTAACTCTAGTTGTCTAATGTCTTGTTCTAGCACTGTTGTTTCTGTCTTATTCTTTTTATTTTGAAAAGTTTGGTATGAGATTATGAACCCCTCTGATAAATGGCCTTGATAAGTTTTCCCATAAGTAAATAAGTGAAATACCTGGTGGTTTCATTTGTCTTAAAAAAAAAAATTCATTTGTTGTTTAAATATTTCTAACCTTGTGGGTTATTTAGATTTGTGTAATATACTCCAAAAATATTTTTACCTGGCATTGCCTCAAATTTTAATAGAAAAGTCAACGGAGAATGATCAGAAATAAAACTGGTGTGAATATTAAAGATCTGTTGTGTATGGAATCTAATTTTTGTATCCACTAAAAAATAATCAATTCCGAATAAGTTTATGTACCAATGTGTAAAACGAATATTCCCTCCAGTTGGATAGCAGTTCTCCCATACATCTATTATATTATTTTTTTATATATATGTATTTAAAAGTTCACTAGTCTTTGATTTTAAGTTACCCCCTCCTTTGTTTTTACCTGCCTTGTCTAAATATGGATCTAAAACGCAATTAAAGTCCCCCCTAATATTTACATTTTGTAATTAAACTCTGATTTTATATCTATAATTTTATTAAAAAATTGTGGGTTATCAAAATTCAGAGCATAAATAGTTATCATAGAACATAGAAAATAGGTGCAGGAGTAGGGCCTATTCGGCCCTTCGAGCGGCACTGCCATTCAATATGATCAAGGGTGATCATATCGCAACTCAGTATACTGTACCTACCTTCTCTCCATACCCCCTGATCCCTTTAGCCACAAGGGCCACATCTAACTCCCTCTTAAATATAGCCAATGAACTGGCCTCACTACTTCTGTGGCAGAAAATTTCCCCAGAGGCTCACCACTCCTCTGGTGTAGAAAAATGAATCTTCCTCAATCTCGTCCTAAGAATTGCCCCTTATCTATAGACTGTGACCCCTTGTTCACGGACCTCCCCTACATCGGGAACAATCTTCCTGCATCTAAGCCTATCCAACCCCTTAAGAATTTTGTAAGTTTCTATAAGACCCCCCCTCAGTCTTCAAAATTCTAGCGAGTACAAGCCACAAGTCTATCCCGTCTTTCCTCATATGAAAGTCCTGACATCCCAGCAATCATCAGTCTGGTGAACTGTTCTCTGTACCCCCTCCGATGGCAAGAATGTCTTTTTCTCCAGATTTTGGAAACCAAAACTGTACACAAAAACTCCAGCTGCAGTCCCTCAACCAAAACCTTGTATAACTACACGTAGAACCTCCCGCCTGCTCCTATACTCAAATCACTTTCGCTATGAATGCTAACATAACCATTTGGCTTTCTTCACTGCCTGCTGCACCTGCATGCCTACTTTCAATGACTGGTGTGACCTATATGACACCCTAGGTCTCGTTGCATCTCCCCTTTTTTCCTAATTTGCCACCATTTCAATAATAGTCCTACCCTCCTGTTTATTGCCACCAAAAGTGGATACCTCCCCATCACATTTATCCACATTATACTGCATTCTGCCATGCATTTCCGGGGGTGGGGGGGGGGCGGGGAGGGGGGGGGGGGGGGGGGGGGGGGCGGGGGGGGTGGGGGGGGGGGGGGGGGGGATCCAGCCTATCCAAGTCACCTTGCAGCCTCTTAGCATCCTTTCCTCACACAGAACACTACCCCCCCGCTAGTGTCATCCGCAAACTTGAGATTTTTGCATTAAAATTCCTCAGTCCAAATCAATTATATATATGTTAATTAGCTGGGTCCCCCAGCACTGAGCCTTGGCGGTACCCACTAGTCACTGCCTGCCATTCTGAAAAGGACCCGTTTACTCCTACCCTTTGCTTCCTGTTCTGCCAGCCAGGTTCTCTATTCACATCAACAATACCTGTAACCCCCCCAATACAGTGATCTTTAAGTTTATATGCTAATCTCATATGTGGGATTCTTTGTCGAACAGTCCTTCTGAAAGACTAGATATAACTCATCCATCTAGTTCTCACTTATCCACTCTGCAAGTTACATCCTCGAAAAATTCTATAAGATTCGTCAGACATGAATTTACCTTCCTGTAAATCCCATGCTGACCTTTGTCTAATGATTTCACCACTTTTCAAATGTACTGCTATCCCATCTTTAATAACTGACCTAGCAGTTTCTCCTCCCACTACCGATGTTAGACTAACTGGTCTGTAATTCCCCATTTTCTCTCTCCCTCCTTTTTTAAAAAGTGAGGTTACATTATCTACCATCCAATCCTCAGGAGCTACTCCAGAATCTAATTTTGAAAAATGATCACTAATGCACCACTATTTCTGTGCTACTTCCTTGAGTAACTGGATGCAGACTGTCTGGCCCTGGGGAATTAGTGGCCTATAATCCATTCAATTTTACCCAACACCAACTTCCGTCTAACCTGGATTTCACTCAGTTTTCCTCCAACTCATTTGACCCCCTGTCCCTCGCTATTTCCGGCAGATTTTCAGTACTTCCTTAGTGAAGACAGAAACCAAAGTATTATTCCAATTGGTCTGCCATGTCCTTTTTCCCCAATGATCAATTTCACCTGTTCTGACCTGCAAGGGACCCCTACATTTTTTTCAACTAATCTTTTCTCATTCACATATCTATAAAAAACCGTTTTGCAGTCACGTTTTTTTATGTTCCCTACCAGTTTTGTTTCATAATCTATTTTCCCATTTTCTAATTGAACACTTAGTCCTCCTCTGCTTGGACCTCTGAATTTCTTCCCATCGTCTGGTAGGCTGCTTTTATTCTGGCTAATTGCAGCTTCATCTTTGTTTTTATACGATCCCTGATTACTCTTGTTATCCATGGATGCAAATACTAATCACTCTATG